>JAGMUV010000041.1:0-414858 GCA_020744425.1 Dactylonectria macrodidyma | reverse complement strand
TACATGTGGTGGGTGAAAGATAGGAGCGGGGCCCACCTCCCAAGAGATGTATTGACATGTCGCTAGTAATCGGCGAAAACTTCAGGTCGCATTCGCCCCTTTTCAGGCGGCGTGTCTAAGTGTGGGGGTGGCGGACACCGCTCGCCGAGGCTGCTGGGTTCGGCCGACCTGGGAACGGCCCAGGAGACATAGCACGAAGCTTACTGGGTAGAAACTGGAGAAAAATGGGGAGCACTGTATTCGGGGTTCAAACTAGTCGAAGTGAGGTCGATGTTTTTGTGAACTGGGCGCGTAACGCGTGTCTGGCGCAGGACTGTACGAAGGAATGCGCGCCGGACTCAAAACACCCAATAGAGAGAAACGCCGCCTCGAATGCCTTTCACGATCGAAGCTTGAAACTTGGAAAGGGTAACAAAAGTTACTCGCCGTCCTTGGGACGCCTTCTGACTATGCCCGTTTTGTGGAAGATCACGGAACGCATTTACAATCTATCCCTTGTAACGAACGGCATGCGACTTCGCTGCTACCTATTTCATTTGATTTGCTACTCCACACCCTCACAACCCTTGACTGCGATCGGTCCGCGAAATGTCACCCGGTCCGCGCCCTCGCTACATTTTGTGGATGAGTTAACTGCCCGATACATACTGACGGATGCGCCGTTTGATTGCTAACTGAACGGTTAGGACGCTTGCTTACATGCCAGAATGCTCGTACACACACACATGCTAATAATAGGCACAACTGGGTGGGACAGGCGCTCTGTGTCTCGATCTGACGTTTTGTGTGTCCACAAAGCGTTGCGCAGTGTTTTGCGCCAAGACGACCATGACCACCGGGTAAGACTAAGTTAGTGAGTACATTACGCGACGTGTAGCTTACATTACGCCTCACCATGCGGGTAATTACTCTGCCGGTGTCACGGGTGTTTCGCAGGCAAGATGTGCCTGTCACTTATTAGGCCGCGTGTTGCAGTGAATATGTCATTGACCCTACGAACTCGGGGACGCGCCGGGCACATTGGGTGCTCAAGTGGGGAGGGAATGTTACACATGACATCCAAAGTAACAAAATTAGCGCTTAATGCACACACTGCACAGACTAAGAACTAGATACAGATTTCGTCTGGAATCCTTAGCCTACTTATGTGGTTCCGGTTGTTTCTCAACCAACAATTTCGCGGATCACTTCCTCATATCGCTGAACGCGGGCCCATAAAAAGAAACGAAATTATCGAGTTCTTACTGTAGGGTAGGTATAAAAACTTGCGAGGATCAGGGTCGTTGACTCGTGAATGGACGTGTGTTCGGTTTGGGTAACTGAGCTAGGACGGAGGGAGATGACTGATGTCACGAGAAGCCTCAAATCTAAGGTGGAAGTGTAAACAGCGGTTGATCGTGTCGGAAAGCTACCTACCTAGAGTGGCACTCGAGCGTACTCTGTGTGTTGTGGCCACAACTACAGACCGTATCGTGACCGCAATCCTGAGTCATAGGCCACCCTGACCGCCTTCCAACTCGAGTAATGGCGCCCGGCAAAAGCTCGGCGAGTTTCGTGCCAGAAACCTTACCTCAGCAAGCTCAGACCATTTTGCTCGTGCCAAGGCAACGGACGGGACTGTACCTAATCTGTAAAGCTGGCCTTCAAGCAGGCCTGTCAGAGAGAGTCAAGCGAGGCCAGAAGAAAGCGATTCAGGGAGAGAGTGGGGCTTTACTTTGTGGTCAGGATTGAAGGTGGCAGAAATGTAAATAGCATAGCGTGTTCCATGGCCCTATGAGATCCGTTCTCCCGGGCGTAATAAATCTACTACTACTACTGTAAAGTCATGTGCGCGCTATACCTAATCGGTACGGTCCTCGAGCAAATGGTCTGAGGATTCTGTCCAGCTTTTTGGGCGCGTGCGGAGGTTTTTTCCACGAAATGGACTCCATCTTAATATTCATTTTCAACAACAACCACAAGGCGTTCGGTAAATTGAAGAGAACTTTTCGATTCAACGACTGTCATTCTGCAACTGAGTGAATTTTGGGCTATATAAACCCAAGATTTGTGTCGTCAGAGTATGCGGTTTAACTTCGGCCATCTCCCCACCCACCCAACCAGTCCAAAGTATAAGTATATGCCAACGAATGGATGAGGATTTCGATGTGGTCAAGTTCACGACATATCAGAGTTTTCCACAAGACACAGGCATAGGGGTGGTACACAAAATAGATGCCTAGATAGAGGGATGCTTTATGCACAGTCCAGTGAAATTGAGGGCAAATACAATGTGCTTTGATGTAGTTGTTAATGGATACGGAGGCAGCCTCCAAAAGTCCTCGGCCGCGCTAAAATACGCCATATTCTTCGACCCCTGTGGCTACTTGCAGATACATTGCACTCGGATTGGCTACAGCGAGGCTTATACTAATATGCCTCTGTAACTTTAGGGGCGAGAGGGGAAGCTTATCTTCTAATTACTGACTAGACCCCGCTATATTCTAGTAGCGTTTAGTTGGATTAAATGAGCCTGAAGTATTCTTTGTATTTATTTTAGATGTGGCGCTGACATTGCTTTTTCCTGGCCGAAAACTTTTGGAGGCTGCCTCCGTACATAAAAGTGATTTCCAGAATCGCGAAAACAAGGTACAAAGTTTACGCAGAGCAGTGTGCGGGTTGCAGAATCCTCAGACTATTTACTCGAGGAGTCGTAAAAGTAACGTGACCTTTGGCGCTAGTCCTAATATCGCTAGACTCCTCTTGTAAAATGGTCTGAGCTTGCTGAGGTAAGACAGTCGTACGGTCTGATGTAGGGGCCTAATGCAATAGAAATGTGACAATTATGTATCTCTTGAATTGGGAAATCGTCAATTGAATCAGCTAGGAAGCCCCTCTCGCTGTAATCTCTATGTGATGGGGTGTTCTTGTTGATTAGCGAGTTGGGCGTGGGATTTCCGAGTGACCCGCCCGACCCGCGCTGTGGCCTGAGGCACCTACCTGGCCAGGACGTTCCGTCTGACATGAATTGCACCTCTGTAGTCTTCATGATCCAATCTAAACAGCTAGTCCGCTATTATGGTGATCAGTCTTTCTGTGGCGAGAGCTACCGTGTGGAGGCTTGTGGATCGCGTGGTTTGCTCTTGGATCATGAGCTTTTGTCGCCCATATTGCTGCAGTAGCAGGCCACGACCCGTGCACACGCATTTCGTAGCACAAGCCCGCATACGTCTTATCGAACTGCTCCTTGGTCACGGCGAGGTCCCACCCCAGCAGTTCCAGAAGTGCATCTCGGTCTGGAAAATTTCCACGTCCGAGATGCCGAAACTGCGCAGCCAGGGCCTCACCCACCAACTCGTGGCTCCATCGTTGGCAAATTTGTACGCGAGATTGAGCAAGACGACGAGAATCCTGTACGGCGTACACACTTGCACCTTGGCCATCATTCTTTAGGGTCGGATAGGCTCTTTCGAGATAGATGAGCATGATGATTAGATCGACGTATTGAATGTGAAAAGTCGCGACGGAGAAGCTGATGAAGTCTGCGATGCGAGGCGCGTTGCAGCAGCAAGGAAGGCGTGGTTGTTGTGCATTCCAAGGAGCAGCTGTGTTGACCGTTGCACAACTTCGTTCATCATTGCTGCAAGCTCCCAATCGGACACAGCCAGAGCGCCCTTCGAGCATTTTGTAGGCTGCTGCCGCAGAGGGAAGAATCTCATCCTCTCCAGAAAACGCACCTGGATGAGTTGAAGTAACGCGCCGATGTCAGTTGAGTACTATAGCAACGAGTGCCTAGTACTGAGTCATGGCTCGATTGACGAGAGCCTCTGCATGGGAGATGTCGAGGGTGTTCTTGATTTAGCTTTCTGGAACACTGACCCCTGTTTAGGTTGTCTCTTGGTCATCTTCCCCATGTCAGAATTGGTCGTTTTTGGTGTCTAGGATTCCACCTACTTCTTGTGTCTGTCTTTTTCAGCCCCGTGTCACGCTGATTCCGGCATCACGCGTCGACATGGCAGCGATATTGCAGCAACATCATACCAACACTGTGCCGTCTTCAGTTCGCACCTTGCAGCATATCCGAAACGGGCCGGCGCCGCCGGCGCCAATAGTTTGCGCAATTCTTGTCTATAGCTACTAAGTTGCATTGGCACGGAAGGCCATAGTGATCGGTTGTCTCAAAAAAAAAAAAAAAAAAAAAAAGCAAGAAAGCTACAGTGTTGAAACGACGATACCAAATCCGACCTCGACTTTAACTGGCCTCGTTTTAGAGCGGTCTTTTAGTTACTGGTACAGTAAGTAAGTACAGTGTGCTATTTAAACGAAATTAAACGGCGCTCTCTGAGTAACACACTCGTCGATTCGCCCTTCACTACGGCGTAAAAAGTCTTGGCTCTTTGCAGCATTTGTTGCTGTTTAATTAAATGCGCACCCGCCAAGACATCCGAGGCTGCCCGCCCGGCGATTTTACATGCAATTGACTTCTTCTCAATACGGATATTCATTATTCAGGTTGCGTGATTGATCGGCAAAATTAGCTACCAGCAGACAGGCTAGAAGGTCGCGTCTCGCGCCGTTGACATTTCGACACCATCGTGCTGCTGCGAACAAACAATCTACCGTTCCGAGTTCGCCGCCTTGATCACTCACACCGAGCGTCTGGCTGACCGGCGCTTCGATCCATCAAAGTCCAAGCATCGGCATCTCTCCAAATGAGGAAAAGCTGAGATAGGGATCCACCGTGGCAGGGTTGAAGTTGAACATGTTACCATCCGGTATCTGATACTGAAACGGATGGGATGGGTAAGAAGAGAAAGCTGGCAGGTAGTCCGACCCGTATGCGGGTGGAGCAAACCATGCGAACTCGTCCTCGAGTAGATAGGACGACACAAAGTCCGTTGTTGGTTCCAGCTCAGGCACTGGCTCGAAGATGTTGAGCCAGCCGCCCGGCTCAGGCGATGCCGTAGCTTCGTTGGGAGGTAGAAGGGTCGCGAGCTCCGTCGTCGTCGCCGCCGCCGTCGCTATCGCAGGAGGAGGAGGAGGAGGAGGAGGAGGAGGAAGAGCAAGAGGAGCCGCGGCGGTGTACAGCGGCGTCCCCAGCTCTATTGTCGGGCGACGACACACGACTGCGGTTGCGCTCTCAGCATCGCCCTGAAGGATTGATATCATGTCCGCCAAGTCATTTCTTCGAGCAGCCTCAGCTAGCCTATCCATCTTCGCTTCAAGCTCAACTATCTTTTTCTCATACTGACGCTTCTTCTCCGCCTCCCTTTTTCGATGATTTCGTTGGGCTATGCGGTTCTTCTCTCTCTTTTCCAACTTTTTCTCCTCTGGTTCCTGGCGCATACTCTGTCGGCCAGCAGCGTGCCGGCTTGATCTTAAGTACAGGGTCTTGTCGCCCCAGCCCCATGCTTCTCCCGCAGAAGTACGGACTCCGAGTTTCAGTTCCGGACACGCGCGGCTACTTCTAGTCCTATTGCAACCTGGGGCTCGCATCTGACCTTTGTTAGTTCGTTTCAGAATGAGACGACTGGGCTTTGCAGCTGTGACCCGTCGTGGGGTTGTCGCCTACTATCGTGTCTTACGTCACACCTGAGACTAGAGCCTGTAGGTCAGACACGGCATTTCTCGATGGAGCGCAGGATGCTCGATCCGCATCGCTGCTGCCAGGCAGTGCGCCGACCAGGCTGCGATAGCGATGCGGCGACCCGCAACTCATCGGACTAGCATTTGCGGACGCGAGAGATGTTCATGCCGTAACGTTACTAACGAACCCATCGACGCGACACGCAAGTACAAGACAAACTTCCCATCCTGACAATGATTTGTGTTAGGGAGGGTGCCTGCGATGAGTCATGCTCCTGCTGAAGAAGGCAGCTACATATGACCGATCATTGAGTAAAAATGTTTTAGGGTTTTGGGTTGTCTTCATCCTGTGGGCTTCCCTTACGCGCAGCTACCTCTTAGTCCTGGGGGGGAATAGAAGGCAGGGAGACATAGAAGAGGAGACAAAAAAAAAGGGGAAGGAAAGGAGGGAAGAATGAAAACAAAAGAAAATATACCACTGCCAGAATGACTACACTACTTTTACACTCCCGACAAGTGTGTCATCGAGGATTATGGGAGTTAATAAAATGGCCTTCTAGCCCAGCACCGATCCATGCACTTCTCATCGCGTGTACTACTCTTATTGAGTTTCAGGAATGGGTGATTACCTGGCTGGTTGTTCTTATCACTGTCCCTTTTCTGCTGGGGACCCAGACTGATGCCCCGTATTTTTGCTCTCTCCTCAATGTACGGCCTGACTCAGCAGTCCTAAGCGCGTCACACTAACAACCGCAAGGTCACCACGTCGGCTTCCTCCCAGAATAGCTCCCTACACAACGCCTCCTCCGGAGCCATGTGCTTGAACACGGACGGCAGCTATGTTTTGTTCGACAAACCTCAGCCTCTGTATCAGCAGCCGTTCTGGAATCTGTCGCAGACGAACGTCGGCATGGACCCTCCGGGGGAAATAGTGTATATCATGGCTCGTGCAGTGGAGTGGCTATTAGCCAGTTCGCTCTTGACCTCGAGCGTATGGCTAGTGCTTGTATTAGTGTTCAGGCCACACATGCTGACATGGCTCGTGTGGTGCCTGTCCTTCACGATATGTTGATAGCAGTCGTGCTCGTCCTATTGGCAGGGCAGTCTATGCGAGGGGCTTCGGCGCCTGCAAGCTGGAACGTGTCATATGGGACTAGCTGTACGCGATTCTCTCTGTTTTAGCATTCCTCCTGGCGTACGGAACACGGAGGGCACTGATGGCGCACTTGTTGCGGCGCCGCCTGCAGGAGGTAATAAAAGCACAGGACAGGTATCACAGCACAACGGCACGTGTGCAGTTGGTTCACCAGTCGCAGGTGTCTTCGTCATCGGCATCGTTTGTTGGTTTTGGCCCTCAGAATGTGGTTTGATTTGAGTCCTAGGTTTGAATGTGGGCGGACGGGACAGAGTATAAGCTCCCGAGGTTCAAGTGCATAGTACCGGAGGCATACGTGCCGAAGCTGTAAAAGACATCGTTGTACTTTGGGGCTGCGTCGCATATCACAAGAATAGGAACAAGGGTTGCGTCTGAAGCAAAACAAGGAGTTCATTCTTTCGTGCTTGACCAGTGTGGATCGAGGAGACGAGAGTGATAGTCATGGAAGACGAGCACAGCGCACCTTCGCTTGTTCCAATAGCCACGAGAAGCTGCTTTGCCCCATATTGGAGCCGTTTGCTTCTTTCTTTCCCCCGGTATTCTTTCTCTTCTTCACTAGGTCCATGAGTGTACGTGTAAACATATACCGGTACGCTTTTGCACATTCCAAGGTTTTGCTCTTGCACACAAACAGAAAGGACAACAAGGAGAACGAGGTGCTCTTTCATCAGCCTTGCTAGTCATTATAGAACCTATTGTGTTTACTATTGCACCTTCACAGAAAATATCGTGGTTGCACAATGCTCTCCTCTTGCTTCACCCCACCATAGCTTAAATGATGACCACTCTTTTGCTCCCCTCGCTCTAGGCATCCAGGTGACAGTGTGCACAACATTAGAGTTTTCTGTTGAATAAGTGAAATACCATCACGTAGGCTCATCCCTGTGTGTGATGATGAGGTATCCTTCGCACTAACTAAGCCGCTAGTACGTGAGAAGGAGGATGACGGATGAGGGATGACTCGAATCGCCCTCTGCCGACTGCGGAGATGCAGTTTTGGAGATTCAGCACCAGATTTTGAAGAAACCAGATCTGTGATAGGTGCAAGAGCTCCGGAGCGAAGAGTTCATCCTCGCCCTTCGCCTCTCCTACAGCGACAAAGTGCCAGTGCCCAGGTGGCGAGAGCCGCACGACGCAGTGATCATGTCGGCACCATAGAATGAACCACCGACGCCAATTCTGTATGAACGTCTTGGTCGATTCTTCTATTAGCTCCCAAGACCAGCCAATTTCCTCCATCTTGTCTCCGTAGCGTGATGGAATTTGTGTGATAGTATGCAGTGCATTCGGCGATAGATCGCCAATGTCTTGACCGGTTTGTTCTACAAGAGCAGCGCGAAGAATTATAGAGAAATAGACAGAGATAAACTTATACATAGACACAGGCACAGACAGACAGACAGACAGACAGACAGACAGACAGACAGACAGACAGACAGACAGACAGACAGACAGACAGACAGACAGACAGACAGACAGACAGACAGACAGACAGACAGACAGACAGACAGACAGACAGACAGACAGACAGACACACAGACAGACAGACACACAGACAGACAGACACGCAGACAGACACACACACACACACATACGAATAGAGACAGAGACCGTCGAATGCTCATGGCATCACCAGCACAGCAGTGCGCCAATGACTCACCTTTTGTTGACACGTACATCACTTGGCTCAAATTTAGAATGCTTTGATGAGTCATTGGGCTGCGGCTCGTCTGTCAGCTACGTTCGTCTGAGGTTTCTACTATGGTAGGAGAGGCTGCATGGTCTGGCCACTTTAGTTGCCGGCTCCGTGCTTTCATGACGATTTATCTTTTTCTTTGGAGAAACGACTAACAGGAATGGAGAGAAGAAAGTGAGAGACTAGGATGACCGAGAAGAGTGCACACTGCTTTTTAGAAAATTGGATTGAAGCTGAGATCTACTACACGAATCTCGTGTGCGGGAATTTCTAACAATCCCAGCTCGCATGAGCTGGAAATGCTTGATCTTAGGCAACTATGAAAGCATTGGGTTTTTAAAATGCTTAAAATGTGAAGGAAACTGTGCTTTTTTGACTTTGTGAAAGAAGCAACTCGCCCTTGATGGTGCGGACGGCAAAGTAAGAAGTGCAGACAGCAGAATAGGAAGAATTTCTAACAAAGTTGGAAAAGGGTTCGGCTGATAACGATATTGTATAATAGCTTGTTGAAATGTCGCTCCATCGGTGAGCTTAGAACTAGTCCATGGCAGCTCGAAGTGACTTCAACTCCTCATAGCGTGTACAAATCCAAGCAGAAGCGTTGGTTTTCCTCTTGTGTGACTTCCAAACGACCCATAAACCGGTCGCCCCCGAAGGCATGTTTCCGCGTCCTGCTCCCGTGGTCTACAAATACAGTCAAGGTTTCATCGAGTCGGAGACATGACAGGTGGTACTTTGCGTCCTTCAGTGTACGATCCATCGGCACACAATGTCCGCGGAGGTGAAGGTGCCTAAGGGGGAGAGGGACTTGGGATAGGCGCTTGTGCCTATGTCAGTGACGTGATGCTATACTAGTGCGTGAAGGGACACAACGTACCATAATATCCTTTCTTCGGCCCCTCCTTCCCTGGACGTCTCGGAACTCTACCGGAAGACCAAGAAACTCGAGATGCGGACACATGTTGAGAAGGGCCTGCACCTGGTGGAAGTGGAACTTCTTAGAGGAGCGAGGATCCGTAATCTCACGCCTGGAGTCCAGCACTAGGAGCCTGATACTCTGGAAGTGGGGTCGGATCAGTGCAATGTTGACGTTGTTGGAGCAGTTCCCGATTCTCAGAGCAAGTTCTTCCAGCCGGCAGCTCCTGCCTAGCTTCCCTAGAAATGTGGACAAAGTACTGTCGGAGACATGGCCGGCCAACCGAAACGACTTCAGCTCGTTGTGTCCCTCCAGTTGCTGAAGGAATCGATCCGTACCTTGGCAAAGGTTGAGCTCGAGGTTGCGGAAAGCCCCAAAGGATGGTTTCACCATCCTCAGATCAACGCACTGCAGGGAAAGGTCTTTGACTCTGGCCAAGTTCAGATAAGGTAAAAGACCGTGAGGAGTAATCATGGGCAAATAAGGAGAGACTCCAAGGCGCAACCTCTGTAAAGATTTGCAGTTGGAAAGGTGCCAAGCGACCCAGCTGAACTCGATGCTGTTCTGGACACGTAGGCTTTCCAGCTCTTTGAGGTCCCGAAAGCAGTGGTCTGTATACTCCCAGCTGACGGAAGTAGAGAAGGCTGTAATATTGGTTGTTTGGGCGAGGATCGGTGACAGCACGATGCTGAGCATATCCGAATGGCCATCTGGCCAGGAGCGGGTACCATCGCTGATCACCCTGATGTGGCGGATGAGAGCGTGTAAACAAGAACGATGGCTTAGAACCCTCAG
Organism: Dactylonectria macrodidyma; assembly: GCA_020744425.1. NCBI lineage: Eukaryota > Fungi > Ascomycota > Sordariomycetes > Hypocreales > Nectriaceae > Dactylonectria > Dactylonectria macrodidyma. Next base: position 404,730 of record JAGMUV010000041.1, on the reverse strand, counting down.
TGTAGACTTCGTTCCTCTGTCAGGAACCCCGGCGCGAAAACGAAGCGTGAGTTTCTTGTAGAGCAGTGGCGTGACGAGAGAATAGTAGTATCGGCTACACTGGGAAACACTATTCATGTCACCCAAGGAGAGCTTTTCACAGACCAGCTGTTGTAGCTCTGGAGGGAGAAACTGCATGGGTGAGAGCACAAACTTTGGACACCAGGCATGTTTAAATGCTGAGAGGGATTTGTTTGGTGATTGGAGAAATCTTGATGCTCGCTGTATTCCAAGCTGTGCCGCACGTAACTCCCCCGCAATGTTTCGCAGTTCGACAGCACTCGCGCCGAACCCGTTCCTACTAGAGCCTAGGAAGCGCAGGAGTATCAATAGTCACATACTTTACTAGACTTATAACGAGCCGTACACGGGGTTAGAGGACGAGATTGGGTACACAGCCGTTCATTCAACTAAAGTGTCAACAACCTTGCATAAGCGTATCTCAAACTTGAACTTGGCTGATCTTGCCATGACATAAGCGCGCCGTAAGAGGAGTTGCGTCAAGGTTGAGCCCTGGGTTCACGTGTGGTGTAAGTGCACACTACATTGTAGCATAGCTTTACGTACAATGCATCTATTCGCCTGGGAAGTGGGCATGGAACAAAGAAGAAGGGGGTCGCGCATCATCTTATTGTAGTACGGTGCAAGTAATCTACCACGCCATCGCCCTTCTTGGCCCGATCTAGACCTGGGTCTGCTGGATGGAATGACATAAGATAGAGACAGAGACTATGCATTCGGTCTGTGTGGCACTTGCCGTAATCATTTACCAGCTTCTTCTTCGTAACGACTGCCCTAGGCCCTCAGTGTTAACTAGGCGTTCATCCCACGGTTTTCCAATTAGGAGGACCTCTGATCCACCCTCTGTCTCGCTGTGAATATGACTCGCCTTACCTCCCTTAGTCTGGTGGGCGCCCTCGTCGTTTTAGCAACCAGTGCTACCCAAGACACGCCTACCCATCCAAGGTCATCGGTCGAAGAAACCACGTTTCTTGAGGAGACCTGCGAGGGCTGTTCTATTTTAGACGATGCCCGGATGGCGTGTGATTGTCGCGCGAAGAACGCATCGATGACATATTCTACTATCGATCTCAGCAGCTGCGTTGGAAACTGCAATGGCTACTTGTGTTGGGGCGGGGAGTAAGTACCGGACCTGAGACTTCTGCCCAAGAGTTCTAGCTCACGTACTGCTTGCAGTAACTTCGCTCAATCATGTGATGACCTGCAGTTTCAAGTTGCCGGCCCTACATTTGTTCGATTACGAGCAAGCTGTGAGGGAATGAATGGCAAGCATCAAGAGACGCAGCTAACCTTAGGTACGTAACCAAATCCCCTGGTCGATTCTAGGTCTTGGGCGGTTTCTAGTATTGGTTCTAACTCGGCCCTGATCCGCTGTTAACTCGTCTCTTAGGTGATAGGATCATGAATGATGATGGCGTATTGCACTGCGTTAATTGAGTACATAGAGGAGCTCAGTTGACTGTGGCGGAGATTTATTAGACTATATTGATCCCAAGCGAAGGCATGATTCGTAGCGACTTGGAGGACGACGTGCCCAGATTAGAATACACGATTTACGATGGATGCATTCTTACTGTTCCGTGCAGCGTTAGACCGTTATTGTTGTGCTCTATAATGGGATGGCATGGTCGAGGTGGCCGAACTGATGCCCAGGGAAAAATCAGCTTTGTAGGCACATATCCCTAACGGGACAAGTGAGCTCATCGCAACAATAAGTTCGACATTTGAAAGTTCGAAACGTAGGATAGGTAGCGTAGGAATCATTTCGAGCTAGAAGCAGGCAGCAGGCGAGCTAGACACGCAAAAACCTACGTAGAAGTGGGGATGTACTGACTGTCTCTAGTGGGTTTCTCGCACCACAAACTTGCGATCATCAGGATTTGTCGCTTCATGATTGATGTCCAGTCCCACACGGCCTTCATATCGGAGGATAAGTATCTTGCACGCCCCGTGGCGAGACAAATGGTCATCACCAACAGTGGGCATTTGATCACGGGCAAAAACATACGAAGTAAGGTACATATATGGAGACTCCAATGACTCGAGAAAATACAAAGATAAGGCACGTAGTACGGGCTGTGAAACTGAGCCCCAACACTGACATCGAGAGGCCACATCTCACACAGGTTACAGGGTACTGCGTAAAGGTTACTACGTACAAGACTTCCGAAAGGCATATATAGGCAGTGCGGCTAACAATCAAGCTCGAACTTGATAATTCTCAATCAAGTTCGACTTCTCGTCAAGTCAAGTTCTCAAGTCAAGTTTAAGGGTTATCGTCAATCAATCAAGTTAAAGGAGTGTCAAGTTGTCAAGTACTTGATGCCAATAATTACTTATTTAGGAAGGCTAGGAGAGGCTACCCTAGATATCGCTAATTACCAATTACATCGCTTAGAACTAATATCTAAGCTGCGCATGGAAGCACTGTAGGAAAGGTTAACAGCTTAGCGTAATGGCCCTATTGGGTGTGTCCCCCCGGACGAAATAACATCCTATTCCTACATCAAATATCTATCAACAACGCGTTCTGGGGCCTAAGTCGGCCATCAAGTACTCGAAGCTTATCTGCTATATCTTCGAGTCAATCTACCGATCTAAACTGGCCGATATCGTCGACTGAGCAAACGTCAGATGTACCGGTAGAGCGACTTATCCATCGATCTACCTGCCCTCCACACTCTCTCTCGTACCCAATTGACTAGGGTGTGCTTCGGCGGCACGATGGCATGATTGTGTAGGGTATACGGTATAGCATACCGGACAAGAGGAGCGTGGGCAGACAGGTAAAGGTCTCGCGGATCTATTCATATGGAGCGGAGCTGGAGCATAGTAGTGACAAGTACTTCCTCTGCGCCGATTGCCATAACAATAAGCGGTATATCAGTCAGCTGTTTGCAGCAGGATCGACGACGGCTGCAATCCAGCATGTTATAGAGTTCCACAAGGTCAAAAGGCCTTCGAATTCGACCAACGATGAGGATGATATCTGGGTGTGGTGGGTGGACTGACGCCACGTTTGGCCTATTCTCAGCAAACTTGCTCTTAACATCTTCAGCACGCCAGGGATGAGCGCAGAGCCAGAGCGCGTATTCTCTGACGGTAGTGAGCTCATCACCGGCAAGCGCAACGGCCTCGGCGATGACACAGCTGAAGCTGAGATAATACAGAAGAACTGGATTACTTTAAAGATCTTGCGCGGGATTGCTACACCAAGAGGTCTATACAAATTACCTGATTAGGCATAGTACATCAAGTACTTGACAAGTTGCCAATCAAGCTCGCTGATTAGTCAAGTCAAGCTTCAATCGAGCTGAGATAGGTTCAATCAATCGAGTTTGAGGGCCAAAATTGAACTCGATTGATTGTTAGCCACACTGTATATAGGCCAGGAGTCCGACCTGCCTCGAGTGCGGACCGATCTCACAGGTGCCCTGCGAGACCTTCCATCGTCATATCAACAAATTCCAACAGCTTCGTTTACCTAGCTACACATGCTTTCCATATTTAGCCTGAAATTATTTCCGCTTGAGCATTTCGAAAATAGCCATATAATGATACCCTCGGTGGGAGATTGATGTCAACTTCAGGAAAGGCTAGTCAAAGAGCTCATAGACTATCATGACGAGGCAGGGAGCAAAGCAGTCGAAGCCAAGCAGAAGTACGAAGACGCGAAACACAAGGTTAGCAAGTATCACACGTCATAGAAAATATTCACAATGTTTCTACTACTATTCGAACAGTATATGCCCTGACTCTTATGATTGTTTTCTCGCTTGTCCCGCCTCCCCCGACGACTCCTTAGACTGTTCTGAACGAGAATGCCTTGAGCACGTCGATAGGCATAATCGACTCCGGCATCGGTGTTACATTTTGGGGAACAAGGAGCCAGTGGCGGTCACGTCTGCAAGGAGCTGGCTTGTCGTGTTGCCTCGGTCTCCTGGGAGGCGAAGCAGAAAGTCTGTCGCCTCCGTGGCGCCTCTATCACCACTTAAAATAGGTGGGGGCAGAGGTACATTTCATACGTTGTCATTTTGTTAGTCAAGGTGTCGAGATGCAAAGGCACAGGTGTGCTAATGCCACTCAGTCTCAGGACTCCAGCCATCTAAAGATTTAAAAAACTCGAGTTAATATTTGTAATATTAGTACTTTGGCCTAAGATAAGGCCAAAGTATCATCTAGTCAGTGTCAGCATTACGGTTAGGTATATGCAGAACATAGCGACGAGCGACAATAGTAAACCATAGCTGGCCAAAGGGGTCAAGGACAAATTAGTAGGTCTAAACCCTAAAGCAATCAAAGAAATATCTAAATACTTTGAAGCTAAAGCCTTTACCCATTCACCAGTTACCTCAACCGCAATTACCGACGAATGCACTCACAGAGGCCAATCTATTACGATTAATGGAGTTAATTAGTGGTAGATTTTATAGAGAGGACGAATTCTAGCAGACAACCAAAGCTATTTAAAAGATAAAAGAGGCATTCGGAACGTCAAGCATCATCTAGACCGACGACACACGCCAGGCCGATATTGTTAGTACTGCTTCATGACTGGCTTTGCGGATCAACGGAGGATCTACCTTACTACTGCCTACAGTACGCCTCATTCAAAATGGACCTTAGTATCCGCAATGTGGCTGATATGATGGCCTCGCTTCACCCCTATCAGCCATCCCTTCTCCCTGCACCTGGTGGGTCGAATACGGAGTCGGAGATAGCGACACACCCAATTCTCAGGAGTGTCCGGGGCTGGGCGGCTTGCATGAAGGTGATTGCGTACTGCACAGATGATGTTGTGGGCTGCTTAGCCTGGCGAGGCAGCTTAGAGATACAAAGAGGGATATTGTCTCAAGCGGAAAGGATCCGAACATGATGACGTTCGATACAATGAGTTGGCATCCACGAGATAGCCAAGCCTCCTCTCGTAGCTATTTTGTTTGCATCCCGAGCCCATTAATGACAGCAAACTTCGCCACAAGCTGATCTAGGAATCCTTGGCGTAAGGCAGTATCTAGGCACGACCCCTGAACTGGCTGAACCAACTAAAAAATACTTCACCCCCCATGACTCCTATCACACCTCGGTTGGCATGACATTGTTAGCGTTGCTCTGGCCCGTCGGTCTCTCCGTACTGCTGGCTCGTCAGGCAACTTTGGTGACCCCTCTAATAATTCTGTCCGTGAGGGTGAGAGCTACTGATACTAGCACAGCCGCCCCCTGAGGCCCCAAGGAGCAGAAGGGAAACCCCCAGCGACCGCACCGGAACCCGTTCCATCGTCACCCAGACGCTACCATCAGTGGAAAGTGGGGAGATCGCTGCACCTGACTCTTTGTGAGGGGCATTTTCCAAGCTGGATTTGGTTTGAGGGACCGTTGAGAGAGGTTTCAACGCTGACGATGCAAGTTCAAGTAACGGGAACTCTCGTATAGTTTCAGGAAGCATTCGGACAGCCAGGCGGGACTCAGCCCCTCAACGGATCAAAAATCCCGCAGGAAGTCTTCGTGATGACCTGCTAGTCACACATACCGGTAGCCACTAAGGTCGCTACAGGACCCTTCTCCGAGCTACTGCTGTATTTCTGGGACACGTAACACAACAGCTCCTATTCGGGCTTCTAATTCATGTTCCCAATGTCACGGGGGGAGAAAAACCGCCATAGTTGGCTACCATTGATCAGGTTACAGATTGTTTTCGGTTCTATTGTACATGACTGCTCTATTCTATAACAAATCAGAATTGTGCGGAATGATTTCCAGGGATGGGATTGATCATTCAAGTGAGAATGTGGTCCGCGAATCAAGCACCAGCTGTACTTGGCACCGGGGTATTCTGTATCATACTCTCTATGATTGCATTGAAGTATACCAGTTTTTACGTCACAAGGAACTTTTCGAGTCTCCTTCTCCTCGTCGGTTAGAGGGAGATGCTCGAGATGACGGAGTGCCTCATGACGGGATTGACGGCATACAGAAAGTGCAACTGGCAGCGTCGGTTGGATGCGAAGTCCAGGTTTCTCTGAGTGCTTGATTCGAGTAATTTGATGCGTAGGGATAGTATGGAGCCAAATGATGATTTGGACCTCTGTAGGCAGTCGAATAAATTGTGGAAAGTGTTCTCTAGCATGATTCATTTGCTTCTCATCGGTTATTGGTGATGAGTCTTGAGATGATGCTGGATGAAAAGAGGCATCACTATAAAGCTCTCCAACCTCCCCAATGAAAGGCCTAATGAATATGTATTGTAGCCAGTACTTTTGGGGAATACGCAAGACTCGATGATCAAATTGTTGATGACGGAGAAAGTCATCACGTATCTGAGCAAATCGAATCCTGACCAATTCGTATTCTGACTCATCCCCCACTCGTACTGCCATGTGATAGTCACTCCCGGGTATCGTCAAACAGATTTCCAATCCGTCGTAACGGCTTCGATTGAAAGGCAGTACGTCGACCAAAGCATGGAGTGACTCCGGGAGTTCTGCGTTCGCTGGCGTCCACTTGGATATTCGAGTACTTGGTGGTGGGTTCTGGATGGTGAAGTTGGTTCTGGGAAGTGCCATTTTGATTTCGAAATGGCCCTATGATAGCGAATAAGGATAAAAAAAATTAGGGACTAATACTCTTAGCTGCTCGTACCTTAGGGTACGTATGGTTGGAAGTAATGTCCCCTTAAATGCCTTCTTGAGTTTGGTATTTATACCGCTGGTTGTGGATGGGCTAGGCACCAACGCCAATATCAATAAGCTAGAATATTAGGAGCCTTGAAATATGCCTTGCACAATCCACGAACCATCTAAACCCCGCAGGGTGCAGGGCACCGAATCTCGAATCCCATGGCCTCTCCTAGCTTTTGCGGCTAAAGTCGCAAGTCGCCCGCCTTGATTGATCAGAGGCGCGGTCGAGTGCAGCTACCATCTTCTCTACGACTTCACATCTACTAACCGGCCTGAATCCCACTTCTTCTTGGCCACATTGACTAACACATGCAGCTTCCTGTACTACAAAAGTACCCCAACAATACTTCATGACCACCGTGAGTCACATATGGCCGCTCGGATCTTCTCCGAGGTGGTGCTGCGGTGTCTGTTGGCTGGGTATGCACCGGCGGCCGCCTCGGGCTTTACTCTAAGAGCACACTGAGAGAACAGGGACGGCACTCCCTTTTACCCTGCATAGGACTTGTAATTTCAGTACCTTGTGATGTTGATGCATGCTTAGCCGGGGGGTGGGGGTGTGTGTGGTGAAGTGGTGGAGTAGGGAGTAGGGGAGTAGAAAGTGTGCCATACTATCACAGATCCCACCCCTGACAAGCAGAATGATTCAATGACGCCGCCGGAGCTAAGTCATAGATTAGTGATTACAAGCCTAACCCCTATCATATCGATCGAGGCGTGGCAGAAATCATAGGGGAGAATAATTTCTCCGCTAGTTTGGAGGTCGGTGGTGTGTCTGGATATTGCCTTACCGGTATGCCCAAGGATGTTGGACCTGCTTCAGCAGTGAGAATGTCGTCATCAACAGGCTCGGCATGCAAAAAAAGAGAAAGAAAAAAAGGCTTTAGGAGGACGTTTGGCCACCTTGCGGGCGCTACGCACGCTACCTCGTTACATTCAGTAATATCGTCATGTCAGGGTCCTTTTCTTGCGGGGAAATATCCCCTCTTTGTGTCTCTTTGCTGCCTGGCCAGGTGTGCTATGTAACCGGGCTGAGACAGCCTCCTCTTAGTTCACACACACACCATTACTGCCGAAGCACGCCCCTGACAGCATCATCCAACGCGTCTCAAATAGGTATTTAACCCTTCATTCGCTCCGACCCTCCCAGCGAAGCACCTGTTTCCGCGAAAGCATTTCTTCACATCAAGTCCTTATTTTCATCTCTTGAAGCCCATCGAAAACTAATTCTTCATCGATCTTCACCAGCCAAATCGCTCTAGTCTCAATCCTACTTCCTCGGCAGTCTCCCACACAAAGTCAAACAACTCGACCGGACAAGTCGGTGGTTCATCACAGTTTGTTACCTCTCCGTCTCTCCTTACGCGCCGCTCGACTCACCATAGTCAGGATTTCTAAGTCGGTGGTTCATCACAGTTTGTTACCTCTCCGTCTCTCCTTACGCCGCTCGACTCACCATAGTCAGGATTTCTACCGCACAATAAGAACCCGACGCCATCCAACATGGTTTTCTTCCGCCGTCTAGAAGGAGGGCCTTGCTGCGATGAGCATCGTGAGCATGTTGAGGAGTGCAACTGTTCCTACTGCACCAAACCCACCAACGGCAAAATCCTAGAAATCACCTGGGGCGCCGTTACACACACCCGTCCATATTACTACGATGATAAGGAATTTGGCGAGCGTGTCAGGCAGTGCCTGGACTCGCGTCTGATGGAGGATCCGCGATGTGGATTAATCAGAGGGCGCCGCCCTTACAAGATGTACAGAAAGATTAAGCGGGATCCTATTGACCTTGCCATCCTTTATACCATCTGCATTGTTTTTAAAAAGGATCCTGGGTGGAGACGACTGTGGGAGAAAGTTACCCACACAGTCACGGGGGAGTGTCTTTTGCCCATCCACCCCAAAACGATCCATTTTAAATACACTAGCAATCTACACTAGTAATCTTCCTGGTATTTGAAATAAGTAAGGGGTGCTTTAAGATTCTAGTGTTACTTTTACGGGATGAAAGGGAGTTTGGAAAGGTTTAGTGAATCGAGACCCGCAATGAAGTCCCGTGCACAGAACAGACCGACCCGCCGACAGCTCACATAGACGATGGGGGAAAACTAAGCTGAATACTACCTGGAACGAATCACTGGGGACTTACATAACTTCGGGGTGTTTTTTTATTTTGCACTTGAACCATATCTCTTTTCTGAATACCACATAAGCTGTTTTTTAAATATAAATGTACATTGCCCTTAGGCAACGGTTCTCTTCTCACTGCCTAATATGATCTCTGCTGCACTAGTGAGGCTATCGTTCTCAAGGACTCACTCTAAATACAAATCTCCAGGTCATGTAAAACCTGAGCACAGTTCTTATCATGGTTTTGAAAGCTTATTCACAGGAGCCTAGAACAAAGTAACCATAATCCAGGCCTAAGTGCGTCCACACAGACCGCTTAGATCCACGCGTATCTTTGTTTAGCCACCGGCAGTAAGTTGCCTGCCCCCACATCAGCCGGCCATCCAACGAATATCCCCGCTACTGTACGAAGATGTAGTCCTCAAGGGCAGAACAAGATAGGACCGCCGCTGTAGTCCTCGCTTTCCTTGACGGAGGACCCATTGGGCTTGTCTTGACGAGATCTGACAACGAGGTCTACTGAATTCCATAGCAATGCTTGTGTAGTGTTTAGTCTTAGAAGTTCCTCATCTATAAGAGGAAGTTTCAGTCGTCTAGTTACAATAAAAGATCCCCACTCCATTTTTTTTCAACGAGAGAGGGGGGCTATCAATTGAGAGAATAAGAGCCATACTAGGGTTCGCTACCGTACACCAGGAATGACAAATTCTTGATAACCCTCCGCAGAGGGTTGAGGAAGCTTGTCTATGAGCTACAGGGACCACTGCGGACAAACAAGTCTGAACAATGAGTTAAGGAAAAATAAGAATATCCTAAACCAAGGCTCTTTTAAGCGGGCGACCCGTGACGAATAAGAAGCAGGCCGATCTTGGACGGCTCATGGCGAGCCAAGGTGAATGAGTAGAGAAATCGGGCCAAGTAGGTTCATCCCGCTTTAGCCTCTTGAATGTAACGGATCACGATAGCGGAAATCTGAGATGAGTGCAACTAAATTGCCAGCTAGAGGATGGGTCTCTCGGATTCTGTCGTGAGCAAACCTATGAAGTATGATCCACGCCAAGATCCCCACGAGTTCATTGATTCCACACAATTCGGTCCAAGTTTACTTGACACCTGACGCCTCATAACCCCTTCAATATATCTTCCAACATGGCAATGCTACTCGTTCGTTTCGAGTTGGTCTATTTATTAATCACAATTCAAGCCACGCTCAGTTTCGCAGAGCCAGATACCCTACAGCGGTATCAGCTCAAGTCCCTAGGAGATAACGGCAGGTGCTTCAACATTGTGCATTTTGCCAACTAGTAGGCTACTCAGCCGTGGGCATCATATTATGCAGTTAGGGCTAATTAACAGAATACCAATCATAGGGGCCTCTACCCAAGACAGAGCGGCTACCATGGCCGCCCGGTCTCACGCCTGACGGGCGCCCCTTATACTTTTGAGGCTGTGGAGGCAGATGGTACAGCGTACGGACTCATCGGCGGTCCAATCTCGTCAACGGAGTTTGCCGCGATTACTAGCAAGGTCAGTACGCGAGCCGCTTGTACCCGGTCCAGTGTGTCCAACAACCAAGGTAAGGTAAGGATTTTATTTCGCCCGGGGGGACACACCCCAGAGGGCCTTTGCGCTAAGCTATTTTCGTTTCATACAGTTCTTCCATAATCACCCGAAGCCCCAAAATTTCACTTTTACTAACTGGTCCAATCTGGTGTATATGTCGTGACAGGCCTGCTTGAAGGCCAATTTCCCCAAGTGTTCAGCATCCTATCCTCAGCAGCTGAAACCAAGTTACTTGACTTGGTTGGTTGGGATTGGTTGATTACGTAACAACCAAGTAAAGTAAAGATGGTCTTCAACCAAGCAAAGCAAGACCCTTTCGCTTACTCGGGGTTACTTGACTTACTCGACTACATTTCCGTTTTAGGCAAGGCGTTGCGAAACCCCCTTTTTCTGTTGGTTGCGACAGGAGGCTGCAGCCCGATCAATTTGTCCACGTCTTTTTGCTGCCAGAAAGTCTCGCACAGTCCAAATCCCAAGTCAATAATACCTTCATATCCAATGTTTCAGCCTCGGGGAAGGTTCGTAAAGGCTACACCCCCTAGGACTCCCTCTGAGCCGATCGATTCTGCTCAGTCCAGTACCCCTAGCTCCGTCTCAACTCCAACGAGTGTGCCACTTCATGGTGCTTCTCCCGTAACCGTTTCCCACGAAAGAGAGGTGCCAAAAGCGTCTCAATGTCATTTCCCTATCGAGTGGGACAAAATCCGTTACGATGGGAAGCCAGTGCCATCCATCCGATATCGTCAGCCTCATAAGCGCGCCATCAACTCCAAATCCCAACCCTCAGCAATCTACAGACACGGCGCACAGCTTACAACGGACGGAGACAATAAGTACGGGCTCTGCAAATACTGCCACGTTAGTGGCCATCACAATACTGCACTCTTTGCCAGTGAGAGCACGACCAGCATTATATACCATCTGAAACATCAGCTGGATGTTGAGGATCCTCTGGAGTGGTGGGTTCGCCATACATCTGACTACCCCATCCTGTCCAAGATGGCGTTTGACTTGTTCAGTTGCCCAGCAATGAGCGCCGAGTGTGAACGCGTTTTCTCACAGACAAAGAAGGTCATTATAGATGAACGAAATCGGCTTAATTCGGACACTGTAGCAGCGATTGAATGCCAAAAGCACCTGCTTCGAAGCGGTATGTTAGCATAGATCTACCACCGGAGCCACATAAGGAATGGAAAATAGTCGAGTAATGTCAACCAACCAAGCAAAGCAAGCCTCTCTACCGAGTAAACCAAGTAAAGCAAGGGGGTCCCATCAACCAAGTCAAGTAGAGGGTCCAAATTTTGCTTTACTTGGTTGATGGACACACTGACCCGGTCTGCAGTCACACTGTTGAAGGACTGGGACTTCAGGGGCATTGGCATCGACTGGGACCTTCCAGGTAACGACGATGACGCCGCTCACATTATCCTCCGCTTGGAAGCTGTCTTGGGCGATCCAGACTCAGCTCCCTCACTGCCACATTGCGGCTGCATACCGGTAGTGGGTTTGCGCCAAGACAACAAGAGAGCTAGCCACGCCACAAAGTCCAGCGACGTCTTTCGGCTGTATGTGTAGTTGAACAGGGCTGTATTTCTGTTGAAGTCGGGTCTTATATATCGGCTTTTTAACCCGGCCTGGGGGCTGGGACAGTAACCCTAGCTGTAAGCGGGTGCCTGGGATCCAGGGACTGGAGCCGGGCTGCGTGCCGTAGGCGTATAGCTTCCAGCAGCTGGTCAACTGGTGGGATGCCGCTGTCACGATACAGGGCGGCCACAGGGGTCGTCTTCCAGGTTGGGAGGATGCTGTGGATGCCGATATGTAAGACGCTTTTAAGGCGGTCGAGAAGGTGGTCGATCCTTGTCGAGACCTGGAGCCCTTCTCTTTGTGATCGTAACGGCGGCGCTGTCTTCTCCACGCGTGATTTAAACGATAGCTTCTTATCCAGCCAGACGCCTAGCCAGCGCAGGAAAAGGATCGGCGAGACGGGCGAGCCTTGAGGGAGGCCGCATTTTAAGGCAGATAGAGGCGTAACCGCATCTTGGAAATGGACCCGGGCTGACCAGCGGACCAGCGGGTCAGGCTAGCTCTGTTGACGGAGGCGCAGCAAAGGTCGGTTCCGCAGGACTGTATCAAAGGCGCCCTGTACGTCCATCGTAACAAGGGTCGCAACGAGCCCTCGCGCGAGGACAGCTTCGATGTCGTGCACCAGGGCGGCGATGATGTCCACAGCAGACCTCTTCGTCAGGGCCCTGGCAAAGTTCTCATGCAGGACCTTCCGATCGATCGCAACAAAGGCGAGGCGTCTCGCGACCAGCCTCCCTAATCCCTTGCCAAGGCAACATAATAGAGAGATTGGTCTCCAAGCGCGTGAGGAAGAAAGATCTCTCTTTTCGGGCTTGGGGATTATAATAACCTCTGCGCCTTTAAACGCCTTCGGGTGGTGCCCCAAGCAGAGACACCTCTCGTGGAGCCACTGGATGCATTCGCCGATAACCGGCCAGCAGGTCCGGGTAATCGCTGTGGTCACACTATTTGCGCCAGGAGATGTGTTTCCGGTCTTCGTCGTCACATCTTCCGCTTCCTCAGCTGAGATTAGCGTAAAGAAGGGAAGGTTAGGGCGTCGGTTATCGGGGCCCACGGATCCTCAATATCGTCCCCTGCGTCTAGCCGCTCGAGCGTAGCTTTACGGAGGGCATTTGCTTTATCCTCCTGTGTTTCGAAGACCTCGTCTCCGAGCTGGAGAGGCGGGGGCTGGAAGGCGCTTTGGGTACGGACGACCCAACCCGCGATACGGAAGATATCGGCGTTCGTAGTCGCATTGTTTGATAATATCCCGCCAAAAGTCGATTTTTGCCTTCTTAGCGACCTTACGGAAATCATCTTTAGCCAGTAAAGCAGGCCCCATCTCCTCGGGGTCCTGTCTCGTAGCTGTTCGGTATTGCGCGTGCGCATTGGCGCAGACCTTTGTCCACCACGGCGCGGAGCGCCCGTTCCGTTGTAGGCAGCGGCCGACGACCTTGATTGGATCTTGTAAGAGCTGGAGCAGCTGGGTTGCTGCGTAGTCCAATTCCTCAGCTGTTATTGCGGTTGTTGGCAGGAAGTCTTGTCCCTGTGAGACGACTTCGGCGAGCCGGGCTAGGTCGCCGGGGTCCGAGATCGGGATCCGGATCCGGCTGGGTTGCGGTGGGGCTGGCCGTTGGATTGGAAGAGAGATGCTAAGTGTTGTAGTCTGAGCAGCAGCCAGATGGTCCTCAACTCTAGCTTGTGCTGTGGGGATATTTGATATCGAGAGATCGAGTGTATTATTGTATTTATTAGTCGGTTGGTTCGGCTGGTTGAGGATGGCGAGATCGTTATCTTCAACCCAAGCTGCGATCCGGCCCCCTTGGTTCCGATGGGGCCCTGACTGCCAGAGCGTGTGCGAGGCGTTGAAGTCTCCGGCGATAAGGCAACGATTAGGGACTTCCCAGCTATTAAGGAAGTTGAGGGTCTCTAGTGTAGCCGGTTGACGATAGATATTAAGAAAGGAGATACCGCCAGCTCGTATTAGAAGGATATCTCGGGAAAGCGTAGGCTTGAGTTGGTCGGCGTTTAGCTTGCTACGGAGGGACACATAGGTCATGACCCTCGGGCGTGTGCTATTTCCAACCCAGGTTGATGTGGGGAGAAGGTTCGATATGCAGTGTGGTTCTTTGTCGTGCAGCGGTTATTCCGCGTGCTGGTCCAAGGCTCTTGGCGCATCACTACATCATATTCGCCTCTATCAGCAAGGGCTAGCGCACAGTCGTGCGATGCCGAGTCCTTGCCGATGTTGGCTTGGAAGATGCGTAATGGTCTCTTGTCGGTGGTCTGTTGCGAAGGACGTCCTACCATGTAGGGGCATCAGGGGCTTGTCGTCTGCGCTTGTTCGGCGAGGGCGGGCGCGTCACTTCCGTAGGTCGTAGTGTCAGCGCGGCTGCAGCCACCTCCGGGTGGAGCTGGCGGAAGAGCCTTTCGCCGATTTCCCTGATCCCTCCCAAAGAGACGGAAGGGGTGCTTCGGCTGCTTTAGGAAGGAAATGAGCAATCTTTGTCGGTTGAGTGGGGTCGTCGTGACGGGAGGGGCGGCAGCTAACAGCCCGTAGACCTGTCTGAGCCTCCACTTCGTCCCTTAGGGCAGCTTCGTAATCCACGGTCTTTCCTAGTAGGTCCGTCAGGGACCTTGGGCATTCGGGGACCACGTAAGTGATCCATTTCGTCGCGAGCTCAACAGCATCAGCGCCTAGGGCCGGAGCCCAGCAGGCTTCTTCGTTGATGATCTTATTGCGGGATGTCGAGGTTCGCTGGGCGGATAGCCCAGCCGGTCTTGGTCCTGGATGCTTGCGGAATAGCGTCAAACTTGATGCCTAGCTTGTCGGCTAAGTGGGTTCGTATTGCAAAAGGTTGCTTTTCCCAGGCAGGGGATTTCTCGTGGAGCCGTATGAAGACCCTAGGATCATCGTAGGCTACAGAGTTTTCTTGCTGCTGGTGTTCCTGTGGTCGTCTGGCCTGGGGGGGGCCAGGGGGTTGTCGTTGGGGGCCAGGGGCGGTCCCACGGACAGTTTGAAATTCGTCGTCGAGCGGCGCGGCGAGGCGTCTCGGGAGGTCAGCCGCGAGCGCAGAAGCGTATGATCGAACGGGATGTGAGGCTGCTGGCGGCTGGCTATCGCCATTCAGGGCATTTGCCCAATGGCTGAGGAAGCTCTGCGACATCTCTTGAGCAAAACAGAACATTCCTCCCGGTGGGAACCGCTTCGCTGTTTCGTCAAAGGCTGCGCAGAAGGTCCTGAAGACCTTCATTTTGTCATCTAGAATAGCCTGGCTTTCGACTGCGACTCCGGCTGCAGCTGCAGAGAGGTTGATGGCGATAGCAGGCTCCGAGACCTTGCTGTGTTCGAAGACATCGCTGCTGGGGGGGGGGGGGGGGGGGCTGTGAGGGCCGGGCTGTGAGCTGGGCTGAGGGCTGGGTTGAGGGCTGGGTTGAATAGGAAGGTCTAGTGCAGCTTCAAGCACACATCCTTCACGCTGATTTCGATAAAGGCCTCTTCTCCCAAGAGGACAGAGCCTGGCGCGGGCGTTGGAGTACTGACTTCGGGGATCATACCTTCGGAGATGTCATATTCGCTACCTTGAATGAGAGCAGCTCTCGCAATCTGAGGGAGGTGCAGAGGGGTTCGAGGCTCCAGATCAATGGGTATGGGGGCGTCTGGCACAGAGGCCATCGCAAGGAAGGTAGGGTGATCAGGTAGGTGTTAACAGATTAGGTGTGTGGCTGGCCAAATCCTAGTTCTTCACTAGGTTTGGTGCACTCGTCGAAGAGACGACAAACTTCTGTGGGAAAAGATGGCAGAGCTGACCAGATCCACATTGCTGATGGAACCCTGTCAAATCTCCAAAGGCCAGCCTCCAGACTTCTTGTGACTTGGTGATCGTGCAATCTGCGGACAGCTCCCAGAGCACGAACAGTATGTCGGACTCAATCGCCGCCTTGGTCTCTCCTGTCTCGTCCTCAGCCATTTCAAGCCCGGTTTGCCGTCAGTCTTCCGTAGGCCAGTTCAACTCTGTCAAACAGGCTCTTTATCATGTACACCATGGTGGCACGGCAGATGGGCGATCGAGGAAGGGAGGAGAGAAGAGAAGGTCGAAGACCAGCAGACAGGGGCGACTGGATGGATGGTAAATCCGGCCCCGTGTTGTCGGAACACGCGTTTGGCCCAGTAAGCGAGCGAGTCGAATCGTAGATCGCGCTCCAGCCCTCGTTACGCCTTCAACCCCATTAGCCCAGTCCCCCACGGGACAAGCTTCAAGGTGCGCGGGAATCTGCCATCGTGCGAGTTGTCGGTTGCATACGCGCCACGTTCCACCCGTACGAGCAGCTATTCTCCTGGTGTGTAGACTTGCACAGCGCACGACTCAGCCCGCAATTACTGAATGATGGGGCAGATTGTTGTTGTGAATCCCGATTTGTCGTTTTCCGTATGGGGGATTCTCTGTATCTCCATGTATCCCTCGCATTTCTTTCCTTTTTTTTATTTTTTGTGTGTGTGTGTGTGTATGTGTGTGTGGGAGTTGGTATTGGTGTTGGTGGTTTGGTGTTTCCGTTGCTTTTCTTTCTTTCATCCTCTTCATTTTCTTCCCTGGTTACTTTACCCTTCTCCTTTAATTTCCCTTTTTTTTTGTCTTTTTTATCCTCTTCTCTTTTTTGTCTTTTTTTTTTCTTGTCCCTTCTTCTTGTCCCTTTTTCATATCTTTTTTCCCGCTCTTTTGTCTTTTTTTTTGTCCTTTTTCTTTATCCTTTCTCTTGTCCTTTTGTCCTCGTTTTTTTTTTCATTTTTTTTTCATCAGAAATTTTGCCTTCACTCATCATCCCTCTCTTGTCGCCCTCTTCCTCCTTCCTTCGTCCCTGTGGGTGCCTTGAATAATCAAGCTTCAAGCACGCATCACCCGGCGTCATCTATTTCCTCGCCATCCACAAACAAGCCGCCACTCAAGTCTCCCATCCTCGTCCCCTATCCCCCCCCCACAACAGCTGTAAGAGTGTGCGCCAACATAAAGCTGTTGGCAACAGCGCCCAGCACCATGGAGCATACGGATGGGCGCTGTCAGGCATGGGGTACACGTCGTCAAACCCATCCGAGACAGAAACAGCTTGCGCATTTTCACAGTCCCGATTGGACGCGGCGATAGGCGTACACATCGTCAACCCCGCTCGAGACAGAAGCAGCTTTGCGCATCTTCACAGTCCCGATTAGGGCATCACCGCCGACTAGCCGCCATATCCGTATGCTTCATGGTGCTGGGCGCTGTTGCCAACAGCTGTATGTTGCCGCGACACTCCGATCCGCCTCTTGTTGGAAGGCATCACGAACTTTTGTCCAGTAGACGTGCAGTCCCTTCTTCCCCGATACCCGAGATCCCATCTCGGTCAGCGACTGATAGTCGCTGAAAAGATGGACTGAGCAGCCCGCCTGCCTACTCTGTCATCTTCGCTCTCGAGGGCCCTGTGAGTCTCTTCGACTAGGGGCCTCAGCCTGAGTGAACCTGTTCGTTGTTCCCCGTATTGCCACATCCTTAGCTAGTAAGCATGCCGAGATTGAGACGGGTGCATTCTGTAGAGAGTGCTATAGAGCCCGGCATTGAACTCATCTTCCTAAAGACAGACGATGGTGCAGCACCTACGTTACTCAAGCAGATGGGGAGACGATACGTCGACTGGAAGACAACATGCCGACTGTACAAGTTCGGGTCATGCTATGTTGCGTTGCAACTCGATCACTGACGTTTCCTCCGCAGCGACTGACGTACTGTTAGCATAATCAGGACAACTGGGCCTTGTAGACAACGTACCCTGTTTCATGTGCACCGACCGGCTTTCCGGGGACGGTTGAGCAGGTGAGCTGCAGGATGACGGGAGAAGAATGATGTCGCGCTCCTGTCAATGCCACCACATTTGTCTCGTCATATGTTCTGCGGGGACCTGTCTTCTCAAGCCTCTGTGTTAGTACACTGAAACTCGCGTGGGTGTGTACATACCTCGCTCAGGTGTCTTCAGATGTCTCGTCATGACCACTTCTGTGTATAAGCGGCCGAAGATAAGGAAACAGGGTTACCGAACAAGAGTACTTGGGGGCGTCAGTGGAGTGAAAGCCGACAGTGAGGATGGGTTTGGGGGGGGGAGGAAAGTGAGGGAAGGGAGTGAAGGGAGTGAAGGGAGGGAAGGAAGGAAGGGAAGGGAGGGAAGGAAGGGAGGGAAGGGAGGGAAGGGGGGGAAGGGAGGGAAGTGAAGAAGGGAGGGAGCAGAGAGAGGGCAAAAGCGTAAGAGGCGAATGTCTCCAGACTTAAAAGAAAGAAAAAGAAAAGCAGTACTGTACAGCTAGGCAGCCGGGTCAGATCCCAATGAAGTGAGCGTGCGATCAAAGTCCGGTTGCATCTTCAATCAGCAAGGTGATGTGTGTGTGAATGTGTCTGCCAGAACTTGATGCAGCTCAAGGAGGCGAGCTTCTTCGCTCTTTATAACCCGTGAGCATAGTCGGTCGAACATGTCGCAGCCACATACGCAAGGCCTACAGCAGAAGAACGAACTAGGTGGAACGCGACCTTCTTGGTTCTTGGGATATGGTCGAGCTACCTTCCCAAAACTTGCTTCGTTCTCGCGTGAGACGAGAAAGACAAAGTTCGGATCCGGGCGACGTCTGATACTTTGCAGTACCGTGGTGTACAATGACGCACAACGTACGCGAGTTCAGTGTCGGTGCCTGGCTACCTGCAGTCTGTCCATTGTACCTTGTAGCGTCTTGTGTTGTCTTGTAGTGTCTTGTAGCGTCTTGTCGTGTCTCCGTGTGTCTTCGAGTGTCTTCGAGTGTCTCCGTGTCGTATCTTCAAATGTCTGAAAAGGTCTTGTCGCGTCTCGTAATGTCTTGCAGGGCCCCGCACACCTTCATCGTCCGATGTTTCTGCACATGTTCTTCGTCGTTGGGCGTGTGTATGAACGGGGTGCGATTACCCACGTTGTCTGCCCACACCCGCTTCGAACTTTGTCTCTCAGCATCCGTAGTTGCCCCATGCTCCGTGGAGCAGTCTCTCCCCGTCCATCCTTTCCAGTCATCTCACTCCGGTTGACCTCTACTCGACCCCCTTCCATTGGCCCTCGCCATCGGCCCTCGCCATCTCGCTCTTTTCCTCTTTCCTAGCTTCCTTTTTGTGCTAGACCATTGTATGTACTAGGCGTTGACTATCGAAGAGTAAGAAGAAAGGAAAAAAAAAAAAAGAATTCGCTGCGTCACTGTTGAGTCCGTCACCGTCTGCTTCGTTATCCCTTGCTCTAGTCTTCCAGCCGTGACTTTGGCTCCTCACCCACGCGTTTGCTTGTCAACCCTCTCTGTCATCTCCATCTCGTCCGGCTTCTGGCAGGAGAGTCTCAGCACTAACATCACTTCACACACCCCACCTCTCTTCCTTCCAGTCCGGGGTTTCGTTCTTTTGCTCTCTCCCCTTGTTCTTCTTGGTTTATCCTGAACGATCCTACTGCGAAATGCCCCTCAGTGTCTCCGACTCCTCCACAATGTCTGGCGCTGCCGCATCTTAGCCCGAGCTAGTCTGTGCGTTGCGCAGATGGCAGAGCACTTTTGCCCTCATGTTGTCGACCCCCACGACAGTGAACTCTATCAGGTTCATGCGGTGGGCCCGGACGTGTATCAGCGTGCTTTTGTTGCTCGAGTGTCATGGCGAACATTTCTTGTCTTGTGTCCGCACGTTTTCGACAAGGTGGGGAATGACGGACGATGGACGACAACGAACACACGTCAAACGA
Source organism: Dactylonectria macrodidyma (assembly GCA_020744425.1). Lineage (NCBI taxonomy): Eukaryota > Fungi > Ascomycota > Sordariomycetes > Hypocreales > Nectriaceae > Dactylonectria > Dactylonectria macrodidyma. The sequence continues at coordinate 384,970 of JAGMUV010000041.1, read as the reverse complement.
CACACATACATAGGCCGCAAGGGTATCAAACGTTATTTCGCCGAGGTACATGCGCCATGCATTAGTTGCCAGCATCTAAGCTGAATTAAGAAGGGTGCAGATACTTGAAAACACTAGGAGGCAGTCATAGTAAATGATGTGCGAATACCGGATCCCAATCCACTTCGTGACCGTTGAGTCATACAGACTAACCTAACTCTGCAGCCGATTGGGCAAAGGTCTTGGAGGTACCCATCAGCCTCTGCATGCAGGAGGATACATGCGTGGCTTTTAGGCGAATAAGATAGCTAGGATTTGGTGTGAGCGGACAAGTGGGGCGATACCTCGGCGAAATAACCTTCATACAAACATACATACCCATATACCCACACACACACACACATACACATACACACATACGCCGTACATACCCATATACCCATACACAGACGCACATACCCACACCTACCCACACCCACCTACACCCACCACACAGACAGAGACACACATACCCAGACACACGCAGCCCCGTCCATGACGGTCTTCCCGCTTTACGTTTGTATGGACACATGATAGTAGCTCAGCCAAGGCACTGGTCTTGCTGGTTTGCGCCCCTGAGCGGTGCATGTTCCTGCGCTAGGAAGACATGAGGTGCCGAGATGGTCATACTGATCGCTAGTTTGCATACATAGGTAACTCAGATTAAGTTAATCGTTTGCTGTGTACTTTTTTCAGATCCAGTTCGGTGGACAATAGAGTGTTGAAATGAGCATGTTGTATTGATTGAAGAAGAAGAAAAGCGAGTCTGATAACTGTAAGCACTGCAACAACACCGAAAAGAAACAGTGTTGGTATGACAAAATGTCCCGGGATGTCCAGCGTTGGTTGTGCGGGGGTAACCGGCCTGCGACCGTTGAGCGGACGTTGAAGGAGATGCAGGATGTGATGGGACAAATCTTGAGGAGGAAAGAAGACCACGATGACAGGCTCAAGTGGCTGGGATAGTGTGAGTAATGTCCGCATCGCGTTGTAAGTCAAACTGACGATGCACCAGGACGAAAACAAGGTCAGCACCTGCCAGCTAGCATCGGGCGTTGTGCCTCTGGCAAGGGCAACCTGGTGGCCCGCTTCACCATTGATGGACGACCTCTCCGCGTTTGTTTGTCAACCCCCTCTGTTTGCCAACCCCCTGTTTGTCAACACCCTCTACTTGTCAACCCCCGCTGTTTGTCAACCCCCTCTGTTTGTTTGTCAACCCCCTTTGTTTGTCAACCCCCCCTGTTTGTTTGTCAACCCCCTTTGCTTGTCAACCTCCTCTGTTGGTTTGTCAACCCCCGCTGTTTGTCAACCCCCTCTGTTTGTTTGTCAACCCCTGCTGTTTGTCAACCCCCGCTGTTTGTCAACCCCCCCTGTCTGTCAACCCCCTCTGTTATCTCCATCTCGTCGAGCTTCTGGCAGGTGAGTGACTGCTCTCCTCAGTTTGTTGCTCAAGCTTGGCCCCCCCTACCCCCCTTACCCCACTTCTCTTCCTTTCGGTCCGATGCTGGTGCTATCAAGCTTTCGCTCATCGCCCTCGCGACAATTCCCTTTCATAGACCAAGCACCCGTCCAGTCTAAGCAGCGACATCCTGAGGGACCCGCTCGACGCTCGACATACGACGCCCGACATACGATGGACGACATACAACGCATGACACACATCAAACGACACACAACACATGTCTAAACTCAAGACATATCCAAAATCTACACCGGCGCCTTGATTCACATGCACCCCTAGACCCCCCACCACACAAGTAGATGACCTTTTTGAGGCTCTCCAAGCTACACTTGATCGCAATGTAGTGTGTCAACAGTGGGACAAGTCGAGGTGCAGTTCGCGCTCCATCGCATCGTCTTACGGGTCGTCCGAACGGATTGATCTTGAGGGTTCATCCGTCCACCCATCCATCCACCCATCCAGTATCAGTCTCCACTGCACTCCCGGTGTCGAAGACAGCGACGCGGGTCTTCCTGCCTACACTTGACAAGCGACTCGGGGATCCGTAGAGGGCGAGGGCCAATCTATTCTAGGCTCACGCTCGTTTTTGTGGCCCGAGTCGCCGCTTTCCCGGTTGTTATGCTGCGTAGTCGGCCAGCGAGCAGAGGCTGGTAGATCGGTCTGGATCGGTCCAGATGGCCGACTGGGTTCGCGCGAGGACTGCTGGCAACGCGGCGAAGGCTCATTGCGGTCCCCCTGTGCATGCTCATTCCCTCAAGAGACACTCTCCTACTCGTACCCAGCCCTACCATAGTTTCGAGCACGCCATCTAGGACGTCTATACAGGCAATGCAAACAACTGTCACTCCATCTAGTCCGTCTGGCAGGAGATCGACTAGTGTTAGCATAACTGAGTGTCCATTTCTCCAGCCTCGCTTCACACCCCCTTCCCGACTTCTCTTCCTTTCAGTCCGACGAACACACGTCAAATGACACACACCAAATGGCACACACCACAAAGCTCGAGACATTCCAGAGCCTAAACTAGACCCTTCATTCACATGCACCCCGCACCAGACAAGTAGGTACCTATTTCGGGGGCTCTCATGAGCGACATTTCGTCGCACCTTAGTCTGTAGTGGACCAACAACAGTGGGACGAGTCGTTTGTGACAAGCGTTATCGGTCGATCTCTTCTAGGCTTCAAAATACATACGTACTCACTGTATGTACGTCGCTGTGTTGCCTAGTCAAACCTGAGTTCTCAAGCACGAGACCTTACCCGCTCCTGACATTCTGATCCGCTCACGGAGCAGTTCTTTGTGACTCACAATCGTCACGGACCTGACAAGGAGACTTTCTCTTGTTGGAAACAGCAAATGGTGGAGTGGACGGATGGAGATTAATCGTCTTCATTTATTCCCCATCGACGAACCGAAGAACCGAAGAATCGAAGAGCCGACTCAAGAAAAAGAAGAAGAAAAAGAAAGAAAGGGGAAGAAAAGACGGGAAACAAAATCGTCAGGGGGAGTGTTTTTAGGATTGGGTTACTGTCGTCTTGGGTAGGGAGGGCTTGCCGCCACGCAAGACCTCCCTCCGGAGACCCGCGGTGTGTCTGCTTACTTTCTTCCGGCTCTGCTTTTCTCTGGCTTTGCCTTCTGCCCTTCGGACACGCTTTCGATAGAAATGCTTATCTAAGCCACGAGTGCTTGTTCTTCAGCCGACTCAGCCGCATCCTCAAAGCATCCACCGTGACGGGCTTGTAACGCTTCTCATATTCTCCAAGTATCTGATCCCAAGGTACTCCCCGCTTCCTCCACACCACAATCATCCTGTCGCGCTCGTTCAGGCACTCCAAGCTGGCATCGAGCTGGGACTGGTGGACGTGTTGGCCCTGCAATGCTGCACTGGACGTCTTCGCTGCGGAGACCTCCTTCAACCGCGCTGCCAGCACGACGCTGCCCACGTCGGATGGAGTAGGCGCTGGAATCTGACACGGGGCGACCTGATCTCCGCGCACCGGAGGCTGGTGGCAGGGCCCACCTGGATCGGGGTAAGGGTTGCTGCTGGGAGGCCATGGAGACCTTGCCCAGCCGTACGGATAGCCAGCCCAGAAATCCGGGGTACGGTGGCAGGGCGACATGTAGTCGAATGGCGGCGGCGGCGGTGGCGGGTAAGTCAGGTAAGACAGGAACCCGGTGTTTGCCAGGGGTCCATTGTTGCAGTGACCACCCATCGGGTCCATGGTTGCCAGATATGTAGATTAACGTGGAAAACAGAACACCGCAGCGGCATTGACAAGAACAGTGAGCCCGACGGCAATCAGTTGATGGGGGGGCAACGTATCGCTATGCTGGAGCAGCATCTCTTTCCCGCAGCACACGCACGCGTTCAACATTCCGACGAAGCATCGTCTCACAGAACATGGTGCACACATGCAACAGCTGGACTCGACGTACCGGACGGACAAGGTGGGTAAATGGCATGCGACGAGTTCCTGCCTTGTACCACAGCCGAACGGATGCGTGACTTTGTGGTTTCAGCACAGCGGGTTGCGATACGACTGCGTTGCGACTGCGTTGAGTGGAACGACACGGCAGCTCCAGGGTTCGGCGGCATTAACGTCGTCGGCGGGTGAAGCTGAAGCGGTAGCGCGATGGTGGAGTCTGGAACGCAAGCGCCTGTGGGGATACAGCCCTGGGTATGAGGAGGACGAGGACGAGGAAGGGCAGGATGAAGAAGAGGGGGCTGAAGAAGGCAAGGACGAAGAAGGATAGACTGGAGGGCAACCCGACGCAATCAGATCTAGCATGTTGGTTTCTGAAGCTCCTGCGGAAAAAAGAAGGGGAAAGAAGCCCGCCTTGAATGCCTGGTTCGTGAATTTGATGCTCATGGCACCACAGCCTGCTGCTTTCCTGCTCGACATTGTGTTTGTGTATGTGTGTGGGTATGTGTGTGTGTATGTGTATGTGTCTCTGTGTGTGTGTATGTGGGTGTAGGTAGGTTTGGGTATGTGTGTGTGTATGTGTCTGTGACTGTGTCTGCGTGTGGTGGGTGTTGGTGGGTGTAGGTGGGTGTATGTGTGTGGGTGTAGGTAGGTGTGGGTGTAGGAGTGTGTAGGTGGGTGTGGGTATGTGTGTGTGGGTGTAGGTGGGTGTGGGTATGTGGGTTTGTGAGTGTGCGTGTATGTGTGTGGGCAGATGGACTGCATCCAAGTGCTTCAAGTATCTGCACCATTCTTGATTCAGCTTAGATTCTGCGCCTGGACATGTCGCGGGGTCGGAGACATGATATCAGTAGTGGAGACGGCAACACTCTCGGTTACCTCTAATGGCGACCCTTGCATTGTGGAGTCCATCATGCTACTTGCTTTCTGTCCGATAACTTACTCGCCTAGCGTTGTTTGGTTGTTTGCACTCCAACGTGATCCACCCGTGGTGTGGCGCAGTAGTCGATAAATGAAGTTGGTGCTAGAAAGCAAACAAGAGCAAGTTGCATAAAGCTGAACTAGCCGCGGGCCAGCACATGTAGGAGGTGCAAACAAGACAAACATTCCAGACTAGTTCTAGCCCTTTACGGGCCGCGACCAACAAGTGTTTGTTTTGCAGCTCATGTATAGCCAACACAGACTCGGCATGGATTAAATGACTATTACGTGCGAGTACAGGACCAACACACAAGTCCGATGCCCCGGCCTTTGCCGTCTAATTTGGCTTGGATGCAACTTTAGACCTATGGACAGACCCGATACCTCCTCGACTCCCTTGTTTTTAGCAGCACGAAGCGAGGAGTCAATGTTTGCACGCTAAAGAAATGCCGGTTCCACCAAATCTGCTACCCAAAAATAGGTTTGTTTGCTCATCTCGTTTGCTCATATTTTGTTCCTCATCTTGTTTGCTCATATTTGTTTACTCAACTTTGTTTGCTCCGGCTGCACAAGCTGCACCGGCACGTCAGGGTTTCGAAAATGCAATGCAACTGAAGCAATTCCGCTAGGGTGGCCCAATCGGAATTCCGTGGATTCTGACTCTAGCGCTTATTGACCCCTTCGCCTAGCAGAATATCGAGATTTTCATAGGAAAAATATATTTTCCCTGCTAGGGTCTTAGCAAGGCTCTAATAGCTTGAGAGCCAAGGACCTTAGCAGTTGGTGGTTTGCGAGATGCTATGTATATTTGATTTTCTCGTCGCCCTCAATCCTCTCACGATCACCTCATTCTCTTGGATTTCCCTGCTTCAAAACCCTGCCTATGAATTTCTACTTGTTAATTACTAAGCCGGCTCACTCCCTAACCTATCAAATCTGCTTTCAGACCTACTCTTCTCCCCAACTGCCTCTCAGCCCTGCCTGATCCAGATATAACTGGTTCACTCAGCTGCCGTCCAGCAAACGAATAAGCAATACCGGGAAGCCTTACAGCCCTGCGTGTTCCTTCGCTGGCAGACGGAAGGAAGAGGAGGAGGGGAAGTCCAGAGATCAGCCTTCAAGGCAAACCGGCCCCCAACCCGTCGGTCTTGTAATCACCTACCCCACCCAACCCCGGGATAGCATAAATCGAAACTGAAGAGCGATCACCATCTGTGCAGAAAGATCATCGATGGCGGCCTTCGACCATTCTTCCTCTCAGATGGCGGAATATTTTGCGTTTGGCCAATACTTCGACGGGATCGCCTCGACACCAGCGGCGGGATGCTTAATGACCCCTCCATCCCCGGCATCACGAAGTCACATCGCCTATCAACAAGCGATGAACCAAGTCACCATGGCTTCGTTCTTTGACGAAGAAATCGGCACCTCCACGATCTCGACAGAGATCGATTTCGGGTTTCCCGAACCTACACCTCAATATGTCATGGCAGCCAAGACCCCTGAGGAGCATGAACCCTCCCAGACAGCATTGCCGACTATAGAACGCGAAAATAAACCGCCCCACCGACCTAGAAACAAACAGAAATCGCAAAAAGGTTCAAGCTTGTCAGAAACCGGTGCCTCCGCACTCGTTTCGGATGTACCGAAACCAAGCAAACAAGGCCGGAAATCCAAAGTCGAACCTAAAGAGCCCGTAAAGGCATGCTGGAGGCAAAAGGGGAAGAGCAATGATGACGAGGATCTTCCTAGGGACCCCCGGCGACGGCGCAAACTCGAACGCAATAGAATCGCTGCTACTAAGTGTCGTCTGCGCAAACGGGATGAAGCGTCAGCACTTGCCTCCCGTGAGCGGGCCATGGAGGATCAGAACCAATACCTCTCAACCTGTTTCGACCAGCTGATCGCCGAGATCTACCACTTAAAGACCCAGCTCTTGCAGCATACTGACTGCAACTGCGTTCTCATCCAGAAATACATCGCAAACGAAGCGAGAAAGTCTGCCAATAGCCTCTTATTCCTCTCTTCGGCCTTTCAACTCCCGAACGGACTCACGCCACACCATAGGTGCTCAAGCGGCAGAAGAACAAGTGGAACAGATTCCTTGAGCATCCAAACGCCTGAGGTCGAAAGTGCCCCGCCGACATGGACCGACCTATTTTGGCTAGACTCAAGGTCATCGGAGGTGGGGGACGAATTGTCTGATATGGTATTAGAACCGTTTCAAGCCAATACTGACTTCCCTGAATGCGGCTATGGGGTTTTTGGTAGCTCAGGGCCAGAGCCTCAGCCAGTGGTTGGAATGGTTTGGGAATCATAATGGGGTTTCCACTGAGATCGGCCGTAGTGCTGCCATGTTCATGCCCAACGAGTGACGGGAGTATTCGAACTGAACGGAACAAATACAGTTCAAGTTGCTTTTCCTGGGGCTCGTGGAAGGCCACATACCAGCCCAGAGCTGTCGAAGATTCTACAGAATGTAGGTACGGAGTAGGTCTTAGACCAGTTAGCTTAGGCAGCCGGGGTTTCAATATGTTTAAATCAGGAACCTAGACAGTCGCTATTTGCCCAGAGCCTATTGGGGGAGGGGACCATTCTTAGGCCCTTTTCAAGTCAGCTACAAGAAGATGTATTCTCGACGTAAAGGAGCCCATCCACGCTGTGAGAACGGCGGCAACCGCACCTTATTCTCACAACAAGAAGAGAACGCTATCGTGATTTGGGCACATCGCCGTGTCACTCACGGACATCACATACAGATCTGCGCCGTCTGCCAACATGCCAATTCGATTCTAAGAGCTAAAGACCGGCCCCTAACTGCTTCTAAGAGATGGGCGAGGCGTTTTATGAGTCGTTGGAGGTTATTCCCTCCGAGGTTCGCAAAGATGTGGAAGCGATTATTCCCCGGGCAGCAATGAAAACCGACTAGTTCCGAAATGTCCGGAAGGCCCCTGCTCTGCATCAGCACACACCAGAAGATGAGACTCCTTATCCTCGCTCCCGCAAGCCACAGTCACGACTCGACATGGCCTTACACGAGCTCGACCTCTTGCGCGACATTGGAAACAAAGCCAAGAACTGCGAAGTTCGTGCCTACGCAGAGGTGACTTGGAACATGCTGGTCCATCAACCACTCTTTGAACATGCACTTGCTGGTCACGCCACCGTCCAAGCCGAACCCTCTCTCACGGCGAAGATCATGTTGGCCTCACTGATGGCGGTTGATATGCTCACCATCCCATCGTTGTCTGCGGAGAGCGAGAGGACGTTTAGCAGTGCAGGACGTATGACGGCACCACTGAGAAGCCGGCTGCGGAGGGAGAGAGTGGCGATGGCTCAGTGCATTCGATCGTGGAGTAAAGCTGGAACCTACATGCCTTTACTGCTGCTGTTTAGCCTCAGTGATGATTAATGGGTTGACGCACTTGTGTCGCTGAAGGGGACGAGTGACATTTAATCTGGCTAGTACCTGCTTTTGCACAATTGACACTGTTCTGCGACGTCTTATCTGAAGCCGTGATGTCCTCTAAACCCCCTCTGCACCTCTTAACCCTCCTACGTCGGGGTATGAAGGCATGACCGCCTGGTGATGATGACAACGATCCACTTGGTTCTACGTCCCATTGGTGTTTCGGTCTCCGCCGGGATTAGTTCTACGTTCGATCGAATCTTGGCATTCGATAGATATCGAATCTACGGAAGACACATTCGATTCGATCCGAATCTACCGGAGACACGTTCGATTCGATCCGAATCTACGGGAGGCACATTCGATTCGAACGCCAAGCCTTGGCGTTCGATTCGATAGATTCGTAAGATGGACATCCCGCCATCGACCAGGACTCTAGTGTAGAGGTGCTCGATGCTACCTTCGTCGTATGCCTGCAGAATGTACTGTTTCAGTCGCTCTCGTCGCTGGTCGCTTCTGTTGATCCACGTACAGAAGTTGTGGAGCTTGCCTCAAAGCTTAGCTTCCTCCATATCTCAAACCGCTCGTCATCAGATGCGCCTCGGAGCCGTTGCCCCAGCTTGCTAACGCCCTGCCCAAAGTGGAGAGCTTTGGCGATGAGATTTAGTATATGGCCGACGCACCGAAGGCGACTCTGATGATTGATTGTAGGGTACTGCTTTGCTAGCTCCTGAATGCATGTGTCATTATTGCCAGCGTTGTCCATCACAGTGTGGCTAACAGACCGACCGACCCAGACTGGCCCCTTCGGTCTGTCGGTCTAGGTTTGTCGAGGCTCCCAGTCTGTCGGTCTAGGTCTGTCTGGGTTAGCAACCTTGTCGGTCTAGGTCTGATTATCTGATGCCCTCATTGGCTACCCTTGCCATGCCCCACTTAATTTGGCACTGCGAACTCGCACCCGCAAAAAGAGTGGGGTTGGTACGGGTGCGTTAAGGCTGAGTCGGCCAATGGGAGCCCTGGAAACCCCTTACCCAGACCAAGTCAGACCACCCAATCCGACCGGCAGCTCCGGTCTGTCGGTCTGATGACGATGCCGGTCGGTCGGTCTGCGGTCTGAAGATGGTCTGTCAGACGGTCGGTCTGTTAGCCACACTGGTCCATCATAAAGAAGCCAATGCATGGGAAGATATCGTAGAAATCGATGACGTTGACAGAACCTTGGCAATATTCTTGCCGGAGTGAGGGCCTTTCAGAAGGGGAAGATCCAGAAGAGCTGTCTGTAGCTTATGCCCTTCATCCAAGAAGTGAGCAACAACAGCTAGATAGTTTGTCCCTTCTTCAGATGTCCACACATCCGACGCGAATCTTGTTTGTGGTGAGATGGAGCTTTTCCCCAGCCAAACACGTCTCCCAGCATCGCCAAACCATTTCTCTTTGACCCAGCTACTAAGAGCTGACGGCTCTTGGGCAGAATCTTGTCGCTGTCTTCCAGATGGTTGGTAAAAATCTCATAGGTGCGTTGATGGGTTGCTTGACGAAAGGTGAGATCAATATCAATCACCCAGTCAGCAAAGTCGTCTTTAAATTGCAGGTCGTTGAACACCAAGCGCCGGCCTCCGAGGTATGATGTGAGATTTGTTGCGCCCTTGGCTATGCTGAAGGGGTTGCATTCTGCTGCCTTGTAGCCAAATTCTTCCAGCCTGTGCTGATGTTTCAGATGGTATATAATGATGGTCGTGCTCTCACTGGCAAAGAGCGGAGTATTGCGATGGTCACTAACGTGGCAGTATTTGCAGAGCCAGTACTTATTGTCTCCGTCCGTTGTAAGCTGTGCGCTGTGTCTGTAGATTGCTGAGGGTTGGGATTTGGAGTTGATGGTGCTTATGAGGCTGACGATATCGGATAGATGGCACTGGCTTCCCATCGTAACGGATTTTGTCCCACTCAATGGGGAAATCAAGCGCTCTTAACAAGTCAAGTCAAGCCAGAGCTCTGGCTTGACTTGACTTGTTGTGGCTTGACTTGATATCTTGTCAAGCCCATTCAAGCCGTGTTAGTAAGTAGGTCAGCCATCGTGAGCTCAACTGCAGACTGGCGTCTACGGACAAGAACCCGGCCTTAGATCAGCGGATTCCGCCGCCAAAACTTCACACAAGTGAGCATCTCCATCGTCAAATCTTGGAGAGAGTGTCGCTGCGTGCCAACCAAGAGCTTGGCGAGACTGAAGCTCCTCTCACTCGCACGCCGTCGAAGGAATAGATAGGAGGTCGTACGCCATCTCGCAAGCCGTGGAAAGTCCTTCTCTCTGCCACCACCACTCGAAAGGATCCTCAACCGCCTCGTCTTCGTACATAGGTTCTTGAAGATACTGTTTAAATTCGTCTCGGTTGGCCGGAGAGGGGCGTTGGGCGAGGTAGCTGTGCGCTCCGAGATGCGAAGACTTCGTCTTCTTCTGTATCGGGGTCGGTTGGGTGGGCAGCTTATTGTAATCCCGGTCGAAGAATTGTTTAAAGCTGTCGACTATGCGGTTGGCTTGTTCCACCAGAAGGTATTCGCGAATCCCACTTATCCTTGAATGCCGGATGTAGAATCATAGCCGTCCAGTAAGCAGGTGAGTCCTCTAGTAAAGTAACGTATTTCTCGAGCTTGTAAATGGCGCATGTGATACAGCCACATATGGGCCCGAGATTCACGTCGGCTATCTCGGTTTTTGAGGGCGGATTTGGCCATTTCTCGCGCCGCTGTCGTTGTGAGCCCTCCTCTTCTCCATATTCTTGCTCGAGTACTTCTTCGGCGGCGCTGGAGTCCTCTAACGCTACGGGTGGGTTGATCGATCCGACTGACTGCCCCAGAAGGTCAATCACGGAATCCCGGTCTTTGTGAAGTAAGCCCACGTTGCGCTGGGGTCGCTGAGATTGAGCAGCAGGTGGTGAAACAGGCGGCGAAGAGGGTGGCGAGGAACCCTGTGCGGCAGCAAAGCGTAGTGGCGCGTCGCCAACTCGGATCTCTCTCTCCGGGCCCTCGATCTCTGGCCCAGGGAAAACTCGGTCTCGACTAATGCAGCGGCTGCAGCTTTTCGAGCTATTTCGCTTCATATCGAACCAACGCTCCTGGCAGCGAATGCAACTATGCAGAATGCAACTATGCATCTTGTCGTCAGTCAGGGCAGTATAGAACTCCCGCACAAGCGCCTGATCCTCCTCCCTAAGGACAGGCAAGTTAAGGTCTCCTGTAAAAGGTGGACTAACTATCTGATCAAACTGTCGCTCTTGAGGCCGTGGCCGTGGGCGCGGGTTAAAGGTGCCTCGACGTGTATAGCTGGCCGCGGCGATGACCCTGTGGCAATAATGAAGGTGTGGTAGGGAATGATTCCTGTGGTATAGGCGTGCCTAGCACAACAGGAGCTGTTGGAAGACTGCCTTGAAGAATTGGCGTGTGAGGAATCAGCGTGCCCAGAACTACTGTTGGCAGACTAAGGGTAGGAGGGATAGGGGAAGGTCCCTCTACCACGCTTGGGGTAGGTGGCCTCAGCAGAGGTCTAGGCAGTCCCCGGAGTGCGGGCGCCAGGTTGGCGGAACAAAGCAGACGTGGCAGGAGGTTGTAAGCCGTGAACAGACGCAGGCGTTGGCGCAGTCCGCCTTGGAGGCGTCAGGTTAGCTAGAGAATTGGTCCTTTTCGTGGCTCTGCGTGGCGATAGCATCAAGGCAATATTCCGCATGACGGCAACGGCGGCTCTGGATTCGGCTACCCGTTCCCTTCAGCGTGCCCTACAGCTACTACACTGTCCTGTAATCTTCGTAGAGTCCTTGACGCTTCGAAATTCGACTTCGCGCAGGTCTTGCTTGCAGGTATGGCAGTTCCGAACTGCCTGGGGTATATCACGTCCTCCATCTGGTCGTATATATCCACCTCTTACCCACCTAGACTGCTAGATATCGCTCGGGCAGGGAGGCTTTGCGACTACTTACGTCCAATACCATGATAGATCTCGATAGAGAGGTTGTCTTTTGAGGTAGTAGTTAGATCAGGTCTGAATGATCAGGGAGGAAATTGCACTGCTTCCCGGAGGCAGGGTAGCCCGGGAATCTTGAGAGGTAGGCTAGCTGAGGAGGTAATATGTGAACCTAGATACCGTTAGCAACCTGACGGGTAGACGATATCGGTTTGATATGGGACTGTTCCGTGTTGAGACGGTGAGCGACGTAATGGCTCCCGAGCTCCCTGATCTGGACAGGCGCTGTGTTGCGCAAAGCAACAACAATGCGACCGTCCTCTTCAAAATCACGGAGGGACGGGGAGGAGAGGGTGGTGCAGCAGCAGGATGGATAGTCCAGCGGCGAAGCCACATGAGGCGGTTGCTCACATGGAAGCCTGCTCGTCGTCAGCTGGGAACGGACAAGAGCGTAACAATGTAAGCTCCTTCCTCACCAAACCGTCCCTCCAATCCAACATACTCATGGCTGATTCTATCCCTTCATGAAGGTTTGCAGGAACTGCAAGCAGGCGAAGCCGGCAGATCAATTCATTTCGAAGAAAAAATCTTCCATATCACGTGGAAGACTTACGGTTGACTGTCTCGACTGTAGGAATCGGCTGTAGGAATCGGCAAGCCTCACGCGCCTCTAAGCGTACTGAACAACAAGCCGAGTTATCCCCAATACGCCGAGAAGGATTGCCATTGACACTTGCAACTACTTACACCAATTCTGCCGAAGGAATCTGAGGTTGAAGATACCGAATGGAGGCAGCATGCGGAAGCAATTGCAAGGTCGTTGCCCAGAAGACCCCTGCGAGGCGGTTTGCGGTCAAATAGAGCACGGAAGTCTCATGATACGGCTCACAGTGGAGGTTCTGCGCTGCATCAGCCACCGAGTCCGCTTCAAAGGCCCTTGTCGCCCAGAGAACGTGGTGCACCGGAGGCCGCCGGCTCTGGTCCTCCGCCCTTTCATCGACACTTTTTGCCCCAGGAGAGGCGGGGTGGGGATGGTCGGCGGCGCGGTATGGCGACGATTATCCAGCCCAAGCAATCAGTCTCTGAAGACATTAGACGAAGCGTGCTAGCAGCAGCAATTGCACGGGGTTTGCCCCAGAGACGTCGGGGACGGGGTCGGCGGCCGAAAGCAAGACCAGCCACTAGCGGTGCTTCTAACATAGGGGTTCGGCGCAACATGTTGCGCTGACTCACTGAGACGAGCCTCCGAGGAAAAAAATCCGAGCTGGAGCCCGAAGGCAGAGAAGACGGGAGTTGCAGGCCGAAGACCTGGCGAGCGTATCGCGCTTCTTGGAGGACGAGTTCGCCGTGAAGGAGAGTCTGTCCAACGAGCAGACATGGTGTACGCCAATACCGCATGAGAGAAAGGTGTCGACCGTGCGAGCCTTCTACAAGGAGTTCCACGATGTGGACGCTTTACCAATACGGACTTGCATGCAGTGCTATCGTAAGCGCACGAAGAAAGAGTTGAGAGATGTGACATGGGACCAATGGATGTCGAGCTGCGTCGAAAAGGACAACCGTTCGCTATTTACATGTCGGAACTGCTTTCCCGTGGGCGAGACCTTCTCGACCATGTGCGGAGTGCGCTCGTTGCTTGAGGCAGCATGTTCTGTCGCCTGCGGCCCAGCTTCACAGACGTATCGGGTGTGAGCACGTGTTTCTCGAAGAGCTGAAGGGTCTCACGCCGGTTGAGGAGAAGCTTATCGCGCTGAACTCATGTTACGGGTTCGTCACAAGGTACAGCATTGCGAGCAGCCAGAAGCAATGTGCCCGGTATCCGAAGCACATCAAGGGCCACATCACGGTGTTCCCGAACAATGTGCAGGAGCTGGCCACAAAAGTGCTCCCCCACCCGCTCGTGCAAGTTATGGAAGAGATCCATGTCTCGTGGCAGGGTGCGGAGAAGCCAGTGCCAAGCGACCTGTCCGGTTTATTGTCGGTGAGGCGACGAGTCGTTGAGAAGGCTCTCGTCTGGCTGAAAAAGAACAACCCGCATGACGCCGAGATCGAGATTGACGTGACGGAGATGAAGAGCTGGAGGCGCGCCGCCGCATGGGGTGCCGCCGCTGGTGTACGATCGCATGGAACGGAATGAGCCAACGGCATGGGGAAAAATGCGAAGCGGCGCAAAGTTGTTCCGCCAACGGAGCGTGGCATGGCAGACGAGGGTTCGTTGGAGATCAAGGAGGTCCTCGCTCGTCTTAACCAGTGGCGAGACCCAATGGCCGGGGCTGAGCGAAGACGAAGGCGGCCACCGGAGCGAGGCCGAGTCTGATCAATTGAGAAATTCGATCAACGAAGTCACTTTATCGGGTGTGTTTGCTCTGAACGGGCCGTCAGATGTACCCGATGTGGATAAGTTCTTCTTTGCCTGCAATGCTGTGAACGGAGATGCGGCCAGGGGAGCCAAAGAGGGCCCGAGAACACGAGTGGAATCGGCGGAGAGACGGCCAGGGCTTGCCGACGGATGTGAGCCATATATTCACGTTTCTCGGGGCGACGAATTCGCCGACTCATTTGATGCCTCGTTCTTCGCGAAGACGTTTCCCACGCTATTTCCGCTTGGTGTCGGGGGGCCACGGCTGGTGGAAGAAGCCGGCCCTAAGCGCGGGAATAGGTGCCGAAACGCGCGGAACAGAGACGGCGGCGCAAGACCTCGTCTCGTCCCGTAACAGTGAGTCTGCGAACGTGGGCCGACATCACGCTCCGGCGCCATGGTGGCCGATTTGCAACCCATCATATCTTTGCATTCCTTGAGTGTACGGTCGAGGAACCGTCGCGTCAGCATGTTGAGAGTAACGAGGAAAAATTTCCGGAACATAGAGAGCATAGTACGGTCGCTCTCAGCAGACAGGTTAGCACCGGCAAGGATCGATCGAGTTGGAGAACTCGGGAAAAAGGGACTGACGAGGGCGTGAAAGAGCTTTTCAGGAGCCTTTCCTTGTACGTCTTCCGGCAGCCTATGTCCAGAGAAAATCGCTTGAGTATGCGGCGGAAGATACAGTCGCTTGTTCTTCGTCACGGCGTGCCGGCGATCTGGTTCGCGCTCAGCCCAAATGACATACATTACGAACCCGCTAAAGCTGCGACTTGCAGCATACCGCACCAGCGAGCCTGATGCGGCCGAGGCTTTCCTGAAGAGCCTTGACTCGTACAAACGCCTGCGGCAGGCCATTTCGGACCCCATGAGCTCGGCCATCTTCTTCCACCGGGAGATGACGTTGTTCTTTGAGCATTATGTCGAAGTGGGAGAGGAGTCGGTATTCGGGCGCGTCATCGACTATCTTGGTGCTGTCGAGACCAACGAACGAGAGGGTGCTTCATGTCCACGGGCTGCTTTGGTTGCATGGAAACGCGCACTTGAGTTCGATGATTGCCGATATCGACGGCGATGGCCAAGCAAAGTACCGTGAACGCATCATCCAATACATAGATAGCGTGTTCTCCGACAGTACGACCTAGGCATGCCATTGAAGATGCAGCAGTCGAGGCCGGGGCCAGGCTGACATACTTATGAGGTAGGACCTGGACCAGGAAGGGTATTGCGCCCTCCAAGCGGAACGGTCGGTGGCATTGGACATTTCCTCCCTGCTTGACAACACGGAGCAATTTTCGGCCGCATTTGACGAGGAAGCGAATTTCTGTGCTGGTGCGACACAGATCCATACTCATAGTCCAACTTGTGTCAAGCATTCTTTGAGCAAGGGCAAAGGAGGAAAGAAGCGTGGCCTTTGTCGATTCCAGGCGCCATGGAGACTAGTCGAAAAGACTGCCCTCACGGCAGACGGCCCGTTGCAGATTCGAAGGAGACACAGCATGGTGAATCGGTGGGACAACGCCATGGCCGTGGGGCTTCTCCACAACCACGCAGCGGAAGACCATAGGCCCTCGTCTTTTATATCACGAATTACGCGACCAAATTAGAGGACCCGGTGTGGAAGCGCGTCGCTGCCGCAGCAGAACTGCTGCCTGCCCCCTCAGCTGGCGGTGGAACGACCGATGGTGGAGAAGATCATGGAGATGACGGTGCCGGTGATGCTGGTACCAGGAACAGGGCGCGGAAATTCTTGATGAGGGTGGCGAATCGCATATTCACAGAGCGATCTTGTCGCAGGTCGACGTCATTGCCTACCTTCTGGGATACCCGACCGAGTTCACCAATAGCAACGCTTGGACGTTTCTGAATGTCTCTGCTCTACTGGCACGTCTTCCGAAGGTGGCGACACATTCGGCAAGAGAATGGCACAGCGGTTGCGGATAGTCCGGTGGACGAGTCGATCGTCGTGGAAGAAGCGGGTGAGAGAATCAGCTATGTTGAAGCATATCATCACCGGGAGAGGTCTTGCGAGGCCTGTGTCTCTATGATTATGTGTCGCTCGTCAAGCTCAGGCGCAACGACGAGGATGATGCCGCTGCCTCTTGGGGAGAGGTGCCATTCGAAAGCGCGTGGGTGCTTGGAAGAGGCTGGTTGCAGGCGCTGAGACGGCCGGGAAAACACGCCAGCGTCTGCCTTGATGGCTACCTGAGCGAGGATTTCGACGAAGACGATGAAGGGTCGTGCCATCGGAGGTTCGTCTAGCAACTATTCCGCAGAAACGTATGGGGGGAGGAACTAACTCTCCTGGTGAAGGGGCAGCCGTGCAGCATCTAGCGCTATTTGTGCCGTGGGAGTCATTCATGTGCGAACCAACGGACGACATCAACAGCATTTGGGCGCGGGCTCGAGAGGCACTTCCTTCGAGAGTATCATGCCCCGTCGATAATGTCCAGCTGCTTCGGCGGTCGGGCTAAGGCGCGAAACGCGACGCCAGGTAATGGGCAGCCTCAGCCGGCGACGGTGACTTCACGGCCGCACATGCCAGCGAGGAAGGAGAAGGCGAGGCTGGTGAAGAGGCCGCATCGGCGTACCAGTCTCACAGCATCGGTAACGCAACGCGTCTGATTGACGTCGTGAGAAGTGCAGTGGGCACCAATCAGATCACCGCCGGCTCGCCGGAGCTCATGGCAACAATGGAGCAGCTCTGTCGTTTCCAGCAGTCAGCACTAAGCTCGACTGCTGAGCTCCAGGCCACCATAATGCCCGAACGAGGAGAAGGCCGGATAAGCGGACCAGGCTGGGCATTTTCCGGGACCGTTATACCACAGCAGGATCAGGTCAAGGCCGTCAAGTCGCAGCAGATCTGTGCCTCTAGAAAGAGGGAGCGAATGATCCAGGGCATACAAAATATGGCCGCGGCCCATAAAACTTACCACAGCGCGGCGGTGCAGAGTGTGCTCACTGGTTTCGGCGAGGAGGATATCCAAATGACGGTAGCGGACTTGGAAGAAGAGACGGCAGGCGAGGCAGGTCCAGGCATGGAAGTCGACTTTGGTGTATCACCGTCCTTCCTTGAGGCAGGCAAGGCTCTGGCAGCGCGGTTCACGTTGAACAAGAGGCAGACAATCGCCTTCCTCATCATATGCCTCCAGCTCGATTCGATACAATGTAGTGGTAGAGGCGATGTCCGTCAGCTCTGCGAATATGTTGGTGGCGAAGGTGGAACCGGCAAGTCACGAGTCATCGAAGCACTCGTTGAGCTCTTTGCATCAAAAGGTATTTCGAACCGTCTGTTGATAACTTTGGCGGGATCCCCATCGTCCTTTTCTGCGGAGACTTCCACCAGTTCCGTCAGGTACAAGAGAGGTCGATCCTCCTGCCGAGCGTGGCCGTCCCGTGGGATGAAGACAACTCGTTCAAGGCCGAGCAACGGCACCAGCATGGCGCACGCGTTGTGGAAGAAGTTCACGACGGTCGTCATGCTGGACGAAGAAGTACGCGCAGCCGGAGATCCGGAATTGCAGAGACTGCTAAAGCGGATCCGATCGGGCGTGCAGGACCGCACGGGTTTGGACCTCCTCAACTCAAGATGCTACCAGGAAGGGCAGGCGGATCCCGTGGGAATCAGGCATCACCGTGGTGACGCCGCTGGACCGGAATCGGTGGAACCTGACTGAACATGGAGGCGACCTTGTCGTTCCAGATCCAGCATCGGTCGATCATGCGCATCTTCATATCCGAGCATAAGTGGAAGGACGGTCTGTCGACCGAGTAAGAAGCCACCATGATGCTGAACCAGGGCGATGATAGCGCGGTACAAGTACCAGGCGTCTTCATGTTCGTGCCAGGGATGCCCGTCGTCGTGAACCACAATACCCACCCGGGCTTGAAGCTCATCAATGGGGCCAGTAACACTGCGCTTGACGTCATCCTCAACGAAGCGCACTCGAGCCATCGGATCTCGGCCGATACGATGGTCCACTTCGGGCCGCCGGCGGGGATAATATTAGAGCCGGGGGGGACAATGAACTTCCACTTCGTCGGAATGCCGCCGGGCACGATCCTCTTGATACCCATGAGCGTCAGCATACAATGCCCAGCGAATGCGGCCGTGGCAGCAGAACGACGTCGGCCAGAAAGGTTTGCCTTGTACGGCGGCTTTTCGCGTGCACAGACTACAAGGTGCAGAGCAGAACGCTCGAGCGCGTAGCCCTGGAGCAGCCGGGGACGAGGACAACAAATGTCGACGGATGCATGGCCCCCACGCAATGCGATCCGTGCGGCCTCTATGTGCAGCTGTCGCGGTGCCGGTCGCTGGACGGCATCTTGCTCATCTCCAAGGTGCGGGAAAGAGATTCTGGTGGGCAACCGGGTTCCTCCCACGAGATGACGGTAGCGCAGGCCAGACTGGGGGAATTGAGCAAGAAGTCTATTCAGCCGGCTCTGCGGTGGCTGGGATGACGGTTTTCGAGGTCGAGAGGCGTTGCCATCCATACCTTAAATGTATCAGAGGTAAAATAAGAGGCACGGGCAAAGTCATGGGGTTGCGAGGAAAGAGAAGAGAAAGAACAGAAAAGGGGCAGGAAACTAAGAGAAGACCAATTGGAGAGCAGATACTAAACCTGGCGAGCAAACCGACCAATGAGAGGGGTTTTCATCAGCGCTGCGATGACCTTCGGACCCAGCCTTGAAGATTGTGAGTCCTGGCGAAGGCGCCTGTTGGCCGCCATTCTTCGCGGAAGTCGAGGATCTTTTGAAGGGCTGCTTGTTCTGCTGGTTGCGATTCGAGGCACTTAAGCACGTCTTTGAGCTTCCCTTAGAGGTAACTGGTGGCGCTGAGGTTGTAGATGTGATTGGTACTGCGAATTCTAGGCTCCTGCGGCTGAACGTCAGGTGAAAGAGTGGTGATAATTTCGTTGACTGCGCTGTCGTTCGCGTCGGCGTTGTCGCTCGTGAAATAACCTAACTCGTCTGCAGAGATCTTGTACTCCAATAGTACTTCACTCAACGTTAGACCGATATTTTCACCAGATTGCGCGCCACGGAGCCGCCTCAATGCCAAAAGCGACGCCTGCGGTCTTTTTAACGCGTCTGTGAAGCGAACAGTTACGCCGAGAAGCGCGTATTTTTGAGGAGAAGTCCAAAGATCGAAGGTGAGATGCTTCTTGTATAGAGAGGCGGCAAGCTTACTCCTCAACAGCTCTTTTTGCGACCGGTACTCTGCTTCTAACCACGATCGAATTGTAAAGCCGCTGCGAGGCAAAAGCTCGTCAACGAGTTCTTCGTTCAACGAGCCGAGAAGCGTTCGAAAGTCAGTGTGTTCGACGGCCGAGAAGGGTAGGTATATCGGCATCTACAATCCAACGGAGTAGTAGCTCCTTGAACAGTTCTGCCTTAGACTTCCGAATAGCTAACCGTTCTACGGCTTGCTTTTGCAAGTCGAGTACAGTTCGCTGGCGTTGACGCCGGCGAGGCGGCTCAGTCTCTGTAGTCTCACCGTCTACCTCACCAACAAGAAGACCGTGATCCTTCCTTAAGCGCCTAAGCACTCCGTTTATGCCGCAGTTGAGGAGGGCGTATAGTAATATTACCTTCTTTTTATCGCACTGTTGCAAAGCCAGCAGTCTCCCTTCGCCCTATTTCCAACGACTTTAGTGAGCCGCCGGTCATACGGATCGATAGGCGACATCCTCCCCCTCTTCTTCCTGTGTAGCCACTCGGTCGGCACGTAAATCTTGGCATCCGATCTTGATCTTGCACATCAAGCTAACTTCGGTACGGATCTCGTCGGTGTCGAGATCTCGGAGCAGGTCGGTGACGGACCGTCCCCGGGCGAAGAGTAGCAAACACGGTGCTTCCGGCCGCGGCGGATCTCGTGTTCAGGGCCGAAGGCTGGCTGGCCGTCTCGGTAACTGCTTCCGAGAGGGCGGTCACCGAAGAGGTATCGTCAATATCGGACATCTTGACGGTGATGAGCGTGGTGCTCGTGGCTAACTTTTGGCCGTGCCAGCAGGATTTTTACTATCCAAGGCACTGTGGCTATGACCACAATATGGGCCCTGCTTACCAAGCCGTTATCAAAGACAAATCAAGCCAGCTAAAAAAGCCGTCTTGCTTGATAGATGGTCAACTTGACTTGGCTTGACTTGACTTGGCTTGACTTGACTTGGCTTGACTTGACTTGGCTTGTTCTGTCTTGGTTAGGCTTGTCTTGTTGAGAGCGCTGGCTTGTAGCCGCCCATGTATTAATGGACCTGGAAGGGCATCTCGTGACTTATAGCTCCGTTCTGGAGGGAGACAGTCTTCGGGAAATCTCGCGTTCTCTGCACGCGATGCTGGAAATATCTGAGTCGTAGCACAGAAAAGGATGACCGAGGAAGGAAGAATGTAACCGCGTCGTGACGCACGCCGCCGGGTCAGCGGTTGAAAGTCGCTACGGTAACGGTGCTTGGTCATTTTCGTGAGTACCGCGAGCCTGTGGGCTCCCATCCCCACCAACCAAGCCAAGTAACTTGGTTGTTGGACTGGGAACCAATGCGCCTGCCACTGCGCCTGGCCACGACAACACCGTAGAGCGGGCGCAGCGCCGGCGCGTTGCCGCAGATGACACCCAGGTTCGCCTCGACAGTCGTCCGGATCCACAGGTAGAACTCTTCCCAGGTGACGTCGTATGTCTTGTCGATCACGTAGTACGACCAGTAGGCTCTCCGGCAGCCGGCAAGAACGACGATGAGACCACCGCTGAAGAGCAAGGCGAGCATGACGCGCTGGTGTCGGGGAAGGTGCAGCTTCATCACGGTTGGCAGAGACAGCACGACGACGACGACGACGTCAGTGATAACGTGGCAATTGCCTGGGCCCTTGAAAGGAAGGTTAGTGGCTGAACGGACGAGCTCGACAGGCTGGGGGAATTAACTTCCTGTAGTGCTGGTGGCCCTTCTGGGCTGTAGTGTTGAGGATGGCCAACCAACCAGTAGGCCTTTATCGGACTGGACACGTGTTAGCCGCGAACGAGCAGAAGCAAGGCATGGAGCAAGACGGGGAGCAAGAAGTCTGCGAGCGAGAACCGATGTGACGTACGCGCATTGCGTCCAAATGACACACAAGACGAACCAGATATGCCCGAAGCAGCCACACGGAATTGGGTGCGTTCGCGAGCAACCAGTATCGACACCTTGGGCAGACCCGACGAGAAGAGAAAGAGCCTCTGGGAACCCAGGGATACCTGCCGGCCCTTGACGGCCTCTGCGATACTCAGGTCCCAGATGTGGACGTTCCAGCCATACAACTGATCCAGGAGAACGGCACACACCGTCACTCCAACGGTGAAGGCCTGCAGAGAGAAGGTCGTCTCGTCAGCTCCGACACAGGCGCGCCGGCGCAGTCGGCTCGTGAGTACACGAACCGCTAGCTGTAGGACCAGAAGAGGGCGGTTGACTCACCATCACTACCACCATGATCCAATCATCGGGTCCGCACGCCTTTGACGACAACTAGCCGAGCGTACATCCGGGCGAGCAGGGTCAGCAGAGCGAGGGAAACGAGGCACGTCTCTACAATGATCAGGGTACTCGATCGGGCCAGGTAGCCCTCACCTCGGCGGGCACATCACGCATGCTTTCGCGGTTTCCGTAGTGCCGGCTGACTGGTGGCCCGTTGCGTGGCGTTTTTCAGGCCAACGGAGCAGAAGACGAAAAAGAAAATGGGATAGAAGACATTGGAGAGGGTGCTGGAAGTCGCGGACTCGAGATCAGGCTACCATACTTATAAGCCAACAGGCGCAGTTATCAGCGCTCAGGTGAACGCAGGAGCCGAGGAGATGGACTCGGACACGGCTTTACACTTTACACTTTACGCAGCAGTGAATGAGTGTGTGTACATGAGTGAGAGTGCGTGTGTGTGCGTGTGTGTGTGTGTGTGTGTGTGTGTGTGTGGGTATCGTTTGGTGTCAGATAACTGTTACGCCACTAGCAAAAGTGTAGGCCACCACTCTGTGTGGGATAATAGTACCCTGTACGGAGTATGTTATGCGACACTTGCTGTGTTGCTTGGTAGGTATGTATGTGTGTGTGTGAGTATGTACGCCCCGCATCGTCGAGCAGGGTCCCGCAATGCCATACACCTACCTCGCCGTGTTTCCGCACATGTTCTTCGTTGTCAGTGTGAGTAGAACGAGGTGCGATTACCCACCTTGTCTGCCCACACCAGCTTCACATTTGATGGACGACCTCCTCGTTTGTTTGTCACCCCTTCTGTTTGTCAACCCCCTGTTTGTCAACCCTCTCTGTTTGTTTGTCAACCCCCTCTGTTTGTTTGCCAACCCCCTCTGTTGCCAACCCCCTCTGTTTGTCAACCCCCTGTTTGTCAACCCCCCGTTTGTCAACCCCCTCTGTTTGTTTGTCACCCCCCTCTGTTTGTTTGTCAACCCTGTCTGTTTGTTTGTCAACCCTCTCTGTTTGTTTGCCAACCCCCTCTGTTTGCCAACCCCCTCTGTTTGTTTGTCAACCCTCTCTGTTTGTCAAGCCCCCCTGTTTGTTTGTCAACCCCCTCTGTTTGTTTGTCAACCCTGTCTGTTTGTTTGTCAACCCTCTCTGTTTGTTTGCCAACCCCCTCTGTTTGCCAACCCCCTCTGTTTGTTTGTCAACCCTCTCTGTTTGTCAAGCCCCCCTGTTTGTTTGTCAACCCCCTCTGTTTGTTTGTCAACCCTCTCTGTTTGTTTGCCAACCCCCTCTGTTTGCCAACCCCCTCTGTTTGTCAATCCCCCCTGTTTGTTTGTCAACCCCCTCTGTTTGTCAAGCCCCCCTGTTTGTTTGTCAACCCCCTCTGTTTGTTTGTCAAGCCCACCTGTTTGTCAACCCCCCCCCCCCCCCTGTTTGTTTGTCAACCCCATCTGTTTGTCAAGCCCCCCTGTTTGTTTGTCAACCCCATCTGTTTGTCAAGCCCCCCTGCTTGTTTGTCAACCCCCTCTGTTTGTCTGTCAACCCCCTGTTTGTCAACCCCCTCTGTTTGTTTGTCAACCCCCTCTCTTCCTTTCGGTCCGATGCGCACTCGTCGCTGCGAACTGCCCCTCAGTGTCCCGGCCCACCTCCTCCACAATGTCTGGTGCTATCAAGCTTTCGCTCATCGCCCTCGCGACAATTCCCTTTCATGGACCAAGCACCCATCTAGCCTAAGCAGCGGCATCCTGAGGGACCCGCTCCCGACCAAATGCGTCTGTCTACTCCGTACCTCCACGGCAGTGAACTCTTATCAGGTTCTTGCGGCGGGACCGGATGTATTACGTGTGTGTACCATCATCGCGCGCGTCATGGCGAACATTTGTGGTCCTGTGGTCTTGTGTGTCCCCATTGGGGCACAGGACGTGCTGGGCTAAACTATCTACAATTGCTGCCGCATTGGACCTTACTCAGACCATCTGCAAGGCCTCTTAGATCGGAGCTATATGCATGCTCAATCCCTCCGAAAGGCACTTTTCTACTCGTAGCCAGCCCTACAGTAGTTTTCGCTAAAGCACGTCACACAGGACATCAATACAGTTGATCCTAGCAAAGCTTCCGTGCAGCAGCGCCTCCATCTAGCTCATCCAGCATGGCATCGGCTCAACGGCGCATTGTTTCAAGAGGGCATCCCGTCAGCGGGAACCGTCCCTCACCCAGCCAAAAATTCTCTTGCACAGATAGATCAAGTAGCCATCGACACCCTAGGGTCGGAGGGCCATGTCATCTAAGGTCGCCAGTAGCTGCAACCAAAGCTGTGCATCCTTGGGGAAAACCCTCGCAGGAGAAAAACCCAAGGCAACTGGGACGCTGTTGTGGAGGAGGCGATTGTCTCGATCCGCGGTCTCGAGGCAAGCTCTGTACCATCTTGATCCACCTGTTTCTGTATGTTGTCTCGAAGCAGTGAGACAAGTTGTCGGGCCAGGTGGCGGTCCAGGTAGCAGCCGAAGCTACAGAGGGTTGTCGAGGCGGCAGGGCCGCGGAAGATCACGTCGACCGGAGGGCCAGTAGGATCCAAGGCCTCGCAAGGCACCCAATCTTGCGAGAGCCGGCTGGTTTGTTTGGTGCCAGGACAGTAGCTCCTGGCTGTCGCTGCAACTCACCCGAAGGTCAACTCTCCTAATCCCTTCGGATCGTGGCCTGCTAAGACGCAGTTAGGTCCTGGCTGCAAAAGCTGCGAGTGGTGGCCTGCAAAAGTAATCCCTGCCCTAACGAAGTGCTAACAGCCGCTGCTGAGGGGGAAATTTTTACAGGGAAGCTGAGGTGCAGGGTAAGGTGGTCTAGTCAGCCGTCTCCTTGCCCACCCGTTTGTTTGTCAGCCAGCCCTCTCTGTCATGTATGTCCATCTCGTCGGCCTTCTGGCAAAAGATTGACTGCTCTTAGCATAACTAAGCGTCCATTTCTCCAGCCTCGCTTCACCTCCCTTCCCGGCTTCGTTCCCGACTTCTCTTCCCTCCAGTTACATAAACAGACACCAAACAACACACACCAAGCGACCCACCAAAAAAAAACACACACCAAACGACACACCAAACGACACACACCAAAGCTCAAGACATTTCAAAAAGTCTAAACTACCGTATCGACTCGACAAATTTGCAAAACTTGGTGGGTCTCAGTACCCTTGCTAGCCTCTATTTTCAGGCTCTTGATTCGCTATCCTGCAGTAGAGGCTCTGACTGGCAGCTCGCAAGGCGGCAGAGGCTGGCTCTAAACTTGAACTTATGGGGCCAGAACCAACCAATAAGTCACGATCAGGGCATGACCAGGGTACCAAGACCCACCATGTTTTGCAAATTTGTCGAGTCGATACGGTAGACCCTTTGTTCACACACACACCCTTGACCCCGCACCAGACAAGGAGGTAACCATTCCGGGGGCTCTCATTTTTGTCGCACTTTAAGTGGGCCAACAATAGTGGGACAAGTCGTTTTTGACAATGCTTTTCGCCCGCGACTGTCCGTTGTAATTGCCTTGTCACCGCTTCTGCCATGGACGAAGCTAGCGACGACATAACCTGTCACCTGTGTTCCGTTGCGCCATCTCGAATATGTATCCGCAACGCATGCGTAGCGAGCTCGTTTGCATACAGATGCCATTTGTCGCTACGTATCCAGTATCAGTTCTCCACTGCACTCCCGGTGTCGAAGACAGCGATGGGTCTTTTGAGGATCCGTACATATCATTCACGACACTCGAAAACAGTGTATCGGTGACGAACTAGGTCACCCCACGTACTCACATGCTGTACGTCGCCTAGTCAAACCTGAGTTCTCAAGCACGAGACCTTACCCCCTCATGACATTCTGATCCGCTCGCGGGGCAGTTCTTTGCGACTCACAATCCTCACGGACCTGACAAGGAGACTTTCTCTTGTTGGAAACAGCAAAGTGCACAAGCTCCCGTCCGCAGCAAAACGAAACCCCCAAGACCGCTGAAGCGCACGCATGTCACAAAGCATCGGACCTGGCAGGCATTACGGCCGATTACTCACCTACCACGCCCCTACGTGAGCGACGATCAAGGTCGCCATGCATGATTGGAGCGAAGCAGGTCTCACGGATCTAACGGATCTGTCACCAGGTGCCTGGCCAGGCGAACTGGTTGGAGCAGACACGGCCCTGACCGCACCCATGCAACAGTCCTAAATTGGGAACCTGCGGCCCGCCCAAGCACCGGACAGAATCAATGTCCACTTCTTCTGCTAACTCGAAGACACGACAAGGCACGACAAGATACTACAAGACACTACAAGACACGATAAGATACTACAAGACACGACATACGGATGTGTTCGAGATCAGCTCGCCACGCAAGTATGGGTCGTTGTGCATCACGGTGCTGCATGGCATAACCGGTAGGACATCGTCTGGGTCGGAACTTTTATTCTGTCCTACGCGAGAACGAAGCAGGCTTTGGCAAGGTAGGCAAGCGGGGACCAGACAAAATGCCCGCTCTTTGGTTGCTCAAGTTGTGGAGTGTCTTGTCATGTCTTGTAGTGTCTTGTAGTGCCTCGTAGTGTCTTGTCGTGTCTTGTCGTGTCTTGTCGTGTCTTGTCGTGTCTTGTCGTGTCTTGTCGTGTCTTGTCGTGTCTTGTCGTGTCTTGTCGTGTCTTGTCGTGTCTTGTCGTGTCTTGTCGTGTCTTGTCGTGTCTTGTCGTGTCTTGTCATGTCTTGTAGTGCCTTGTCATGTCTTTTAGTGTCTTGTAGTGTCTTGTCGTATCTTGTCGTGTCTTGTCGTGTCTTGTCGTGTTTTGTAGTGTCTAGTAGCGTCTTGTAGTGTCTGAGAGGGACTTGTCACGGTTCCCAACTTGTCCTTCCATGCCCCACATAGTCTCTCCAGTTAACCTTCTCCAAGTAGCCCTCTCCAGCTGACCCTCCCCAACTGACCATCATCATCTCGCCCTCTCTCCAGCTCCGCCTGGCGTTCGTTGCCGACGCACGACGCATGACGCACGAAAAGACTGTAGTGGACCAACAGTGGGGCAAGTCGAGGTGCAATGCGCGCTCCGTCGCATCGTCTTGCGGGTCGTCTGAAAGGATCGATGGTGAGGGTTCATCCATCCATCCATCCATGCGTAGCGAACTTTTTCAGACACAAGACGTCATTTGTCGCTACGCATCAAGTATCAGTCTCCACTGCACTCCCAGTGTCAACTGACCGGCCTCACAAACTCGTGCTTGTCGATTTCGATCATGCACGCCACCTTGACAATGCAAGCCATCTGTTTGGAGACCTTTCGCAAGGTGCTAGCGTGGATTGGGCTCCGATCTATACCCCGTTGATCGAGCGTCGCGAATGACTCGAGTTGGACACAACCGTGATCTGCCAGGGCTGTACTAGGTCGAAATGCGGCACATCGGCCACCTGACAGATCTGTCAACCAATCTCAATACGGTTAGGTGAACACGACCTCAGCTTCCAGCACTCCAGGCTGAGTGGTGTAAGTCTACGTCAACAGGGGATGGGGTTTGTTGTCGTTAGCGTCGACCAACAAGCACGGGTATGGTATGGTACAGTAGGTACAACACGACATAATTCTCCCAATCCAAAGTCCAAAAGTGTCTGCTGTGCGGGAGAAAACGAAGAGCGGGGGTGGTAGTCTGAAGTCGGCATGGATTTTCGGCGCTGGCGATTGTGGGCTGTTATCTGTGAACGGTGTGATGGATCAACAATGTTGTACTGTAGCACAGCAGGAGGTAGTCACTGCCTTGATACATTGTCGCGAAAATTCTGCGAAAGGCAACACAAAAAGGAAAGGAAAAAAATTTTTAAAGCAAAAAATAAAGTAAAGAATAAAAGAAAACCCCAAAAAAAAACGCTATTATACATAGAACAGGCAACTAAGTGAGCAATCTTCCAGCTGAAACCATTCAAGCGTCAATGTCAAGCCTGTCTTTAGGTGGCGGATGCTTTCTTACTGAGGTATAGGGTAGGGTCGTCAGTTAACCCTCGCCTTCGCGCCATCTTCGTCCACAACGACGGACGATGACCAAACCACACACCAAACGGCACACACCCCTTCATCCACATGCACCCCGCTCCAGACAAGTAGGCAGTAGGTAACCTTTTCGCGGGTGGATCAACACCAGTGGGACAAGTTTCTGACAAGCTTTTCGCGAGGTTGCAATCGCCAAATCGTGCCTCTGCCACAGACAAGGCGAGTGACGGCGGTAATACCATTCACAAGTGCCACACTCAACATATGGAGCGTGCTTTATAGGTAGGTAGGTTTTTATTCGCCCGGGGGGACACACCCCATGCTCTGGTTTCAACGCTCCACTTTGGTCTGCCAGTTTGGTGGCGCAATAGCATTATTAAGCCTGATACAGATCGTACGGCAGACTCCGCATTGGAAGTGAGCAAACAAGCAAACATCAATGGGGCCAACAACGACCTAAGATAGCAGGGGAAATGGCAGGTCTTCTTCAGCCATTGACATTCAATTATTATCCATTCATCAGATCAGGCTACCCTTGAACAGCGGGCACAGGAGCTTGAAGAGCATCTTGGAAAAGAGACCAGTCGGATTCGGGTCATCTAGGGAAGGAATAGACAAATTCCTCGCCCTTGCTCTCCAGAACGGTATCGCCAGCGGTGCCATATTTTTGGTGTTCCCCTTGGCGCAATATCTTCGAAGGCAACCTCACCATCTCGGGCGGTCCACATCATGCTGCATGTTTGCTACAGTATCCAATACCTAGCTAGCTTATTTTTCTAGAGCTATGCATTTGTTTGCACTATACGAGGATAACCCCACCCCAGGTGGGCGCGTTGGTCGACAAACTGAACCAGCCATGCATGTTGGCCTCCATCCCTGTCACATCCACGTCGGTGATTCAAGAGTTGTAAAGCCCCCCCAACTTGTTCCGTTTGTACGCAGCAAATGAACCGCCCGCGCGCATGCATGTGGCAAAGCGTCGAACCCGGCAGACACTACGGCAAGACGTTCATTCAAGATGCCTGTGCGACGACTGCTCACTCACCACGCCCCTGCCCTGAGCGACGATCAAGGTCGCATGCATGATCGGAAACGACAATGCCGAGCTTGCAGAGACCACGAAGCAGATCTCGCAGATTTTTAAGTCAACACTCACAGGACGGTCCTGTAGTGTCCTGTAGTGTCCTGTAGTGTCCTGTAGTGTCCTGTAGTGTCCTGTAGTGTCCTGTAGTGTCCTCGGATGTCTTCGAATGTCTGAAAAGGTTTGTCTCGTCTTGTAGGGTCCCGCAATGCCCTACACCTTCCTCGCGGTGGGTGTATGAACGGGGTGCCATTACCCACATTGTCTGCACACATCCGCTTCAAACTTGGTAAATGACCTCCGCGTTTGTTTGTCAACCCCCTCTGTCATCTCCGTCTCGCCGAGCTTCTGGCAAGAGTGTCACCGCTATCCTTAGGACATCACTCCTCAGGACATCACTGGGCGTTTGTTGCTCAAGCTTCACCATACCCCCTCAACCCCTACCCCCTACCCCCCACTTTTCTTCCTTCCGGTCTTTCGTTCTGTTCTTTCGTTCCCATGCGCACTCGTCGCTACGACCTGCCCCTCAGTGTCTCGGTCCACCTCCTCCACAATGTCTGGTGCTATCAAGCTTTCGCCATCTTGGCTCAAGCTAGTCTGTTGATCTGTCTGTCTGCGCAGCGTAGAACACTGTTCGCCCTCACGACAATTCCCTTTCATGGACCAAGCAACTACGACAAGGCTGGAGACGACACACGACGCGCTCGACAAACACACGTCAAACGACACACAACACATGTCTAAACTCAAGACATATCCAAAATCTACACCGGCCCCTTGATTCACATACACCCCTAGACCCCCCACCACACAAGTAGATGACCTTTTCCAGGCTCTCCAAGCTACACTTGATCGCATTATAGTGGATCAACAGTAAGACAAGTCGAGGTGCAATGCGCGCTCCATCGCATCGTCTTGCGGGTCGTCCGAACGGATTGATCTTGAGGGTTCATCCGTCCACCCATCCATCCACCCATCCAGTATCAGTCTCCACTACACTCTCGGTGTCGAAGACAGCGACGCGGGTCTTCCTACCTATACTTGAACAAGCGACTCGGGGATCCGTAGAGGGCGAGGGCCAATCTATTCTAGGCTCACGCTCGTTTTTGTGGCCCGAGTCGCCGCTTTCCGGGTTGTTATGCTGCGTAGTCGGCCAGCGAGCAGAGGCTGGTAGATCGGTCTGGATCGGTCCAGATGGCTGACTGGCTTCGCGCGAGGACTGCTGGGAACGCGGCGAAGGCTCATTGCGGCCCTGTGCATGCTCATTCCCTCAAGAGACACTCTCCTACTCGTACCCAGCCCTACCATTGTTTCGAGCACGCCATCTAGGACGTCGATACAGGCAATGCAAACAACTGCCACTCCATCTAGTCCGTCTGGCAGGAGATCGGCTAGTGTTAGCATAACTGAGCGTCCATTTCTCCAGCCTCGCTTCGCACCCCCTTCCCGACTTCTCTTCCTTTCAGTCCGACGAACACACGTCAAATGACACACACCAAACGACACACACCACCACAAAGCTCG
Source organism: Dactylonectria macrodidyma (assembly GCA_020744425.1). NCBI lineage: Eukaryota > Fungi > Ascomycota > Sordariomycetes > Hypocreales > Nectriaceae > Dactylonectria > Dactylonectria macrodidyma. The sequence continues at coordinate 354,383 of JAGMUV010000041.1, read as the reverse complement.
AGACATGTAAACTAGACCCCTCGTTCACATGCACCCCGCACCAGACAAGTAGGTAACCATTTTTAGGGGCTCTCAAGGACCTATGTCGCCTAATCACCGCTTCTGCTCCGGACGAGGCGTGCGACGACGTAACCTGTGTTCCGTCGCGCCATCTTGAGTGTCCACAATGCATGCGCAGCGGGCTCGTCGTCTGGACACCCACGTCATTTGTCGCTACCCATCCAGTATCGGTCTCCACTGCACACCCGGTGTCGAAGACGGCGACGGGTCTTCCTGTTACTAAACCTGAGTTCTCAAGCACGCAACCTTACCCACTCTCCTGACATCCTGATCCGCTTCCGGGGCAGTTCTTTGTGACTCACAAGCGTCGCGGACCTGGCAAGGAACTTGTTGGAAATAGTAAGGCACACAAACTCCTTAGCGTGCAAGCCCCTCATTCGTCCCGTCCGCAGCAAATGAACCCCCCCAAGACCCTAAGCGTACGCATGTCACAAGCATCGAACCCGGCAGACGCTACGGCCGATTACTCACTCACCCCGCCCCTACTGGACCTGAGCGACGATCAAGTTCGCGTGTATGACCGGAATCGACAACGCCGAACTTGCAGGGACTGTGAAGCGGATCTCACGGACCTCACGGATCTCACGGATCTGTCAACCATCCCAACACAGCTACGCGGGCATGAGCACAGGTACAGTGGCTTCCTCTTTACAGTATACAGAAGAAGGGGAAGAAGAAAGAAAGAAGGAGAAAGACTAGTGGAGGATGAAACATGAGAAGCCGTGGAGCTGGACACGACGCCAGCTGCCACGACGCAGGTTCAGAGCGATGAGCCGAATGATGGGCTCGATCTAAGCCCTTTCGATCCCCTTACCGAAGCTCTTTGGAGCAGACACGGCCCTGACCACACCCGCGCAACAGTGCTAAATTGGGTTCCTGGCCCGCCCAAGCGCCGGACAGAATCAATGTCCGCTGCTTCTGATACCTCGAAGACATACAAGACACGACAAGACACGACAAGACACGACAAGACACGACAAGACACGACAAGACACGGCAAGACACGACAAACACGATAAGACCCCACTTACGAATGCACGCACGTATGGGTCATTATACAGCAAAGGTGCTGCAGAGTATAGGACATGGTCTGGGCGGAACTTTTGTCTTTTGTCCCATGCGAGAACGAAGCAGGCTTTGGCAAGGTAGCCAAGCAGGGGACAGATAAATGCCCGTTCTTTGGTTGCTCAAGTTGTGAGTGTCTTGTCATGTCTTGTAGTGTCTTGTAGTGTGTTGTCGTGTGTTGTAGTGTGTTGTCGTGTCTTGTCGTGTCTTGTAGTGTCTTGTCGTGTCTTGTCGTGTCTTGTAGTGTCTTGTCGTGTCTTGTAGTGTCTTGTAGTGTCTTGTCGTGTCTTGTCGTGCCTTGTCGTGTCTTGTGTCTTCGCATCTCGTACTATACTGCAAGTCCCGCAATATCTGCGCATATTCTTTGTCGTCAGCGCGTGTGTAAGCGAGCAAACGTGCCAAGGAAACAGGGCACATGGAAGGGGCTTGACAACAATACTCGACCAGCGCCCCATGCGACCGAGGAGCTTAGTGACCGACATATTCGTCACTCAGTGGCGTCCATGCCCTTTGGTGAGCCGTGTTTTCTTTTGCCCGTGTGGCGGGGTGAATCGCTCTATCCCTTTGAGTGCGGTAAGGCTCCAAATGCGTACCTTTTCTCGCAGCGTCCCACAGCCATCCGCGGTACATTGAGAAACGCGGGAAAAGTGAGGTCGCTCGATGTAGCATGTGGCTTAGCCGGTACTTTTACCACTAGCCAAAATAGCAGCGTGCTATGTACCGTTTAACCAGTGGCCCCCTATTGGGGACATAGCCCCTGTCCGGTATGAGGTTGGAGCCTTACCGCACTCAAAAGGGATGTGCCAGACCATCCATCGCATTGGTTGCCCGAACCTCGCCCTACAAAGTACAGCGACAACTGAGGGGCCCGCTCCCGACCCAGTACGTTTGTAACAACAAGCCATGACAACTCAACACGGTTAGGTGAACACGACCTCAGCCACCAGCCCAGCACTCCAGTTGTCCAGGTCGAGTGGTCGAGTGTGTAAGACGTCTACGTCAACAGGGGATGGGGTGTGCTGTCGTAGGGTCGACCAAAAAGCGCGGGTACGGTCCTGTATGGTACGATAGGTGGATAGTCCAGGCGACGTCGGATACTTTGCAGTACCGTGGTGTACAATGACGCACACATTTGTGAGTTCAGTGTCAGTGTCTGGCTGCCTCCAGTCTCTTTTTGGTGAGTTGATTTCGACCACTGTAAATGTAGTGTCTTGTAGCGTCTTGTCGTGTCTTGTAGCGTCTTGTCGTGTCTTGTAGCGTCTTGTCGTGTCTTGTAGCGTCTTGTCGTGTCTTGTAGCGTCTTGTCGTGTCTTGTAGCGTCTTGTCGTGTCTTGTAGCGTCTTGTCGTGTCTTGTAGCGTCTTGTCGTGTCTTGTAGCGTCTTGTAGCGTCTTGTCGTGTCTTGTAGCGTCTTGTCGTGCCTTGTCATGTCTCCGTGTAATTCGAGTGTCTCCGAGTGTATTCGAATGTCTGAAAAAGGACTTGTTACGTCTGATCATGTCTTGCAGGGCCCCGCAATGCCTTACGCCTTCCTATTCGGTGTTTCGGCACACCTTCGTCGTCGGCGTGTGTATGAACCGGGCACACACACAGAATTCACTTTTCATAGCCAAGTGTTTTGTTTCACCCACTTTGCTGGATGCCACTACCCACACACCCCCGCTTCAAACTTGGCAAACTTCGCAGCACCCAACATCACGCCTCTTCTTCGATCAGCAGCGAAATGCTTTCCAGCCTGTCCTTTGACGTACGAGCAAACTCCATTTCTCAGCGTTCGCACGTTGCTCCATGCTCCGCCAGTCTCTCCCGACTCTCGCCGGTCGACTCTCGCCATCTCACCGTTATCGTCTGCTGCCATCATTTGCTCTAATCTCTCAGCCGTCACTTTGGCTCCTTGCCCACATGATTGGCCCTCCCATTATGGCTTTCCTGCTCTGGGAGTGCCGTGCAGACTGATACTGGACGCGTAGCGACAAATGACCGGTGTGTCCGAACAAGCTCGCTACGCATGGATGGATGGAGTACCCTATACCACATACCTTTTCCGGCCGAGCGCGACAATGACACTCGGTTCTTCTAGTGTGTGTTGGCAGTCCCTGCAAGCTCGTGGTTGTCGTTTCCGATCACATGCGACCTTGATTGTCGCTCAGGCAGGGGCGGGGTGAGTAAAATCGTCGCACGTGCGCGGCAAACCTTAGACGAACGTCCCGCCGTAGTGTCCGCCTGGTTCGACGCTTTGCTCACATGCGTGCGCGCGGGCGGTTCATTTGCTGCGTACAGACGGAACAAGTTGGGGGGGTGTACGCTCAGCAGCTTGTGCACCTTACTCTTTCCAACAAGACAGAGTCTCCTGGCAAGGCTCGTGAGGGCGACTGTGAGTCACAGCAAGTCAGAAAGAACTCACCCGTACGCGGATCAGGTGTCAGGAGTGGGTAATGTCTCCTGCTCGAGGACTTCAGGTTTCATGCGTGTCGTGTCGCTTGGTGTCACTTGGTGGGAATGTTTGTGTGTGTGTGGGGGCATGTATGTTTGTGTGTGTGTGTGTGCGTGTGGGTATGTATCCCTTAGACCGTGGTAAGGCAACACTTACGCTAGTGACAGGGATTCAAACCAAATAAAAAGAGAATATAACAAGGTACGTGCAATCCCACCTATTTTATATGATGCTAGAAGTTGCGACTGTTAGGGATCTACATCATAGTACGTATCCTATTCTATAGCCACCTAGCTTTTTGAAGTCAACCAGCGTACCGTTGACCTCCCGGGCCTCTATGGGGACTATGGGTCAAGTGTTGCCTTACCACGGTCTAGGGGATATGAGTATGTGTGTGTGTGCATGTAACGGGTATAGTGTAGTATTGTGCACATGGGGAAGCAAACCCTGCGATCGTTTTCACAAGTACAAGAACCTTACCATTGGTCGTGAACACTGACACAGCTGCATAAACTTACATCTGTACGATGGTGATCATGATGTCATCGCGTAGTTTGGCCAAACGCTCCGGATACGGTACCGTGTCTGATCCACACCATACTAGCAGTGTGCATCGCAAGACATGTTTCTGGCTGGAAACTAGGACCTACCTTGATGGTATCAAAGACAGAACGCTGGGACGTTGACCTCTAGTCTAGCTGTAGCAGGAGAGTTGAGTGCATACCAGTCTTTCCATGATGCTCGACTGCGCAGTTGTCTTGCAGTCGGCGACCGAAAGTCTGTTCTTGCCAACACCCACGGCAGCCGCGCATCGTCGTACGGTATCAGCAACCCCAGAAATAACAAACTCAGCTGAGCTGTAGTCGGTTCAGGCTTGTGAGCGCATGAGTACGGAGCTCTCCTCCAGAGTTCCTGCACATTTACTGTCTAGAATGTTGTGACAGAATTCAAATTAGTGGAATCTTTCTTGCAACGACAACTACGTCTCCAATATTTCCTATTTGTTTGGCAATGCTCCTTAATGTTCATCCCAAAGGAGGACACGAAGTGAACTAAAACATGAGCCTCTCTATAGGGACGGTTGAGCGGATCTTCCGTCACGGCTACTTCTTTCCAAGTATTCTCACCGACCGACGAAGGCCGTGCGGCTGGGTACGCGACGGCTTCTTCTCGGTGCTAGTGCACCCGTCGCATTGATAGTGCTTACACGGTGCGTTCTCGACGCTGACGTAGTCACAGGGCTCCTTGCCTACCACGCTCGCGGGTAAGCTTGGCTCTTTGGATGCTCCAGGTGCCTTGGGCAAGGGGTTCCTATCAGTATCCTTGACATTCTCGGGGCTCCGTTCCCGTTGCCTCTCAGGGAGTGCTGTACACGGCATTGCCTTTTGACCTATCCCTTGACCTGCCCCTTTACCAATCGCTCCAGCTGCCTCTTGAGCTGTTCCTTGACTTGCTTTGCGACCTGAACGACTCTTTTGACGGGTCTTAGCTATGCCCGATATCCGACTAGCGGGTCGAGTTTTACCGCCTTTGCGTGAACCAAGTGCGGCTCTAATCGCCTCAACGGAACTCTGTGTTTCTCGCACAATCTCTTTGATGGCCTCGGTCTGTTCATGGCACTCGTTGGTACAAGCTATGCGAGCAGAGATTGGAAGTGGCCGTCGTGACTTGGATGCTTCGAGGGACCTTTGTATGCTCGCGAGCTCTTCTCGAAGCTTTGCGTGGGCCTCGCCGGTCTTGTGGACGAACTCGTCCATCGTGCATTGCAAGTCGACGAGCCGACTCTGAAGGCTGACAAGGGCGCCGTTGACGCTCGGCTGCCATTGAGAGAGCGCCTCTTCCAACAGAGTTCGCAGGCTTCCGAGTTCTCGGTTGAAATGGTTCAAAAGGCTTTTTCCGTTCTCTTTGAAGAAGGCCTGCATCCCCTGTTGAACTCCAGACACAAAGGGGTTCAAGGGAGGGCCTTTGAGGCCAGGGCCAACATAGCCAGGCCAGTGCGGCGGGTACGTGTGAGGGTACGGTGCGCGTGGTTGCTGTTGCTGTGGGTGTTGCTGCTGTGGGTGTTGCTGCTGTGGGTGTTGCTGCTGTGGGTGTTGCTGCTGTGGGTGTTGCTGCTGTGGGAGTTGTTGCTGTGGGAGTTGTTGCTGTGGGAGTTGTTGCTGTGCATCCAAATTTGGCTGCTGTGGTTGTTGACTTGGTGTTCGTATATGTTCTGGATGCGTACGGGGAGGCGTTGGAAACAGCTGGTCCTGTCTGATCCAACCCGGTGGAACGGGTGGAATGGGCGAAGCCAAGGACGGCGGCATCTGAGGCTCTCCGAATGCCATGGTGATTGAAATGAGATGACAGAAACAGATGAAAAGGGAGAAAGAAAGAAAGAAAGTTCCGTGGCTTTTCTGAGTGCAGAGCCCGACAAAGAAATCATCAGCTCTTCATTTATACTATGTTCTGTTGCCGTGCACTGCGTAGCGTACAGTTTTCCCGTAACCCGCCGGCCGACGCGACATGAGCTTGCCATGTACATGCCTTCTGTCAGAGACGTTGATCGGCACCGGCTCCTGGGGCGGAAACCCGGACGAAGCCGGCCGATGCATGGACCGATGCTGCGGCTACGAGCATTGTTTGTTAATAATCATCACTCCATTACAGCAAAAGTTCCAACAACTGTAAAAGGTGGGTCGTGTTGAAATGGACGCATCTTGCAACACTAGGGCTCTAGGAAAAGCTAGACCTCCCTGACCTCAGGGGGAAAACTAGTTGAACCAACAGAGGTTGGGTGCTAGCCCCGTTTTGAGAACGGATAATGTCCACTCGAACTGTTGTTTGTTGGTGGGACCACATGTCAGGCACAATACACATGCAGTTGTACTAAAACCCCAATCCGGCCCCCCACCCCCTCGGACGCTTGCTTCCTCTACTCTCAGGTCTGTCTCGTATCGAACGCGACACACAAACATGTTTGCGTACAGCAGTGCTAGACAGGGGCCAGGGTGTCAACATCGACAAGCGTAGAGTATGGCTGCGAATCCAACTCGATTGACGCCGACTCGATTGACGCCGACTCGATTGACGCCGACAGATCTACGTCCTAAACTCTAGCATAACCTTGCACAACCACGCTCGGCAGATTGTTTGCATTGCCCCACGGCTTTCGCGATCGGAAGAGAGGATGCGATACCTGTTTTCTTACTTATACCGACTGACTGGTACCCTAATTGTGTCGCTCTGTGATTGTTGAAAGCGTTTCAGGCTAGTACGAGAGGCGTGGAAGATGAAGATGCGAGCGAGGTGGGTTGTAGAAATACAGGGTGTTGCCGTGATGCCATTGCCGACTTTCCATCTGTTTCTGTATCTCAATCTAAGTCGTCTCGCCGAGGTTGTCTCGATCTAGATGGTTTCGTTCTACATCGTCTCAAGTAAATTCCACGACCCGCCGCTTTTATCTTGGCCGAACACAGCGCCATGTCTGAAAACAGCTTCCCTCAAGCTGTCGTTCCCCAGAGTTGTCGGCATGCTGCTGCCTTGACTTCGGACGAGCTGGACCTCGATGGCCAGTCATGGAACGGCACTGAGACAGCGCTGGGTCCGACCGCGCAGCTCTCCAGCCACTGGCAAGTCCCTGGCGACTGGCATCTTGCCTCTTCCTCCGACCCCGCCCAGTTGGACCTGTGCCAGTACTTGTACAACGCTGGATGGCAGCAGGGCTTCAGCCAGGGCGCCAGCCAGTGCTACTGCCCCTACCAGGCCATGCCCGGTGCCCAGGCACTCCCAGCAGCCAGCCCTCAGTTCCCGCTTCACACGAACCCAAGGGTTCACATGAACCCGAAGCTCCTGACCCCGCCAGAGTCTGGTCTTCAGTCTCCGCCCCCTACCGACATCAGGTGGGGCAACACGGGCGGGCTTCAGGCACCGTCCGGCACTGGCAGCGACCACAATCACCGGGACTTGGCCGAATGCCGCTGCGGATACGATGAGCTGCTCATGGAGGCGTTCCGCAGCAACCCCGGTAAGCCACTGAGCATGGGGGACATACACCAGTGGTTCAAGACAAATACGCACATTACTACAAGCAAGAAAGAAAGCACATGGAGGACAGGGATTCGCCGGAACCTCAAGACATGCAAGGTGAGTTGTGTTGGCGTTCTGCACGAGAAGGCGGCTCGACTAATTGCTATCTAGACGTCTGCGAAATACCATTCCGAAGGGGAAAAATGGATGTTAAGAGAAACACCATAATACGAAGATAGGATGCTGCATAATAAGTTGATGATGGCTTAGGTAGATGTAGGACGAGCTGGGAAGCAGGACCCAATAGGTTCGCGGGTCCGTGCACTCACAGAGGTCCCTGCTGAGTCAGTAACATCCTACCATTCCCTTCACCGCCAGCCAGTCAATGCCATACGCAAAATGGCTTCGTTTCCTGACGATAGCCTTTCTCCTGAAGAAATATTTTTATCGCAAGAAGACCTATCTCTAGCTATTAATATTTGTATGGGAGATCCTCTACTAGGAGGTAGTGTGGTGGATGGACGCCCTGGGGAATGTAGAGGGGGAAATTGGAATGCTCTAGCGGCGCTGTTGGACCTTCACAAGCTTATCGCGTTCCTAGATGCGCACGAACACCAAGAGAACTATGCTATTACTTCCGTTCGGTTGAAACACCGCCCGGCGGGGGGGGGGGTATTGATCGCGACGCCGTGGAGGAACACCGAGAAACGGACGCCCCGTTCATGGACCAAGTACGGGCCATACTGTATCTACGAAGCGTGGGGCAGACGTCAGAATGGTCTGTTGACGGGGTCTTGCCGCAACACTCCGCATTGCGAGGTCGCCAGTGGAGACACAGACACAACGGTTGTTCCACATAGGCGCCTTACTATCTGCGGTTAGCAAGCGACTTGGGGCCCCGGACCGCCCATCCATTTTGGGCTTGCGTTCGTTTTCGTTGCCTCGCCACCCTCCTGGCGGTTATGCTGCGCACGGACCAGCGACGACTGATGTTTGTGTCGCTACATACGTACTGTGGGCCCTCCAGATCCTTTGGACGACCTTCAGGATGATACGAGGGAACATGTCTGGTGTCATATGTCTCGTCCATAGTGTCCGCGTCTGGAGAGGCAGAGTGCCGAAATAGGTAAAGTGGCGACAAGAGGAGACTGTGTGTACGTAGTGACATTCTCGTGTCGATACAAGCCCATCGGCCCCGCCGTTCATCGTAATTGGCAATGGGCCCGTTGGCGGCAGCATCCTCAAGGGGGCGGATTACAAATATTAGTTCGGTACTTGCCCCAGTATTCCACTTTAAGTATCTTCTCTCTGAAAACACAGCTTAAAGATACCAGGACAGGTGGCAAATATTGCAGTGTCTAAGCACCAGAGGATTCCAACCGGATTCTCTCCTTCAATAGCCAGACCTCTCATCCTTCACCATCCAGACCCACGAGACAATGTATGCAGACTAACATTTATAATCCCTACGGTCTGTACTCCGTATGACATGTCAAGCCTGTCTATGCGCTAACACGAAACGCATGTCTCCCCGACAAACCTTACTCCTGTCCCACCGTGCTCTATTCCCCGCGCACCACGGGACCTCGGCTGCTTACATCGCCCGAGTTAGCCTCTCTACGAAGTCCCTGGCACGAAAACAGGAGACACGTCGTAGAATAAGAACTATCTCTTGGTAATTGAGCAATTACTCCGTATCCATATAACTGTATGCAACTACGCACTTCGTAAGCTAAGAAATGGGGCGGAACGGTGAACACCCTCACTCGTCCAGATTGAGGTTCCATCTGACGCACTGGGACAGGGTGGCTAGCATCGGACGAAGCTCTTCTTCACTGTAGCCGGAACTGCGAACGTGCGTCTTGGTCTTTGATCTGCTTAGTCTTGCGGGCTACATGTTCGCGGAGGTCGCCTCACTTACCCACTCCTGGCCTGTCAGATCCTGCTGGGCAAGCCGGTAGCACACCGCCGCCAGCATGCTGGGAAGAATGTGGGCAAACTGTTGGCGCGCGACGGCGCGCCTCAGGAGAGCTCGGGAAGCAAAGCGGACCACAGCCTTGCTTTTGTTCTCGGCGATGATCCGCTCCAGGAAGGGGAGAGGGCCTGGCCAGCTAAGATCGTAGTCGATGGCGCTCAGGACCCACCTTTCGGCACTCAGTATGGCCGATCGGCCGTAGGATTGATCGTAATGAGCGGCCACGGAGTTGGCCAGCTCGCCGAGATCCGAGTCTTCCCCGTGTCCTTCGTACTTGGCCGCAATCATCAAGGCAGCGCCTCCCAGGAGTCCTAGGCTATCGGCAGGGGGTGGGTTGGCGTGCCGAGCTGCGATAAAACGATCGGCGATATCCATAGCCAGGAAGACGGTGTCTGGTCTCCCCAAGTCTTGGCTTGCGCCAGCGATTGCAGCCGCCAGGCTGGGTCTCAGGGTGTTGAGATAGCGAGATGGTATCTGCAGGCGTGGTCTACGCCTCTATGCGCTCCTTCTTTCAGTCTTCAGGTATTTTCCCATTGAGCTCGGAACATGGCCTACCTCTAGAGTCTTTTGGTAATCGAATATCTCATCCTGGTATTCCTCGAACATGTTCATTGATGGTTCCGGCTTCTGAGACTCTGAGGATTCGATAGTTATGTACTCAAGCGCGGATAACATCCTCGTCTCCTCCCGGGCACTCCTACCCAACACTACACATTGCGCATTCTGCGTAACATTCGGATTAGCGTACTACACTTGTTACCTCAAAGTCCCTGCGAGCGAAAGCCAAGCACGCTACTCTGCCCGTCAACCTGAACTTCACCCTGCACGTCAGCCACCCTGTGCTATTCCAGCGATGACTGTTCCTGCCTCGTCACAAACGCAAAAAATGCAACAAGGTTCACGACTGACTTAGACGCCACGCGAGCACACTCAATGCTGGAAATAAAGGATATTGAGTTGAACACCTGGAACGGGCAGTGGACGAGGGTAAGTACAGTACGCACTAATCAGGGATGAGAATTTGCGCCTGCTCCCCACAACGTACCTGGACAGTTCCCCGCTACAAACGAAGACGCATAGTGAAGCGAACTTGCGTACGTTCGATGTTGCTCAGTTCGGCGTGATCTTGGCGAGGTGAGTGCCTGACTTTTGCCGGAACGTTGGCCAGGTGTTTTTGACGTTTGAGTTTTCTGTCCTCCCGTGTTTCCCTTCCTATTTTCTCAACCCTTAGAATTAAGCTTACACTTTCCGCCTCATAAAATGTCTACTAATAATAGAAATGCAATCCCTGTTTTCAGTATTAAGATAACATTAACTAAATACAGCTAGGGTCTAGGGTTGGGAGTTACGGTACCTAGGTTAGGTAGGGATGGATTTAAAGCTGCATCATTACATAAAATGCGCTTTTTGCATTAAATATTTAAAGCAAGACGCGCTTTATATGCATTATTTCCTATTCTATATTAGGCTTAGCGCGTTCCAGAACGGGATTAGTGCATAAGATCAAGATAATCCTGATTCCGGCCTCCATTTCTCTACAGCCTTGGTCAGCTTCAGTCATGGGTAGTTATATGAGAATAAAAAGCGCGCTTTTTATTCGGAATAAAATGCTGCTTCAATATAATAAAATGCAGCTTAATACACATGTGTATTATGCACGTGCCCATCCCTAAGGTTAGGGTGATAGTGTTCAGGTTCTAGCTGGATGTAATGTAGAGTTAGGGGTCGGATTAGCCTTAGTACATATCTTCTCATCGTCATTGCAGGGACTTGGGATGTTAGCTCTGGTAGATTTTTTTGGGAAAAGGCGGTAAGGTAGATGTTCAGGTAGTCGGCAACTCCCACCCACCCAAGAACATCAACCAGATCGGGGGGGGGGGGGGGGGGCAGAAGCAGCCCTCTGTATCAGTCACGGTTGCAGTTCCTCGCGCTTGATGCACGCAGGACCGGGACGAGGAACCCCAACTAGCATTGCTGGTCTGTTACTATTCATTCACTACAGTGCAGTAGAGTACATGCATCGAAAGGTAAGACGTGGACACTCTCTCTCCTTCTCCCTTTACCTGCTTCGCTTCGCGTAGCGATCGTGGCCTCGCTGCATGGCCCTCAAGTGACTCCAGTCGTGGCCATCCTCTCCCAAGCTCCAGGCCATGCATCCGCCAACCCCCCCGGTCGAAGAGGACGTTGAATTTGCTCACGATCAGGCCGGCCGTGTCCCAGCTCCAGAAGAGCCGGGTCTCGGCATCCCAGTACCACTGAGCACCCGCCGCCGAGTCGGTTCTGCCGTGCACCATGGCCTTCTGGAAGGACTTGATCACATCGGGGCCCTCGCACCGCCCATACGCCGACTGGCAGCCGGCCCCGCAATACTCAGTCATGGTCCCGCTACCGCAGTCACTGTTATCCTTTGTGCTTGTACACACCAGCTTGGGAGGCGCCAGGTCAAGACGCCCAAGCCATAGACGAGGGGGAAAGGGGGGGTGAGAGCTCAACTCACCAGAATCCGGCCTGGCTACAGCACTCGGCATCACCGCAGGCGAACGTGGTCCCCGCGCCGCAGGAGCCGTTGCTGGTCAACGTCAATTCTTGTGGCGCCTCGTCAAAGTTCTTGGACTCGAACGTGACCGCCCCCGAGAGACCGGTGTCGCTTCCGTCAGCGGCTTCAAGCAGCTCCGTCGCGCAGCCTATCGGATGGTCACATGTGACCCCCTGCTTGGTGGTGAACCATTTGGCGTAGAAAGGAATACCGAAGTTGAGCTTGGCAGCATCGAAACCTCGTGCGATGTAGGTTTTGACGCATGCGAGAGTCGCGTTGACCGAGGTGTGGTGGGTCGTGCGGTTGTCTCGTCGGTTCATCAAGTCGTAGCTCATAACCTGCGGGGACATCGGGCTCGCGTCAGCAACATGCGGTACTGGAGCCAGGTCCAGTCCGGGTCCGGATCCAACCGGCACCCACCCTCGGCGGCTTAACTTACATTCACAAAACTCACTACGCTGTTCATCTTTGCAACCTGTTCTAGCGTGTAGGCTATCATGTCCCTCTCGAGACCAGGCACGGCAATGGACAGTTCCTTGTCGCCGATGGCCGTCTTGATTTCCTCCAGCAGCAGAGGGAAGGATTGGATCTCGGACGTCTTATTCCTGTTTGGAATCCTCCTGTAGTCCTCTCCGTTGCCTCCGGGATACTCCCAGTCCAAATCTGGTCGTCGTTAGCACGAACGCGAGGGGGGGGGCACATAGGGTAGGGGGATAGCCCTACCAACACAGTCGAAGCTGAGCCCGTCGATGGCGGCTGCGACGTTTTTCGCATACGCTTTACGGGACTCGATGGTCTTGGCGCCCTCGCTGAATCCCGCAGTGTCTGCCCAGCCACCGATGGCTAGGCAAACCTTGACTTCTTCGTCGAAAAGCAGGCGTATGTCGCTCACACTCATGAAGGGCGTGTATTGGCCGGCCGGGTCAGACGTGAAGAGCGAAGAGTTGGCAAAAGCCACGTTCACGTAGTTGATCCCCTTGGTCTCGCTGGCGTGTGGCAGCCCCATTGTATGGTACCTCGTTCGCACTGTCAGCGAGCATGATGAGTCCGTCTGGTGTGGGAGAAAACGCACTGGTCGAGGTAGAGAACGAATCTGGAATCGGCGGCCGTGGCCGTCGCGATGGCGGAGGCCCATGTCTAGACGTACGCCCACAGGGCGATATGTGACCTATATGAATGCATGGTGTACTGCGGATAGTGGACTGGAACGATCGGCTTATATTTAATTTATTACCGGGTCTGATGTCAAACAGCAACGCCCGCGGTAGGAGAGCCGGTAATAATCATCGGCTCAGGTTGACCGTTGGTGTACAGAGTAAGTTATACAGATGACGGATACGGATGGTGGGTGTGTACGAGGCAGCACGGCAGCCGCTAGTCTATGGCATGCCTGTGAGTTCGAAACACAGACGATAAAATGTGTCACATCCTAGGTACTCATGGGGCTTGACGGCGGTTCTTTCCGACTTTCAAGCTAAGCCAGGCTATTCGTTCGCTTATCCGTCCATTTGTCTGTCTGTCCGTTCGTTTATTGCTGTTACGTATCTGCAAGCATATTTTTAACAATCGCCAGGTACATGTGACGGCGGTCCGTAACTGCGGACATAATGGCACAGTCAATAGACACGAACGCGGACTCGACTTTGCTACATTTGTTGGGGGATACACTTTCTATGACTCCGGCAGAAGCCAGGTTGAGCAATACACTTTCGTCTCGGCATTCCCTGGAACGCTTCGCATATTGGGGCTCTAATTGTACAAAGATCTATGCAACAGAAAACATCCTACGTAACCTCCATATCTAGTTCCTTCGGCGACTTGCTCTGCTGGGACCTCCTCGAGGTTTTGGGACAAGGTTCGACTGGTACACTCTTGGCGCGACAAGACGTCGTCGTGCAAGGTACAGATCTGCATCCCGCTCTTTGTTTTCTCTCGCACAGCAGACTCTCCTGCCAGAAGCTCGACGAGACGGAGATGACAGAGGGGGTTGACAAGCAAAGGGGGTTGACAAACAAAGGGGGTTGACAAACAACAAACAGAGTGGGTTGACAAACAGAGGGGGTTGACAAACAGGGGGTTGACAAACAGGGGGTTGACAAACAAAGGGGGTTGACAAACAAACGCGGAGAGGTCGTCCATCAATGGTGAAGCGGGCCACCAGGTTGCCCTTGCCAGAGGCACAACGCCCGATGCTAGCTGGCAGGTGCTGACCTTGTTTTCGTCCTGGTGCATCGTCAGTTTGACTTACAACGCGATGCGGACATTACTCACACTATCCCAGCCACTTGAGCCTGTCATCGTGGTCTTCTTTCCTCCTCAAGATTTGTCCCATCACATCCTGCATCTCCTTCAACGTCCGCTCAACGGTCGCAGGCCGGTTACCCCCGCACAACCAATGCTGGACATCCCGGGACATTTTGTCACACCGACGCTGTTTCTTTCGGTGTTGTTGCAGTGCTTACAGTTATGAGACTCGCTTTTCTTCTTCTTCAATCAATACGACATGCTCATTTCAACACTCTATTGTCCACCGAACTGGGTCTGAAAAAAGTCCACAGCAAACGATAACTTAATCTGAGTTACATATGTATGCAAACTAGCGATCAGTGTGTACCATCTTGACACCTCATGTCTTCCTAGCGCAGAGCTTTCACCAAGAACACGCACCGCTCAGGGGCGCAAATCAGCAAGACCATTGCCTTGGCTGAGCTACTAGGATGTGTCCATACAAACGTAAAGCGGGACCGTCATGGACAGGGCTGCGTGTGTCTGGGTATGTGTGTCTGTGTATGTGTGTGGTGGGTGTAGGTAGGTGTGGATATGTGTCTGTGTCTGTGTATGTGTGTCTGTGTATGTGTGTCTGTGGATGTGTGTCTGTGTGTGGTGGGTATGTGTCTGTGTATGTGTGTGGTGGGTGTAGGTGGGTGTAGGTAGGTGTGGGTATGTGTCTGTGTCTGTGTATGTGTGTCTGTGTATGTGTGTCTGTGGATGTGTGTCTGTGTGTGGTGGGTATGTGTCTGTGTATGTGTATGTGTATGTGTATGCGTATTGTATGTGTATGTGTATGTGTATGTGTATGTGTATGTGTATGTGTATGTGTATGTGTATGTGTATGTGTATGTGTATGTGTGTCTGTGGATGTGTGTCTGTGGATGTGTGTCTGTGTGTGGTGGGTATGTGTCTGTGTATGTGTATGTGTATGTGTATGTGTATGTGTATGTGTATGCGTATGCGTATTGTATGTGTATGTGTATGTGTATGTGTGTCTGTGGATGTGTGTCTGTGTATGGTGGGTATGTGTCTGTGTATGTGTATGTGTATGTGTATGTGTATGTGTATGTGTATGTGTATGTGTATGTGTATGTGTATGTGTACGTGTGTGGTGGGTGTAGGTGGGTATCAGTAGTTTATTTCGTCGAGGTATCACCCCACTTGTCCGCTCACACCAAATCCTAGCTATCTTATTCGCCTAAAAGCCACGCATGTATCCTCCTGCATGCAGAGGCTGATGGGTACGTTGACCAATCGGCTGTAGACTTAGATTAGTCCGCCGTATGACTCAACGGTCACGAAGTGGATTGGGATCCGGTATTCGCACATCATTTACTATGACTGCCTCCTAGTGTTTTCAAGTATCTGCACCCTTCTTAATTCGGCTTAGATTCTGCGCATGGACATGTCGCGGTGCCGGTGACATGATAAACAGTAGTGGAGACGGCAACACTCTTGGTTACAATGACGGGATGTGATTCCGTGGTGCGGTTCAAGATGCCGGTGCCATGGCTCGTGGCTGCGTGAGCGATGAGGGTAGAGGCAATGGAAGTGCTGTTGTAGGTGACAACGTGCGGCCCCAAGATGCTTTGCTCCCGACGAACCACTTCAGAGCCCGCAAACGGCGGTTGCCTGAACAAGCGCTTCCGCTACTGCAGGAACAGATCTGCATCGCTTAGCGACGTCGACTAGTAGCGAGAGTCGCGTCAATTTCGATGTCATGGGACCCTACAATGGAGCATGCAAGAAAAAAGCTGTTCCCGAAAATGAAGGCGCATGGTATCCCGGAGAAGCTACTTGGATGGGTAGAGAGGCATTCTGGTCCAGCGGCGGATTGACAGTAATAGTGGGGCGATAGCATTCGTGGACGATTTCACAGTATGGGTCGCAGGTCCAATAGCACATACCAATAGCACAGAGTAACCGCAAGGCAGTTGAATCAGTCATCAATCATCAATCATCAAGGACGAGCATGTACGTCATATCGGTCACCACTTTACTAGGTAGCGACAAGACTCAGGGACATACGAATGAAGCATCTACCGGTAGAAACCATTCAACCGCTCACGCTAGCGTCATGGGAAGAACAAGTAGTAGCTACCACCGATGAGGCAGCAGCGACAGAGGCCGAAGAGATTGGGCCACGCACATCGCGGGTGAGCAGCTCTGCTTGGAACGAGGTAGAAGGAAGGTGTTTGGTGGTTCATCTCGTCTCGAGCGACGAGCATAGGGGAACAGAGACAATGGCAATGGCTAGAGTTAGAGATACGCTGCTCACTCATGATCTCTGATGGCTCGTGCCGGAAGTCTTCATGCCCGAGACGATCCCATACGACGTGAACGTAGCGGCTAAGGATGCTTCGGTCAAGAGCAGGTTGGATAAGAGTAGGTTGGGTTGCCGTAGTAGAAGAAAAAGGGGGGACGATGTCTAGAAGCTCATGAAGATGTGGCAAGCGGACGGACGGCAGAATGGAGCAATGAGAAGCAACTGACGTACCAGAACACGAACTCGCACTAGCGTTAGAAATGGACAGCTTCATGGCCGTTACCACGAACCTACGCAGCACTTTTGCGCGATGAATCGTCCAAGCCGGTCTTATCTCCAGGTCAGTCCACTGCCACTTCTGCTCTGTTGTCGTTGCGAGCATACTTGGCGAGAACTCCATTTGAACGTTTGCCAGCGGTGTTTTGTACGCAACCGCCTGCGTTCCGATGTCGTGTGGTAAGGCACTCTCGTGTCATGGCCTCACCTCAGCAGCGACGCCATATGAACGTACTCGATCGAGATGTATACCTTTGCGAACGCTGTCACGTGGAGGGATGGGGAATGGAGCATTGAGGAAATGCAACTTGACAACAAAAGGCCAGCCGCCAGTATTCCAGTGTGCAATGCTAGCTCGCCTGAAGGTACTGCTTATGCGACGACCAGATCACTCGCGCGCCGTCGTGGTTGACTCTTTCGTCATATGCAGCGAAGTCCCCGTGGACGGATGTTGCTGCGAACAGATGATGCAGAGCTGTCCGAGGGAGCGAGAGCTCCGGTGGGCACGTGGGCAGCGTATAATCGCCTAGAAGATTAAATCTCCTGTACTGTTCGAAGGCAAAGTTGACCACCATGATGCGAAAGCTTCCTTGGGTCTTAACTTCGTCATCTTTCGCAGGTATGCCAGCGTCGGCTGAGCGCCGTCCGCCTCCGGCAGCGACGAAGCTGCTTTTGCCAGTTTGTCGGCCTGTTTGTTGCTAAGATTGTTCGTGCGGCCAGGTATGCAGCGTACTTGTGTGGTTCCATGTGATGCAGCTCAGGCCTGGAACTCGAGGAAGGCTTGCCGCGTACACATGTGGCAGCTGCCAGGTTGTCTAAGCAGACTACGATATCCTGTGTCGCTGATCCTGGGAGGTATAGGACGGCCTCGAGGCCCTCTAGTGCTTCTATGGTCTCAGCATCAAAGACCTCGGCAAGCCCAAGACGGCCGGAGCCGTCCCAGATGGAGAGGTCGTTCTGGTGAATGGCGAAGCCGCAGCTGACTGCTCCCTGTGAGGACAAGGACCCGTCTGAGTATACGATCAAGGTAAATGAGTGTACTGATTCGATCCACTGGAGGAAAGCCTGGGAAGCCTCAGCAGATTCTCCTTCCGAAGCTATCTGTAGGACTGTTTCCTGTTCCTTGCTGTAGCATTGTTGGATGTGGGTCGGCCGTACGCAGGGCGCGAGGAGCTCATCGGCTCGTCGGAGACGCGTCCTGAAGCTTGCCTCTGATGAGGTTTAGTACTTCCGCTTGATGAGCCTATGGCATGTGGGATGTCTAGGTCGAAGCGTGCGCTTCGCGATGGGGTGGGGCCTCGTCGAGGGATGAAAGTCGAGCTGAGAAACAATATCGACGTACTTCAAGAAGCTAAGCCGCTGGTGGTATCTCGCTTTGCCGATGGAGGATGGCGATAGGGGCCGTCCTCCAGACGGGGAGCATAGCTCGCGTGGACTGGTCAATGGCCTCGTTCAATCTCCGCAAGAAGTGTCGAATATTTGATGGCCGGTCTTGAGACGACGATTGGTTCCATCGCGGTCGGGTTGCACCAGGGTGCCATACTTCGGCGTCGTAGAGCAGGACTGGCTCCACAAATGCCCCGTTTGCCGCACCCAAAGGACCATTTCTTCGACAGAACGTGATGCCGCAGCTGCTGTCTATTCTACTGCATCGCCTGTGCGCAGGACGCCTGTATTGTCCGTGTTGTCCGTGTTGTCCGTGTTGTCCGTGTTGTCCGTGTTGTCCGTGTTGTCCGTGTTGCCCGTGTTGCCCGTGTTGTCCGTGTTGTCCGTGCCGTCTGCATAACCGAATCGGCCTCGAGGGTTTCCTAATCGGCACATGGGTTCTGTATACAGCTGAAAGAGGACCGGCGATACCGGCAATCCCTGAGGGAGACCCGCACTAGAGAGGAGAGAGCGGTGTGATGGAGTCTTGGTACCTAGCACGAGCACATCGGTCGTCCAATAAAGGACCTAGCCTATCGTGTGAGATGGTCCGGCCCGCCTTGTTCACAGAATCGCAAAATGAGTCTGTTGCGCATGGCAGTGTCAAATGCACCTTAGATGTCCATCGTGACCAGTGTGACCACCCTCTTGCGGGAAAATGCTTCCTCAATGTCGTGAACCAAAGTAGCTCCAAGGTCTGTCGCCGATGTCTTAGGGAGAGCTCCGGCTTGCTGGGGATGAAGGACTCTCCGTAGTGAATTCATGCCCACACGAGACGACGCGCAACTGACCGTTCCATTCCCTTGCCGAAGCAGAAGAGCAAAGAGAGAGGTCGCCATGCTCGTGGGGCTGGCAGGTCTCTTTGTCCAAGCGTAGCGACCGCAACCACCTCTGCTACCCTGAAGGGTTTTGGGTGGTGGCCTATTGCTAGACACCCCTCGAAGAGGCGACGGGCGTGCGACCCAATGATGTGCCACAGTGCTGTAAGGAGTTTGACTGTGATGCCATCTGCTCCCGGAGATGTCTTCCCGGTACGGAAAGTCGCTTCCTGTGCATCCAGAGAGATTTTCTGCAGGAGTGGAATCATTGTGTGGGTGAGTGTTGACCTGAATCCAGGGGTCGTGAATATATATAATCATCTGCTGTTTGCCGCTCCAAAGTAGCTCGCCGGAGCACGTTAGCCTCGTCCAGCTGGGTTTCGTAGACTACCTCGTCCACCTTGCAGTGGAGGAGGTTGGAAAGGCCCTGGTGATCCCAGTCACCGGACGACCTTGAAAACGGAGCTGCTGTCTGAGAAGCTGTCGATCAGGTTCCGCCAGAAGAGCCTTCCAGCCTGGCGAACCACATGGTGGAAATCTCGGTTGGCTAGCTAAAAACTCTTGGTTGAATCCGAGGGGGTACAGTCTTCTGATCGCACGATATCCGGCTGCAGCACGGTCGCACTCTTCGGTCCACCACGGAGCGCCGTGTGCTCCCTTCCTCGCAGGCCCGTCCGTTGCCTTCGCTGCTGATTGAAAGGGGCTCACGAGCGTAGATGCGGGCTCGTCTAGCTTCGACGGACCCGAGGCAGCAACGGGGATCCCAGTCGATCCGAGTTCTGCGATTTCTACGAAGCCCTTGAGCTCGTCGTCTGTTGGGCCATTGCAGTAGAATATCCAATCCACGATTTTCATCGTTCTGGCGGTAAAAGTTAACGATCGCTATATCGTTGACCGTAAGCCACAGGATATCGCGGCTTATGTAGGGTCGGTTCTGGCCTGCCAGGAGCTTGGCGTCACGGCGGACATACGTCATGACTCTGGGCCGAGTGCTATTGCTATCCCACGCTTCGACTGGAGAGCAGGTGTCGTATGCCGGGTGAGTCTTCGTGAGGCAACGGGGATTTGCCATCGTTGTCCATGGTTCTTGAGGAGCACGAGATCGTATCGTTCCGAGTCTGCTAATGCAAGAGCACAGTCATGGACCGGGGACATCTTGCCGACGTTGGCCTGAAAGTCTCGGAGAGTTTTTTTTTTTATCGCCCCTTTGTGCTCGCGGGCATCTACTCGTGATCATGCTCATGGTCACGGGGCCGTGTGATAAGGACAGTGTGGTACTTCCTTGGAGAGCCAGGTCTTGGGTGCTCGGGTTCCTCTGGGGGTGGCCACGATTATGCATGAGCGCGCTCTCGACGCGGCGGAACTGGGAGCGCAAAGGCTGGATCGTCCTTGTGACCGGGCGCTATCGCGTCTTGGGCCGAGTGGCGCTGGCGGTATGTCCCGGCACCTACCGTTCGCATGTGGTCTCTCTGCTCTTTGGGTAGCCGGCGGAGCACGCCGTGCACTTTCTTCGGTGGAGCTGGGCACTTGGCGAAGTTGGCGCTGTGCGGGCCGAGGTAGTTGGCACACTACTCTGGGGCAGTGCAGTCCACGGAGTCGTGGCCAGTCTTTCCGCAGCGTACGCACAGAGGGCATTGGTAGCAGGTGCGCAGCGGGTGGCATCCCAAGCATACGTCGCACTGCTTAGCGCGGTTGGTCTTCTCGATGAGCCTTGCTGGTTGGCTGCTGAAGAGGCGCCAATACTCCTTGACTGGCTCGAGAAAAAGATATAAGTCAAGTTTTGTTAGAGGGTTGTCGGACTGGTGCCGTAAGGGGCGTATGTCGACAGGCTTCAGCCCTGTCTGGATTTTAATTTCTTCCTTCACAGCAGCATCACTGTCTGCCTCGTTGCCGTAGAGGTCGGTCAGTTTGCAAGGGTAGGCAGTCTGGGACTACATAAGTAAACGCAAACCACTCCTTGTTAGTCTCTATAGCAGCAGCCCGTGGATCGGCTGCCCATTCCATTTGTCTCTGTACGAGGAGATCGTGGGTGATTATGTCGGTGGCGAGGACGACCCATCCGGGCCTGACTTGGGAAAACTCGCAGGATCTTGCGTCAGCCCTCTCCAAGTTTCCCGGACATATAGGCCCGGGTTACAAAGTCCTTGTGAGCTCTAGCCGGAGCTCCGGCGTCTTACTGGCTGAAGACACTGAGGTTCTCGCGGGGAGGGAGAACAGCAGTCAGCTATCCCTGGCGATGAGGGGGGTTTTGTTGATGATGTTGATGACGTTGATGATGTTGATGATGTTGATGATGTTGATGACGTTGATGATGTTGATGATGTTGATGATGTTGATGATGTTGATGATGTTGATGATGTTGATGATGTTGATGATGTTGATGATGTTGATGATGTTGATGATGTTGATGATGTTGATGATGTTGATGATGTTGATGATGTTGATGATGTTGATGATGTTGATGATGTTGATATCACGGGGCGAACGTGGGTATGGGTCAACAACGTAGTTGTGCCTTGAGGGAGGAAGTATGGAGATGCCACAATGGGCGAATGATATGTACAGAGTGTGGGTCACGTGCAGTTGGCAGGGTGATGCCGTGACAGTTGATGATGTTGATGATGTTGATGATGTTGATGATGTTGATGATGTTGATGATGTTGATGATGTTGATGATGTTGATGATGTTGATGATGTTGATGATGTTGATGATGTTGATGATGTTGATGATGATGTTGATGTTGGTGGGTAAGAGAATTGTTTGCAGCCGGAGGCGAGGCCGCGACGCTGCTGTAGGTAGGCACGGGACCATATTTAGCGTCAGTGAGTGCCTAGTTCCATGAATCCAAGAACCCATTGGCAAACTCTTGAGCGAATTCTCATTCGAGTCCTGTGGTGGATTGTTCTGTCGCATCCCCCCGAATTGAGCACAGAAGACCTGGTACACCTTCAACGTGGCAGTGTACTCCTCCACACGCTCGCATGCGAGCCTACTGGCTGGTTCAATAAGAGATACTGGTTGCTGTTCAGTGGTCCGAGTACGATCGGGAGAGGAAGACGGACGGACGGACGGACGGACGGACGGACAGGCAAGCTGGGCTCCTTCCGTGGCCGCAGCGTAGAGACCGAATGGAAGGCGAAGATGGCGGTTGCGCCGTCCTCCCGAAGGCCGGCGGGACACCAACATGTCCATGCACAACGGCCGTGACGTTTTGCAAGAGGTCCATGCGGGCTCCTCGATTGAGATTGGCGCGAGTATGGATTCCCAGGTCGAAGCGATCTGGGAAGGCGGGCGCACCGGTGGTGACCGATGCCATCGCCCTCGCCAGAGGCTGCGCGGATCGCAGGATCATGGGTTGTTGCGGTGCACTTGCTAGGGAAATGGGTGTAATTGAGGCCACTTTCTGCAACACCCTGTTAACATCTGCGTGCCAAGAAAGTAAGACGACAAAGGAAGGTACATCCAGTTGAATTGCCCGAAACATCCTACCCATGCTGGGTACATCAGAGCTTCGGGCAGCTTCTGCTGAACGACTCGTGCGGTCCATCACCACAAGGCACACACTTGAGTACCTGCGTTTGGCACGCGCTGTGGTGATGGCCTTCGGCGGCGCATCTCGCACACACCTGGTTCTCGCTGCACGAGAAGGCTCAGTGGCTGAGCACCTGGCAGTCCCAACATTGTGTCAGATCGACTCTCCACTCCAGCGTGCTAGTATAAGCCGATTCGCCAGCTGCAAGGAAACAGCGTTCGTATAATAAGAGTCTCCCGACATTGCTCGTTTTAGTGAGGCACGCCGCCATGGATCCAAGTGCCTTCTTTGCGTCGTCCTTTCAACTCAGCCAGGCCATCTTGGGCCAAAGCCACCATTGTTCCAGGGAAGACCTTGCCTTCCAGGTCGAGAACGGCGGCGTGGTTTATATCGTCAACTTCGACTGGGTATGGTAGGTCACGAAGCACTCCCTTCACACCTAGAACCTTCTTGGTCTCAATAATGCACTTGCAGTCAAGAAACCCCGCCAGCTGCCGGGTCAAGGATATATACGCTGCAATCACGACTCTGTTAACGAGCTCCGGGAGGGGGGGAACATGTTGACGAACCTCTGACTTCCTGCCAGCGACGAAAACAAGCTTCTTAATAAGAAACTTGCCAAAGCAGAGGCACAGACAACAACACAGCAGGGAGCCACTCCTGAAAAGTGATTCCCTGCACCATCGTCTGCTATCCCAGCTCCAATCAGGATTGGAAAGGGAGAGGGTACGAGAGCAGTTGGTATGGTGGAATGAATCTTCTCGCCGACGAGCATCCACGGGAGTGAGTGCTGAAAGAACCATTTTACGTATGGTTTAGCGATGTGCTGTCTTCTCGGGTGCTTCCCTTCTCCGTGCAGCTGACGTTAGTAATGTGACGGATTCATGTAGTCTCGAACGCCGGGCGTAGGGTGAGAATAGGGCCCACGGCCGGAGTTGGACACGCTGCTCACCAACCACCCCCCACAACAGCTGTCAGAGTGTGCGCCAACATAAAGCTGTTGGCAACAGCGCCCAGCACCATGGAGCATACGGATGGGCGCTGCCAGGCATGAGGTACACGTCGTCAAACCCATCCGAGACAGAAACAGCTTGCGCATTTTCACAGTCCCGATTGGGCGCGGCGATAGGCGTACACATCGTCAACCCCGCTCGAGACAGAAGCAGCTTTGCGCATCTTCACAGTCCCGATTAGGGCATCACCGCCGACTAGCCGCCATATCCGTATGCTTCATGGTGCTGGGCGCTGTTGCCAACAGCTGTATGTTGCCGCGCCGACGAGCATCCACGGGAGTGAGTGCTGAAAGAACCATTTTACGTATGGTTTAGCGATGTGCTGTCTTCTCGGGTGCTTCCCTTCTCCGTGCAGCTGACGTTAGTAATGTGACGGATTCATGTAGTCTCGAACGCCGGGCGTAGGGTGAGAATAGGGCCCACGGCCGGAGTTGGACACGCTGCTCACCAACCACCCCCCACAACAGCTGTCAGAGTGTGCGCCAACATAAAGCTGTTGGCAACAGCGCCCAGCACCATGGAGCATACGGATGGGCGCTGCCAGGCATGAGGTACACGTCGTCAAACCCATCCGAGACAGAAACAGCTTGCGCATTTTCACAGTCCCGATTGGGCGCGGCGATAGGCGTACACATCGTCAACCCCGCTCGAGACAGAAGCAGCTTTGCGCATCTTCACAGTCCCGATTAGGGCATCACCGCCGACTAGCCGCCATATCCGTATGCTTCATGGTGCTGGGCGCTGTTGCCAACAGCTGTATGTTGCCGCGACACTCCGATCCGCCTCTTGTTGGAAGGCAGCACGAACTTTTGTCCAGTAGACGTGCAGTCCCTTCTTCCCCGATACCCGAGATCCCATCTCGGTCAGCGACTGTCCATGTTGTCTCGCATCGTGTGCCAAGGTAGCTTCCTCAAGCCGCCGCGTTGAGCGAAGCATACTCGAGCACGACAACGGACCTTCCCTGGCTTGTGTGCTAGACACTCGCCTCGGCCCCAACGAGGGCAAGCGCACTGCGACGTGTTAGCGGAGGCGTCGGAGACGGAGAGGGTACGTGTCCAAGCTCGGAGAGCCTACTATACCTGTAACACGGATGAAATAAGAAATGAGTGCTACAGAGGTAGATGTTCGGACTGCTGCTCAATTGCAACACCATCCTGCGCAATGAGATGCAAGTGCGCCTGTTGAATTTCGATGCGGCTCAACAAGGCGAGCCTCTTTGCTCTTGATGCCCGCCCCGATGGCGATGGTGATGAACTAGTCTTAATAGTGGGTGATAGGTTGATTTCTCGGGTCTTGGGGATAAAGTGGGAGACAAACCTGTTGACGAGCAGGAAGGATGGGTGGGTGTGTCAGCTATCCGCAGATGTTGCCTCGCAGGCAGGTCAGAGAGCTGTTAAAAGTAAGATAATAGTAGTAAATGAAGTATGGGTAGGGACGGGAACACTTACAACATCGTCGCAGCAAATGTTCGAACAGTCAAAGAATCATGAAGAGGGGGGAGGGGGACCGGGAAGGGGGGACCAAACGCCAAACGCCAAACGCCAAACGCCAAACGCCAAAAAAGCAGCAAACCCAAAAGCAATGAAGCAAACCCAAAAGCAAGAAAAAACGCCCGAGAACGCCGAGAACGCCAGTAAATGCCAGTAAACGCCAGTAAATGCCAGTAAACGCCAGTAAATGCCAGTAAACGCCAGTAAACGCCAGTAAATGCCAGTAAACACCAGTAAATGCCAGTAAACGCCAGTAAATGCCAGTAATCACCAGTAAATGCCAGTAAACGCCAGTAAACGCCAGTAAATGCCAGTAAACACCAGTAAATGCCAGTAAACGCCAGTAAATGCCAGTAATCACCAGTAAATGCCAGAAAATGCCAGAAAATGTCAGTAAATGTCAGTAGCAGGAAATGGGGGAAGGGGGTGAGGTGGCCAAGCCACCAGCGACAACCTCTTGAATATAAAAAGTGGGGATTTCAATCGCAAAAGTAGTAGAGCATCAACAAAGACTCAGCAACTCAGGCGTGAACATCCAACACAAACATTCAACCACAGCGCGAAAGCAAGCCATCTCACCCATGTCGAGATAAGCGGTGGCATGTGCGTTGCATGCAGATATCAAGACAGAGTTTTGGGATAATTCCTGAAACCTAGCATAACTTGCGAAGCGCCCACGGTCAGTCATGATGACTAAGGGCGGAGGATCAAAGAGGGAAGACGTCAGTGGATTCCCATAATCAAGTCCTCTTGAGCAGCGACTGGCAAAAACAGAAAGGCTAGACCACAAAGGAACAAGGTTACCGAACGAAAGTACTTGGGGGGCGTCAGTGGAGTGAAAACCGGCATTAAGGATAGGTGTGGGATGAGGGAACTGAGGGAATTCAGGGAACTCAGGGAACTCAGGGAACTCAGGGAACTGAGAAAGAGCGAAAGACGAAGAGGCGAACGTCTCCAGACTCGGACTCAAAGAGAAAAGAAAAGGAAAAAATCAATACTTTACCAGCAAGATGGCCGGATCAAATGCCAATGAAGTGAGCGTGCGATCAAAGCTCAGTCGCAATTTCAACCTCAACAAGGTGATGTGTATGTGAGTGTGTCTGCTAGGACTTGATGCAGCTCAAGGAGGCGAGCTTCTTCGCTATTTATACCCGTGAGCATGGTAGAACTTAAGGTTCACAGCAAAAGATCCAGGCGATCCATCAACGGATTCGGTGGAAACCTTTCTGGGCGACGGTTGAGCTACCTCGCTAAAGCTTACTTGGTTCTCGCATGAGACGAAAAAGATGACGTTCTGATCCAGGCGACGTCTGATACTTTGCAGTACCATGGTGTACAGCGATGCACACGTACGTGACTTCAATGTCAGTGTCTAGCTCCCTACAGTCTTTCTGGTGAGCTGATCTCGATCGTATTGTATGTCGTGTCGTGTCGTGTCGTGTCTCGTAGTGTCTTGGAGCGTTTTGGAGCGTCTTGTCGTGTCCTCGAATGTTTTCGAATGTCTGAAAAGGTCTCATCACGCCCCGCACGTCTTGCAGGGTCCCCCAATGCCCTACACCTACCTCGCCGTGTTCCTGCACATGTTCTTCGTCGTCAGTGTGAGTATGAACGAGGTGCGATTTCCCACCTTGTCCCCACATCCGCTTCACATTTGAGGACGACCTCCGCGTTTGTTTGTCAACCTCCTGTTTGTCAACCCCCTCTGTTTGTTTGTCAATCCCCTCTGTTTGTTTGTCAACCCCCTGTCTGTCAACCCCCCCCCCCCCCCCCCCCCCTGTTTGTTTGTCAATCCCCTCTGTTTGTTTGTCAACGCCCTGTCTGTCAACCCCCTCTGTTTGTTTGTCAGCCCCCCTGTTTGTCAACCCCCTCTGTTTGTTTGTCAATCCCCTCTGTTTGTTTGTCAACCCCCTGTCTGTCAACCCCCCCCCCCCCCCCTGTTTGTTTGTCAACCCCCTCTCTTCCTTTCGGTCCGATGCGCACTCATCGCTGCGAACTGCCCCTCAATGTCCCGGCCCACCTCCTCCACAATGTCTGGTGTTATCAAGCTTTCGCTGATCGCCCTCGCGACAATTCCCTTTCATGGACCAAGCACCCGTCCAGTCTAAGCAGCCACATCCTGAGGGACCCGCTCCCGACCAAATGCGTCTGTCTACTCCGTATCTCCACGGCAGTGAACTCTATCAGGTTCTTGCGGCGGGCCCGGATGTGTTTAGTGTGTGTACCATCATCACGCGAGCGTCATGGCGAACATTTGTGGTCTTGTGATCTTGTGTGTCCCCACATTCACGACAAGGTTAGAAACGACGCTCGACAGACGACACTCGACGTACGATGTACGGCACGACATGATTCTCCCAATCCAAAGTCCAAAGTGTCTGCTGTGCGAGAGAAAACGAAGAGCGGGGGTGGTAGTCTGAAGTCGGCATGGATTTTCGGCGCTGGCGATTGTTGGCCGTTATCTGTGAACGATGTGATGGATCAACAGTGTTGTACTGTAGCACTGCAGGAGGCAGTCACTGTTTGGATACACTGCCGCGAAAACCTTGCGAATGGCAACACAAAAAAGAAAAGGAAAAAAAATTTTAAAGCAAAAAATAAAAAATAAAACACGCTATTATCCATAGAACAGTCAACTAAGTGAGCAATCTTCCAGCTTGTCAAGCCTATCTTTAGGTGGCGGAAGCTTTCTTAGGTCTGTGGTATAGGGTAGGGTCGTCAGTTAACCGCTTTCGCGCAGTCTTCCTCCACAACGACGGACGATGACCAAACGACACACCAAACGGCACACACCCCTTCATCCACATGCACCCCGCTCCAGACAAGTAGGCAGTAGGCAACCTTTTCGCGGGTGGATTAACACCAGTGGGACAAGTGTCTGACAAGCTTTTCGCGAGGTTGCAATCGCCTAATCGTGCCTCTGCCACAGACAAGGCGAGCGACAGCACAAACGTGTGTTCCGTCGTGCCATCTCAAATATCGTTCAAAGGATTTTGAGAGCCCACAATGGCATGAGCCAATGAGACGCTCTAGTCTCGCAGGAGCCGTCTACCTCCGTCACCTAGTTCAAACCTGAGTCCTCGAGCAGGAGACATTACCGACTCCTGACATCTGGTCCGCCCTCACAAGCCTTGCCAGGAGACTCTGTCTTGTTGGAAAGAGTAAGGTGCACAAGCTGCTAAGGGTTTTGACATGAATTGATCGCCATCTATCATAGATGGCATTTCCCTGAGTCTAGCCATCCTCAACGGCAGGGTACATATCATATCATTCTGACACTGTAGAATCTGTATTTAATTCATCCTCCAACATAATTTCTGAAGCGTCTGATGCATCCAATAAGCTGCTCCATATTATGTCTCTGAACGGTCGGCGTGGTCTCTGTTTGGTATACGGACATCTACTACATTGGTCGCATTTTAGTAGCCGACGCTCCCTAGCCAGCCATGTCCGAGGGTCCTTTGAGGCGAGCTTAACAACCTGAGGTCGGAATGTCAAGGCGCTAGTTGTCGATGCGCCCATGGTGTGAAGCGAAATGAGTGGAAAAAAAATATGAGAATGGGGTATAGCGCTTCTCTCTGTTGTGTTGAGGAGACGGTAATACCATTCATTCACAAGTGCCACACTCAACATATGGAGCGTGCTTTATAGGTAGGTAGGTTTTTATTCGCCCGGGGGGACACACCCCATGCTATGGTTTCAACGCTCCACTTTGGTTTGCCCGTTTGGTGGCGCAATAGCATTATTAAGCCTGATACAGATCGTACGGCAGACTCCGCATTATTGGAAGTGAGCAAACAAGCAAACATCAATGGGGGCCAACAACGACCTAAGATAGCAGGGGAAATGGCAGGCCTCCTTCAGCCATTGGCATTCAATTATTATCCATTCATCAGATCAGGCTACCCTTGAACAGCGGGCACAGGAGCTTGAAGAGCATCTTGGAAAAGAGACCAGTCGGATTCGGGTCACCTAGGGAAGGAATAGACAAATTCCTCGCCCTTGCTCTCCAGAACGGTATCGCCAGCGGTGCCATATTTTTGGTGTTCCCCTTGGCGCAATATCTTCGAAGGCAACCTCACCATCTCAGGCGGTCAACATCATGCTGCATGTTTGCTATCCAATACCTAGCTAGCTTATTTTTCTAGAGCTATGCATTTGTTTGCACTATACGAGGATAACCCCACCCCAGGTGGGCGCGTTGGTCGACAAACTGAACCAGGGCAGAAGCATGCATGTTGGCCTCCATCCATGTCACATCCATGTCGGTGATTCAAGAGTTGTAAAGCCCCCCCCATTGTAAAGCCCCCCCAACTTGTTCCGTCTGTACGCAGCAAATGAACCGCCCGCGCGCACGCATGTGGCAAAGCGTCGAACCCGGCAGACACTACGGCAGGACATTCATTCAAGATGCATGTGCGACGATTGCTCACTCACCACGCCCCTGCCCTGAGCGACGATCAAAGTCGCATATATGATCGGAAACGACTGTCAAAATAAAAATGGGTTACACCCCAGAAGACTGTTGAGACCTATATTCAACAACGACAACGCCGAGCTTGCGTGGACTGCGAACAGATCTCATGGATTTCACGGATCTGTCAACCAATCCCAACACAGCTAGGCTGGCATAAGCACAAGTAATCTTTTCCAATCATTGGCAGATCGGACCATTTAGTCGTACCGTCTCAACAATCCGAACTCCCGTGGCTGGCGATTGTTCACCTTTGTGAATCAAGCTCATGACACCGCAGTAACTGCGCAGACACGGATTATTTGCTATGAGCCAAGTAGATTCCGCGAACGGCTAGGCTGGAAAATGGTCGCGAACACACACTAGAAGAACCGAGTGTCACTGTCGCGCTCGGCCGGGAAAAGGTGTGGTACAGGTATAGGGTAAAGTTTCTCCAATGATTTCGTACTTTCTCCACAGGTCGCGACCGACCAATCAAAAATCTGGGTCAACAAACTCGAAGTGGGCAGTCCATAGTCGGAGACAGAATACCCTCAGGGTTGATTCAGCCGAAGGCTGACTCTACATTAGTTCTTAAGTTTTCCCGAATAATGAGGGTTTGGTGCAGACAGGGGTCAATAAGTTTCCCGGGTTCTGATTGGCCAGAAATTTGTATGGGTGGCCGCAAAACGTGGCACAATTGGATGACGGCCCTGTAAAAAGTGGAACATAGCGTGGCAGCTTGTGTGACGATCGGGCTTACACTAGGCTCGTGAGTCTAGGGTAGGGGGATCCTGATTGGTTTATGTTGGCAATGAATCAGGCACGTTAAACTTGAACAAGCTTGTCACGTGAGTTCCTGCCAATCTTGACCGCCTGGTCATGACATGGGCCGTAACAGCTTGCGACAACCTGGATTTGTTTATTTACTTGAAATTTCGCTTGACATGAACTCAGATA
Organism: Dactylonectria macrodidyma; assembly: GCA_020744425.1. Classification (NCBI taxonomy): domain Eukaryota; kingdom Fungi; phylum Ascomycota; class Sordariomycetes; order Hypocreales; family Nectriaceae; genus Dactylonectria; species Dactylonectria macrodidyma. The sequence goes on along the minus strand of JAGMUV010000041.1, from coordinate 323,804 downwards.
TTGATTTCGTCCACGCAGCGCGCGTTAATGTCTTGCAACATTAAGTAATGACTCCTAAGTCTACTCTTCAAGGGCCTCGAGATGACATAATTTCCATCGTCTGCGCCCGCTGTGGCGAGGAGAAACCGGCGGGTGACTTCGTCAGCCAAAGGAGATCAGCGGGGAACACGAAGAACTGCCTGGACTGTCGCAATCAGCTCAATTCTCATGTCAGCTCTGTCTCCCCATTCAGTAAGACGTCAAGTAGTAACCTAACGAAGCATTCCAGATCTAGGGGCGCGATCATGGTATTGAGGAGCCTTGGCGTTCATCCATCCTCACTTGAGAGAACTGCCGCGAAGAGAACCGACGGAGATGCTGGCTTTTCGCCACCGAACGAGCGATCCGGAACCCAGCCCACTTCGCCAGAGAGGCTACGGCATCTTCACACGGCAAGGAGGTTATTTGAAGAGCCAATTAGCCAGCCGCAGGTGGTGCTGGGGACGCCAATCCCACCAACCCAACAAAGCTTGCGCAACTTCCGGACTCTTGCTCCCTCACCGCCCGTACAGCCAACGACCGATCAAATCGCGTCACATTCTGACCCATCTACTGTCCCAAGCAGCACGACCGATGCTGAGTACTCTTACTTGGCTTCTAGGTTCCATAAGGGCGGGAAAGACTCACAAGATGATGCCTCCAAGGCTGAGGCGAAGGCAAGGCAGGTGGCTATACAGCGCGACCATCGTTCACGGCGCCGTGCGGGGGAGACTGTCTCCCTGACTCCCTCAATATCTCAACTCGGCGTCTTTGCAGTTCCTGATGAGCTTGGAGAAGGTATCCCTAGATGTGATCGTCGTCGTTGTGCAGGCTAACCACTAGATTAGCCGACGGTCGTGGCGCATATCCAGAACAGGACGGGATAAATATGGGTGACAAGGGAGAATTCTCTGAATCCGATATTGACGCCGAAGACTACTTCAATTTGCTTCTCTCGCCTGCTCGGCCACGGAGGTATCTCGAGCAATTAGGGGTAGAGTGCGATGTCGAACCAGGGGACGAAGACGAGAACGAGGATGATTCAGTGGATAAAAGCCTTCTTCCCCGTCGCTCGAGGCAGCCTTCCGCACAGCCATCTCATGGTCGTCGTGGTCGTCGTGGCCCTGCCCCTGGTAGAGGAGGGCGGCCGAGAAAATCCCAGACGCAAGTCCAACCATCGAGGCCGCCGCGGCGGTATCGGAGCCCAGTGATGATTTCACCTGAACAATCGGCGGTATTCCACGCACAAGATCCGGTGTGGAATGGGGACCTCGACGCTTGCGCCTTGGCCGACCGCGATAAGGCAATCCTCCGCGAGTTCTGGACACAGCTGGACAATGACCAAATGCAATTTTGCAGTCGATGCCAAGAGTCTTGGTTCCAGATGAAGATCGATTCTGATGGAATTTGTGCGCGTTGCTATCGAAAGGATGAGCAGCGCCGCCCCGACGAGCCGTATTTCTTCTCTGCGGACAATCAGCTCGACTTTGGCCCCGTGCCGGCCCGATTGCCCCAGCTTACGCCTGTCGAAGAGTCTTTGATTGCACGTGTTCACGTCCACGTGAACATTATGCTTGTGCGAGGGCAGCAGTACAAGTATCGAGGGCACGTAGTTCACTTTCTCCGTGAGGTTGGTTTGGTGTACCACCAGCTCCCGATTTTGCCCCAGGAGTTGAACACTGTGCTACTCCGTCCTGCGAATACGTCGTCCCACGCAATGCTTAGCCGACAGTTTACCCGCCAGTTCCGTGTGCGCCGCCAGCCTGTTGCCATATGGCTTAACTACCTCCGGCGCCATCATCCTGGCTATCGATGCATCGTCATCGACGAAGAGCGGCTGAGTCAATTGCCTCAGGACGGCAATGTTCTGGATGCCATCCCTCGAAGTCAGGTGGAGGCCACAGACGTTGGGCCTGAGGATGATCAAGAGGCAGAACCAGACCTAGAGGACGAGGTTGCAGTCCCAGATCTTTTGGCCAAAGATACGGAGCTCGATGCCCTCCGGATCATTCTCGCCGACGGACCGGAAGATGGCCCGGAGCTTCCTCTAAGATCCCAGACTCAAGTGCAACACGAGCTGGAACTCCCGAACATACGCCATACGCCGATCAATGAGTTCAACCGGTCGCACGCCCTGCTCTCCTTAGCCTTTCCCTGCCTCTTTCCAGACGGTAGAGCGGACTTTGTTGAACCTCGGTTACGCTCCATTGATTACAAGGATTACATCGAGCACGCGATGCGCTGGCATGACGGGCGTTTTGCACGCCACCCCACCTTCCGCTTCGTCGCCTTCAACACCCTGATGCGGTCACAGGCACGCGCAAGGTCCAAATTCTTCGTGAAGCAACATGATGGCATGCATGAACCACTCACACGAGAGCAGCTTATTCAAGCGCTCGAACAGAGCGAGGACCCCGAGGCGCAGACGTTGATCAACTCGATCACAAGACATGCGGTGTCCATTCGCGGCACGCGTCCCTTCTGGAACAAAAAGAGGCAGGAACTTGAGGCATATGGCTATAACCTTGACTGTCCCGGAGCATTCATCACGTTTAGCCCGGCAGATTTACACTGGCGGAGTCTCTACCAGCACATGCCTCAATATGAAGACTGGTTAGCCGCGACCGAGCCGGAGAGGATGGCTCTGTCGCGCCACCTATTGCGGCAGAACCCTCACATTGCTGCTTTCCACTTCTATCGCCGATACACCCTCTTTCGGGACATCGTTCTAAGTAAGAAGTTCAACATCACAGATTACTGGGATCGGTACGAATGGCAAGGCCGTGGTAGCCCACACAACCACGGCCTGTACTGGATGGATAATTCCCCCCGGGCCGACATGGAGGACGAAGCGGCTCGTGGTGTATTTGCGCGTACATGGGGATTCCACGTCACTGCCATTAACCCGGAGCCGAGTAGGACTATGCCTCAGGGTGAGGGTAATCCCCTGAGCGTGGATCCCCTGAGCATAGAAATGACATTCCTGCGGCTCTCACAGATCGTCAACCGTTGCCAGCGCCACAAGTGCAATACCACGTACTGCTTGCGTGTGAGGAAGAGAACCGGCGATCTGGCGAGGGATATGGAAGGCGCTGCTGCAGATATCGAGGCGGCCAACGTTGCCAATCCAGAGAGGGAGTGTCGTTTTGATTTCCCTCGTGCCTTGCTGGAGTTGGCCGCAGTCATCAGGAAGGAAGGCCGGTCGTATTACGTCTTTGAGGCGGCCCGGAATGACAGCCTCATGAACAACTTCAATCCTGCGATTATCCTAGGCTGGCTAGCCAATATCGACATATCTCCTTGTACCAGCTTACAGGCGGTCATTACATACGCTGCGAAGTATTGCAGTAAAGCTGAGAAGAAGACTGAGTCTTTCTCCAGGCTTGCAGACCAGGTCTTGCCTCATACATCGCACGTTCAGCCCCTGTTGTCCTTCTCCTCTCGCCTGATGAACAAGCTGATTGCCGAGAGAGATTACTCGGCGCAGGAGATTTCCCATCTGCTACTTAACATCCCACTGCAAGAAGGTACCCGTATGGTTGTCACCGTGGACTGCCGTCCGTTGGAGCGACAGGCGCGTTCGTATCGTGTGGACGGAGATGTCAACGAGGCCATCGGCAGCTACAGGAAATATCTAGAGAGAAAGGGCCAGCATGAGGATGTAACCTATCTCGAATACCTGCAATCGTACAATCTCAACACGTGGAGGAGACTCGCTGCTCAAGCGAAGAAGAGGGTCCTGTCTTACTTCCCTCGATACAAGTCTATGGAGGCCTCTTCCCAGTTTAACGACTTCTGCCGTGTTAAATTGATGATGGTTCATCCACATCGTTCTCCAGAAGAGTTGCTCGTTGTGGGTGGCCAGCGGTTCGATTCTTTCACGACTGCGTACATGCACTGCAGACAGCACCACGATACCCATGCGGACGACCATTATGGGGAGCCAGATACAGATGAATTGACGGCAGAGGAGGATGAATTTGAGCTTGAAGTTTATGAGGAGCCCATCGCGGAGGAGGACTGGCATGAACTCGCCCGCATGCTACCTGACCATCCACTAGAGGAAGAGGACATCGACATCCTCGGCCGCCGAGATATTGACATCAATTACGATTGGACCTCTCATGTTGGGTGGTATACCGATGATGGCATTCTCAACGGCGACTACTGGAAGCAACGCAAAGCGGAAAACACCCTTGACCTTGATGTGGATGATCAGCCCTTGGAGGCTCGCGATTCCCTAAATCCAGAGCAGCGCATAGTCTACGATACGGTGATGGGCCACTTCCTGACCCGGGATCCCTCTCAGTTATTACTCCATGTAGATGGCGGAGGCGGTACTGGCAAGTCATACCTCATCAACTTGCTCTCCGCGCACCTCCAAGCCGCGACAGGGGGGAGGGGGACACCTGTTTGGCGCGCTGCGCCCACGGGCGTTGCGGGAAACCAGATATCGGGCACTACATTGCACTCCCTCTTACACCTCCCAATCAATAAGGACTTCAAGCCCCTGTCTCCCATTGATAAGGTCCAGCTCCAGAAGAAGCTTAAGGATATCAAGTACTTGATCATCGATGAGAAGAGCATGCTAGGGCTGCGTCAGCTATCATGGATCGATGACCGTCTCCGCGAGGCGTTCCCGAATAGGAATGAGGAGTTCTTTGGCGGCCTGAACATCCTGTTAGTTGGCGACTTCTTTCAACTCCCCCCTGTGCTGCAGAAGCCGCTTTATTATGATAAAGAGGTGCAGGGAGTAGAGATCAAGGGCAGGAACGCGTATAGGCGCTTCGATAAATCAGTTTTCTTGAGGGTTGTTCATAGGCAGCGCGGCGACGATCAGGAGGCATTTCGCACAGCTCTCGGGGAACTGCGGCTGCTCCAACTATCTATGGAGTCCTGGAAGCTCCTGTCCACCCGTGTGCAGGCAAAGCTAGACGATCGAGAGGTCGCGAGGTTTTCCAATGCCTTGCGGGTATACGGTACCAAAGATAGGGTGAACGAGTATAACCACTATCACCTCGACCGGCTCGGCCGGCCAGTCGTCCAGGTCAAGGCTAAAAACGTCGGCCCTAGTGCAGCTGCTGCCCCCGATGACAAGGCGGGAAACCTTGCAAAGCAGATTCCCGTATGCATTGGCGCCCGTCTGATGCTGACGTCCAACCTTTGGCAGCCAGTTGGCCTCTGCAACGGCGCTCGCGGTACCGTTTACGATATCGGCTGGGCACCTGGGGCTGACCCCATCCAAGACCCTCCTTGTGTTATCATGATGGAGTTTGATAAGTACAACGGACCGGTGTTCCTGACGACGCCCGATGGCAAAAAGATTGTCCCGATTCTCCCAGTGGAGAGGGACTTCCTCATCGGGGCCACTCTCTGCACTCGCACCCAGTTTCCCCTGATCGTATGCTACGCTATTACCGTGCACAAGTCACAAAGCATCACAGAAGATATGATTGTCACTGATCTCTCCTGCCGGGACTTTCAGACGGGTTTAAGCTACGTGGCTGTCTCTCGTGTGAAAACGCTCGAAGGTCTGATGTTGGATGCGCCATTTGATCGTAATCACCTGGTCTACCGGTCTCCTCCGGATGGTATGAAAATGAAGATGAGGGATCAAGAGCTTAGGAGACGACAGGTGCTTACACGAAATCCCTACAGGATACACAGTACCCACAATAGCTATAGCACTAGACCAGTACGTAGATAATGCAATAGTTGTAGCCTGCCCAGCCCGCGAACGCGTAGCCTTCGGCTGAGGCTACCCCATGCACCGCTTCCGCCGCTCCAATGTGCATGGGGTGACGTAGTATTTTAATGATCAAGTCATGTGCGACACAAGTAACCTCAGGCGGAGACGACCTCGCTTAAGCCAAAACAGAGTGTTACGCAAAAGACAAACGTCTCTTGCGAGATGCAAATGTAACCCCACCCCCTCCCCCTCTAAGCACGACACAAACTTGTCTCGGCGCTCGGAATAGATTGCAGTCTGCCCGCGCAGGTAGACAGGTGCAGGCACTTTCATACGACAGTTTGAGTTGTCGTAGGCAAACTATACAGTACAAAGTGACTACCGTGTCGAGCGCGTGAAATAAAACATTGCACCCTCATCCGGATATTTAGTCGTGAATGGTGGATTTCGTGTGCGGTTTATTTTTTCGCCCGTTTGCGCGTTGAGCCTGCTGCCGCTGCGGTCAATTGACCAGCTCGCTCGCTATCATGTCTGAATTTGCAGCCCGTCTTCCAGAAATCTGCCTTCTTTCTCCCCGTTGCCTGACCAAAAACAGCACCGCGTCGCCCTGTCTCTGGGAATGGTCAGATATGCATGTGCGTACGTGTGTTTTTGGTTGTGGAGGAGGGAAATCTGCGTCGCGGTCGCAGATGTCGATCGAGGAAGACGGAAGAAGAGTGAACAGTCCTTACGGCGAGACTTTTTATTTTCCATCGAGTAAGAGCGCGTATGAGGGAAAAGTCCTCAGCGGAGGGAGTCAATTGGATGTTCATGGCTTGGCACCAGGCACGTTGACTGGGTGGACGTGGACGCGGACGCGGTGTAGTACTGACGTGCGTTGAAGCTCCAGGGTTAGTAATAGTTATATGACTGTCATTTTGACCGAAATGGACCAGATGCATTGCGTCAACACTTTGCTGCTACCGGAAGAAACTCCAGGAATCACGTTCAGGTCTGTCATCGTAGAAAAATCGTCCACACGATATAAAGATGATCCTCGTCCTTGTCGGTACTTCTTTGCTCGTCATCGCACCTGCCAGCACCGACTGAACAATGGACGATTATAAAATGGAAGACTCTCTAGACATGTCCGTGTTCGTGGACGGGCACAATTCTTGGCTGAACGAACACGTCGAATCGTGCGTCAGAAGCCATGTGCCCCGTGTCATCTTTGTCGACGATGTCGCAAAGATCCCGGCACAGGCACCCGCGACCTTCCAATTCTGTAGTGGTTACGGGCTGAACCCACACTTCGGCGTGCTCAACGCTTCGAGAACGTCGCTGATGAACGCTTATCCAAACAGCGATGCGCTATCTCGGAAGGACTGTCTCGGCAAGGTCGTGGAGTATTGGGCCGCAAAGAGACCGGGGAGCACTCCGAGGAAGCATGTGCCAGCGACTGCGCAGCTTTCGTTGGACTACAGCGAGTATGTAGAGGAAGCGTTGACGGCGGCAGACGATCTCACTCTGCTATCTTCGCTGGGGCAGGGTGGCCATCGATAAGGCCGATACGATACGATACGATATCGATATCGACAAGCGATATCGAAGCGTGGCACTGTTGACGAGCAACTGCAGTGCACCGAGACACAAAGAGGAAATATCTCGTTCTTCCTAGGAGGGAAATCACCATCAGACGATGCAAAATGGACGCCAAATATGGACGCAGTCCGTGCGGCTATACGATTTGCGATAGCCACAGGTCGCTTTGACAATACGCAACGCTGAAACCAGATTGCAAAACCCCACTTACTTTCTTACTAACCTACCCTACATCCATTAAACACCTCGTGCCATGGACAGCAGGCACCGCTTCAGCCCCCGTAGATAGGACTCTGAACACTTGGAGAATGGCCTTCAAGTTCGCTTGCTAGTAATACAAACCCCACGAGACCCGCGGAAAGATTGAAAAGGAAGAAGCAAAAGCAGAAATTGGACGCTATATGGGCTATTACGAGATCATGACAAAGCTTGGGAAACGGAAATGTACAATAGCAACTAGTGCCCTATTGGTTATAAGCCACTAGGCGAAATAAATTGTGGGTGTGTGTGTACAGAGCATGGCGAGTTCCATCTTTAAGGTTTCGAATGCCATACAGGGGATGTCTTCTGAGATCTTGTCCGTGTACCGTTCGCGCTACATCTCTGACGTAATGATGGATGCGGCCGAAACATGTTGTAACCATTTGTGTGATAACTTACAGTATGTAGAAAACCCAAGTCGTCGTTGTGGGCCTCTCCCCACACTCCGATCGGGACACAAACACGACAGGTCGCGACAATGACAACGTAGATTCGTCTTGTCCACTTTATAGGGTTCGCCGATGAGTGTCGGAATACTGTACTCTGTACTGTGACTTGTCGCTCAGTTCGATCTGGTTCCTTCATCGACTTGCTCCACTGGGACCCCTCGAAGCCATGGGACAAGGTTCGACTGTCACACTCTTCGCGCGGCGAGCTACAGATCTGCATCCCCCGGTGTGCGATCTACGTAGCGTTGTAGGAACATCTATGTGGGCCAACCCCCCCAAAGGGGCATGTATCTCGACGTGTGCATGCCTACCCCAAGGTCTACCAGAATATCCACCTTCAATGCGCCCTCATTCCCTTCGCTGTATGGCATACTGCATAGCAACAGCATGCGCCGGGTAGGCTCCAACCCCGAGGGTGTTGGTCTGGGAGTCGAAGTGCACATCTGTATGCGACATCCACGTCTGCTTGCTCCGTAAGCTACTTGAATATATCCTGCGCTATCCGTTCTCGCCATTGACCACACTGTTTCAGCATAAGAAAGGGCCGTTGCGGTGTCCGTAAACCGGCTCTAGCGGCCAGTCGCAAGTCATGAGCTGCCCTTCCAGTCGCCAGTTGACACATTCGACAAAGCCCCATCGTCAGACACGATAATGCTCACGGATTTCTCAAGGTCATCGTTGGGCTCTAAAGAACTGTCTGACATGTTCTCTTGGTCTCTTAGCCCGACTCCTAACGGGCACCAGTGATAGCTTGGCCGACGCTCGCAATCAGTCCTGGTGCATTGCTCGCACCGTAAATGCGGACATCTTGCATTTCTACACAGGCTTATAGTGGCTTCCAGCAATGACCAACACTACCTCATCGTTGACACATCAGCGCATATTCACTAATCGTACGGGCATGCTTACTTCGCAGCAAACCCAATGGGTGGAGTTTGAGTCAAGCATGATCTGACTGCGGCGCGGTGCGAGTTGAACGGGGTCGTTTTGGGGTGGACGTAATACAATATCGACGGAGGACTCGCTGATTGCTAAAGGGCATTTGTGCTGTGGCACTGCATAGGGAAGAGCAATGTGTTTTCTTCTTCGTTCTTTGTGCCTTTCTACTTTCCATTCTTTCTTTCCCATCTTATGTTCCTGAAGGAATGGGTTACAGAAACTGGTCGACTCTCATGATCATTTGCAATAAATACTACCCTGAACTCTACGAGCATTACATGCAGACGTGTACGCGAACATTCGTCATGTTGTTGTTGTTGTTGTTGTTGTTGTTGTTGTACAGCGTCAGCTACTTAGTGGGGCGGAACATACGTTCAAATAAATTCCACAGTGACTAGACTACTTGTAATTCTGGTTTGGGAGGCCCCATGACGGCTCGAAAGATGTCCATCTCGCACCCGTAGCAGACTGCATCGGTCAGTACAGCACAACGATGAAACTTGTCGTGTTGCAGTTTGTCCTGAGTCATCCGCACCACAGCCCTGTAACATGATCAAACAGTTCGTAACGAAACGCATGTGCTACCGGTATACCTACCCAGAGGCTACAGTCCCAAAACTGTGAGAAAGGGTGGAACCACCGTTCTTACAGCAGTTATCATGCACTATAGCCCCTATGCTACTATGTCTTGTAACAGCTGGCTGGACTTCTGTTCCATTGTATGTGCTGCTTGTCGGACCGAACGACAGGTAGTCTGTGCAGGGAAATCAAGTTCAACATTCAACTGGCGGACACTCTTAGGGGCTAGAAGCTTTGTCCAGCTTGCGTTGCTTACTGCTGAGTGCAGTGAACAGCCGGAATCACCTAGGACACGTTTCGCTAGCGTAATAAACCACGGAAATGAATCAAGGGAGGATGAATGCTGCACGGTGTTGTCGCATGGGATTTTGTGAATGAAAGTCGTGGTAGCGGAAATTATGTCTACGTAGCGGGATTCTCTACACTGTCAAAAAAAGAAAGAAAGAAAGAAAGAAACATGGGCGAATAAATGCTACGAGTTCATCATAGTTGGAGCTCGATACTGTTCCGCCCACGTTGAGTACCGCAAACAATAAAAATCCGCATAGCCCCCCAAATCTGCCTATGTTTAAGTAGTTAGCTAAGAAGATGAGTAGATATGCGATCAGCTTACAAACTCCGAGTGTTCGCAAGATAGAATTGCAATCTCCATCGGCAGTAATGCCCATATCAGCCGCATTGCATCCTGGCACCCGGGTGACATGGAATAGCTGGGTAAAATAAGTATTCCTAAGAAAATAGGTTGCGAATATGCCGGGGAAGTCTTTAGTTAAGGTGGCGCTTCGTTGAGATTGCAAAATCTGAGAGCATTATCGTCCCTTATAGGTTTGCTTAGGTTGAGTTCATTGCCACAAGCGAAACAATGAGGAACCGGGACAGCAATCGCGGAAGTGTGTGAAGTGGTGGGACTGATTTTCGTACCCTCAGCTTCCTCAGTGGATGTTGCGGCCGGTGTGCTAGTAGGTTCATCTCGATTCCACAATCCACTGATGTGCCTAGGAAGGGTGTGCGTGGAGAAGCTACCGCGGGGGGCTCTTCGCGTTTACTAGTGTCAAAGTTGCAAGGAAGACATGCATGAAGAAGATTGTGAGGTTCATGATTCGGGGTAGCCTTGCTGCTGCCGGAAGGCGTCTTTGGGCCTGAAATATATAGTAAGCCTGTCTCAGGAGCCGATACGGTCGGAAGGCAGATCAGTGGATGGCTGTTTGGTACAGTCAGAGACAGAGATCGGCTACTAGTTTCACGGCAGAGGCATGCACACCTCGCTAATGCGAGTGTCCTAAGTTCGTCAATGTGGCCTCTTATGCAACAAAGGATGGGCGAACCGTGCGTGAGAGGTATCTTTATGGCTACCTGGGTTTAGCTCTCGAAAGGAGCTCGTAACGGGATTAGTAGGACCTCCTGTTACGTACGAGATAGTGAGTTGAAACTTCGCCAGGACATCAGCTTGCGATTATAAGCTAAGTTGTACAGGTACTCGCGACGGCTGGCGATGATTTGACGCCATCAGTGGGCTATTGCTTGACTGCACTAGGCACTATCGACATAGGGGCCATGTGGGCGTTGTGATACCTCTACTGTTAATGCTGCTTCTGTGCCCTTCACGCCATAATTTGGGTGCTATATATCATACGAGTCTAGGATCTGTCACACGAAGCCACCCGCTCCTGGCGATTCCGTGGCTTTGTTCCCTTGCAGTGTTTCTGGGTTTCCCCCGTTCGCCCCATACACCGGGACGAATGAGCTTCTCCCCAGCCAGGCTCTGCTTAGCTTTTAGTCAATGGTTCCGTAAAACATACGCGTCATTCGGAAGCGCAGAGTTCTCGTCTACGTAGAAAAACAAGGACTAGTGAAGGAGAACAAGACTGCTTCAGTGCGGACGAAGTCTTGGGGTTTGTTTAGAAATACATTGATTGATTTGGCAACTGTCATCCCAATTCCGACTGTTTCTGAGGGTAGTATCTTGCGTTGAGACCAGCTATCTCCTGCTGGTCTATGAGATGCCGTCGGAGGTCGCCTTGAAGAGAGCGGCGTTCCTCCAAGCTGGAAGCCAAGAGCCGGAGTGACCGACACCGTAATTACTAGACGTAGCGTTCCGAGGCGCTGCAGTTGTCCCCAGATTCGGGGGGCTAGGTTCTTACCGCTGTCGCCACTCTTTCCGCTTCCGATTCCGCACCCGGGCATGTCTTCGTGGTTGCGCCCATGGTACCCGCAGTGTCTCATTCCAAGACCGCCGCGATTGGTTGGCCTACTCTAGCATGCACCTCACCTACTCTGGAGCATCCAGAGCCCATTCGATCTCATGTCTGTCGTCTGCCCGATCTCCTCTCCCCTCCGGCACATATTCTTTGAGTTTCTTGACGCAGCGAAGCTGGAATATCCGCGGTATCGTCAGATGAGCCGCCCTCGACGACGGACAAAGCACAATGGTGGGGTCCGAAGAAGCGGCTGGCCTCGACGATGCTGCCCATAAGGCGTGGAAGGAGGTGTAGGCACTCGCGCAAGTTCACGTGGGTACGACTAGTGACCACACAAGCAACAACGAAAATGCAAACAATGCATGTACCTAGGCACTCGCGCAAGTTCACGTGGGTACGACTAGTGACCACACAAGCAACAACGAAAATGCAAACAATGCATGTACCAAGACAAACGAAGACGTCCACGCACGGATTCGGCTCATCCCAACGTACAGTTGCCCTTTATGGATGGTAGACGTGACACGTTCAGGTCATGTCAGTTCCGTTTATAGAGCACAAGGTTCCAGGTGCACTAATACGATAATACAGTTTGTGTGTACACTACTTGGTTGACGAAGCCCCGAAGGAGACCGCTAGACCCAGGCGAACCACAAGGGGTTCTCTTTACTTCGCGTCTTACCCCACGGATGAGCAAACGTAACGTCAAACACATCACGGTGTACGTTATGATTCGTTGCCATGTCCCCAAGCTACTATTGTCATGCACAGGTTTGGTTCTGGATCGAGAAATGACAAATCTCTAGCAGCGTCGACCATCCAAATCAGCCGCAAATCCAGGACAGTCTCGTCAGCGTCCCTCCTTGACTAGTCAACTAACTGTGGCACCCGTTCAATGGCTGCGTCAATCATGGCTTGATTGGCTGCACTGGAGCTGCGCATGACTACGGAGTACACGGTTCTACCTAGTCGAACGTCAGCTGTCGCTACTGTAAGAAGCACTGCTACTGATAAATTGTGCGCAGTTACCTTGTACGATCCAAATCCAATGGACAGGAGAAGAATTGACATCAGGCTGATCAAAAACGCACACGCGCGGCAGTGCACCTTCAACAAAAGGAAAATGAGCTTTTTCAGGAAAGCATACGAGTTTGCCGTTGTACATGGCAAAAGAGTTCATGTATTCCTCCAAGGCGAAACCCCAGAGACAGAGGATGATTTTTTCTTTGTTTCCGGGTGGGAAGCTCACGAGCCTCAGGACTCCCCGTCCGAGCGGGCCCAGCCATCACTTCACCCGCTGGGGCCGGATCGAGAACCAACTACCATGAACTCGCAGGAATCACGAGCTGGCAGCGGAGCTGACGCGACAATCGAGCGAAACATTCTGTTTAGTCCGATAAACGAGCTGCCCGCGACGTATCGCGACATTTCCGAGGTACTGGACTCCTTCGTACCAGCGCGCAGCTCCTCATTGTGACGATCGGTCTTCCACACTAGGCTCGTGAGTCTAGGGTAGGGTGATCCTGATTGGGTTTTATGTTTGCAATGAATCAGGCGGGTCAAGACTTGAACAAGCTTGTCACGTCTGGTAGAGTCTGAAGTACTCCATGCAACCAAGTTGTAGAGTTGATAGCTGAGGAGCTGCCCATATTAGATGTGCACTTCTCAGACGACTACATACTAGGTGGACCGCCGTGCCCTCCGGAGGACCGCCGTCGGTCCAGGACCTGTCGGAAAGCAAACGTGGCACTTAAGATTGACCTGATCGCCTGTATTATGTGTGTGTGTTGTCTTTTTTTCCGTTGCCCCTATTGTGATCGCTTGAGTGTATATCTGCCGACTATTAGGAGTCAATGACCACCCCGACACTACGATACAGGGCCAAGTAGCTTGCCTGGCTTAGTTATACACTGGAGTCGGGCGAAAAGCCATAAGACTTCCTCGAGGCGCACCTCGTCATCTCGTCTGCCCTCTTCCTGGCGCGTGTGTGCAGACAACAGCCATGATGAACGTAGACACTGAGCAACCACAGTATTCGGGGCAGGCAGAGCAAGAAGGGCAAGACGTGATATGGGAAGGCTCGCTTCTACCCTCGCCTCCTCCTCGGCCTCTGCCCTCACTTCTATCCTCACCTCTATTCTCTTCTCCGCCGCCGCCCTCGCCACCGCCCCCCCACTCCATCTACTACCCCCCCAAGTCTATCTTCCGACCCTGCACTTCGACGAACGAGGTGAACAAAATGTAGAAGATAGACCACACTCAGCGGCCAGGTATCCAGGCCATCACGCCGACGAATCATCGTAAGTAAGATCATATCGCTGCATGCGCCCACAAGCGATGTCGGCTGACAGCTTTCAGTGCCCCGCGACACGTGTGTGTTCAGTTCACCGATCCTATCGGGAGAGAAGTGAACGAGACGAACTTCCCCGAGATCTTCCCTGCTGGCGAGGAAGGGACGATAGACCCGCAGCTTCTGGAATGTGACGGCAGAGTCATCGACAACTTGCACGGCCACAACAGCATGCTGAGAGTCAGTCCTGAAAAAAGAGCCGGGTAGGTCTTCTCCGTTGCCTGACCCCAGCGACACATTCTGACCTTATGGAGGCGAAGGAAGCGGAAGCAGCAACGGAAGCCTTGATGAAGCCGTTTGCGAGGTCGACGCAGACAACCCCCTCGCGGGGCGGAAGAAGGCGATGCCTTAACGCACCGCGGGCGATGTCCTACTATAACGGTCGACTACTCTCGCCTCAATAGCTGCTCCCCTCCGCGACTGAGACGACAACTCCGGTGGAAACGTCATGTCGCAACCGACACGTTCGTTGGATCATCACATGCGTCCCGGTAGGCGTTCTTCTCGCGCTGTAGGATGAGCAGACGGCCCGGTGCGTGGTGACAGCTGGCGATGGTTGGAGGTAGGGTTGGAGCCCAATATGGAAGTCCTAGAGCAAGTGGTAGCTTTGTTGTAGGTGTATGGACCTGTATTTCGAATGGACGCAAGCATGGACCGGGCACTCCTGGCGCTCGTTTCGGATAAGAGTGACCTGTGTGTCGTGACATGGTATGAATGGACTGCCGCTTGCTCGTGTAAGAGGATTAGGGTTGCGCGTCCCCACGAAATCAAAGTCTTGACGTATTAAAGGGAAGCCGGAAGGTAAGTAGAAGTGTCAGTCTTCTCATCTTACTACCAGCGTACTTGACGATCACAAAGCCTGCCATCAACATGTTTTCAGATTCGGCATACTCCTGGTCTATGGGGATAGCGAACGGCTCCACCGCAGTTGCTTGCGTATCTGTGGCTCTGCATTTATCATGGCGATATGCCGCTAAGCAAACACTGTCGTGCGCCGACTCGATCATGGTTTTGTCAACGATCCTCATTATCACCTTGATCAATCTTGCTTTTGGCTCTATGCTACCCGTGATCGCTAGTGATGAGACCGCAGCGACTGTAGGGACTCTCCAACCAGTAGCAAGATTGATGTTTCTCGTCGAAATTCTTTATGTGTACAGCGCCGCCTGCGCCAAGATCGGTTGCACTTTGGAGGCTTACAGGTGGGGGGAAAAAAGTTCCGACACACTTTTCCGTACCCCGCTTTCCCTCGACCTACACCAAAACCATCATCAAGTTCAACCACACATTGTGCTTCCAATTTAAGTCCAAATGTCTCCTAAGCCACATCATTCTCCTCATAAGAGAACGAGGATCGTTTGGAGATACAATTCGGGCATATCAGCCGCCCGGATCGCCCGTGAGGAGGGCGTAAATCGGCACGCAATTTATGGTGTGGTACGCCGGTATCAAGAACAACAATCTGCCCGGGATCAACCCAGACCCGGCCGTCCACACAAGCTTACAAAGAGGGATTTGAGGCGGGTGCTGCTAGCGATAGGAAGAGGCCCTCACATTATTATTAGTGAGCTTATCGAAGAGGCCGGTTTAAGCTGTCATGCTAAGACTTTAACTTCCACCCTCCGGCGGGAAGGGATCATGCACTTCCAGTCACTTTTACGACGATTCATAAGCCCAGAGACAGCGAGAAAACGTCTACGGTTTGCTCATCGATATATCAACCAGTCTGAGGAATCTTGGAGCCGTTGGACCTTCTCTGATGAAACAATCGTAGCTCGCGGCGAGGGTCAGAGACGCACTTGGGTGTTCTGTAAACCGGTATGTGTCTCTTTTGCGATTGCGGCTCTTCTGATGATTCCTAGCATGAGAGACTATTCAGAGATAATGTCCAGACCCGGGTCACGCCTACACGCCACTCACAGATGTTCTTCAGCGCCTTCAACTGCCGCAGGAGGCTGCCGATGGTGCCACTTTACGGGGATCCAGAATCTGAACGTGGTGGTGTAACGGCACGCCGCCTGCTCGAGTGCTTGAAGCAGCACCTTCCTCGTATTGTCACAAGGAACAGCCTCTTCCAGCACGATAATTCAAGCCTATTTACGAGTCGCCTTATCCGGAACTGGATCTATGAATGGTGTGAGAGTCGGAGGGCGGAGGTAATAGACTGGCCTCCGTACAGCCCTGACCCCAACCCCATTGAAAATCTATGGGCAATACTGAAAGAGAGGATCTGTAAGAGGTATCCGGAACTTACTTACATGCCTAATAATGAGGCATCAAGACAGGCTCTTATTAATGCCGCGATTGAGATTTGGCCGCAAATTGAAGATGAAGTGGTCTATAACCTGGTCAAATCCATGCACTCCCGGCTTGCGGCTGTCATTCAGGCCCACGGCTACTATACTAGGTATTAAATGTATAATAAAAATCTATGGTTAAAGGGCTGTAAATTGATATATATTACTATTTAATTGAAATTTAATTAAATGCATAATAGCAGATTGAAATGCACCCTTCATTTAGTGAACGTACTAGTACACTGGGTTGACTCGGAATGTGTCGTTATTAAATCGGACCCACTGTACATGTAGGCGGAGACCCAGGAATCATCGTGGGGGCGTGACATGAACAGGCTAGCACTGAGGATTTATCGACTCTAAAGTCATGTTTTGACCCAAGAATCGTTTCGAGTTACTGCTGATGGACAACATTATCCGTACGTGACTGACCGCAACTCACTTAGTAACCTGAGCCCAGGACAGATCCATCGCAGAAACCCAGCAGCATCTCAATTCGACCACGTATTTCGTCTCACAGTAACGTCCCATTGTTCTAGTCTTCGAGCCAGGAAAACTCTATGGCAAGCTAGTCTGCCTAGTCGAGAAAATACGACCCGCATTGTACTCGAACAGCATTCACGTCACTTCTCACCACTACACACCGCGTAGGACCCAAAGGTAGGCGCTGTCGCTGCAATGTTGCACTACATTAAACACCCTACACCCACATCCATCTTAATGCACCATCGATCGCATCAAGCTCACCTTCAAGAAGATTCTACACGCCAGCCACTTGCTGGAGTCAGTTGTTCCTGTCGCGGTACTGTACTAGAGGTCTCCTATTTATCTGATGAGTGCTGCGTCCGCGCGCAGTTTCGACCCAAGGCCAATTACAAACTCTGGTGATGCGCGTCTTTTTTTTCCTGCTCAGTTCCTGGGCCTCCTTCAAGGCTGTCGTCGACGCTGTTTACGTACTCGAAACAAACTACGATTCGAGCAACTTCTTTCGCGAATTTAGTTTCTTTGATGGGCCAGATCCGACGCACGGCTATGTTGAGTACGTGGACGCTTCTACCGCGGGAAACCTGGATCTGGCCGGTCACCGAGACGGACTCGTGTACATGGGCGTTGACCACACCACCGTTGATCCCGCTAACGGCCGCAAGTCAGTCCGGGTGAGCTCGAACATGTCTTGGTCTCGAGGTCTCTTCGTGGCCGACATCCTCCACATGCCCGGTAGCCTTTGCGGTGTGTGGCCGGCTATGTGGCTGCACGGTCCTGACTGGCCTGTCTCTGGGGAGATCGACATCATTGAAGGCGTCAACTCCCAGTGCTCCAACATCGTCACGCTCCACACCAGTCCCGGGTGCACGATGGACAACATGGGCACCACGGGATCCACGATACTCAAGGAACAAGACTGCAATCTCGGGTGCAGTCAAATCACCAGCGACTCCGTCAGCTACGGGAACGGCTTCAACCAGAATGGAGGTGGAGTCTACGCCTTGGAGTGGACATCGAGCTACATCTCTGTTTGGTTCTTCTCCCGTCTCCATGTTCCTCTGGACATAACCAATCAAGAACCCAACCCGTCAAGCTGGGGTCAGCCCGCTGCTCGCTTCAACGGCAACGCTGGTTGCAGTATCGATGCGCATTTCCGCAACAACAAGTTGATCTTCGACACCACCTTCTGTGGGGACTGGGCCGGCACGGAGTCCGTTTGGGGGACCGATGAAGTCTGTTCGGCTGTAGCTGGGGGAAAAACTTGCATCGAGTTCGTGGCAACAAACCCGTTCGAGTTTATCGAGGCGTACTGGCTCATTGCTTCCATCAGGATTTACCAGCAAGATGACGCCAACCAAGGTGCTGCTGGCAACTACTCATCACCAGGGACGTACCTGAGTCCGTAATTTTGCGGGAAAACCAGCCCTGAAATGACATTACATATTACACAGGAATCGTCCAATCTATTCTATGCTCGGGTATTGTGCGCACCTTGAGTAGGCCCCGTATCACGTCAAAGCACAATAATGAGGTCTCCTGAGTACGATGCTGGCGAGTTTAAATCTACTTTCAACAGAGCCACAGCTGTAGCTTTCAGGAGTGAACTGTCATACGTAGTTCTCTTACCACGGCAGTCTTCTGTTGGACCCTACCTAGTACCGCGCTAGCTTCCAGCTGCAGACTTCTAGGACCCAAGGATTGATAATAGTCTGTCATCAGTCTTTGGATGTGGTGGTTTCAAACTGTTGCTGTCATAGAAATTCACTAGTATTTACGTGGAAGTTGGGAGACGTAAGAGGATCCATCGAGATCTCCTCTTGAGACGTGACAATCATCCCAAACCTCCAGCATCATCAGCGCCATACGTTCTCTCATTTCCTGTGTACACCTTCCTATTTTTTCTTCTATATATGTTTATTTTCTAATCTGCTATACATGTATCCCCTCACACTCACTAAAAACCTTGCCACAAGCTATTCACTCTCCAGCCCGCATTCACAAGCAACTAAGCCCGAAGGAAATATTCCAGCCGTCGCTGCTGCGCACCTTTTTTCTCCTTAGTCTTGATTCTGCTACCGACTTGATGTGCTCTGCGTGTTGTGACTCATCGGAACGGCTGATTTGTGTCCTCGGGGACTTTTACAAGTATGCTCCAACCATCTCGCACAGCGTTTCTACGTCGTCGTACAAATTAGACAAATTGTAGGGATCGGCGGCATCGCACAGGAACAAACTCGAGAAGACCAGAACGGCTCGGGACCCTAAGCTCGATGGATCCATTGTCTTATTTCTGTAAAATGCCCGGCTGTATCCACAACTGAACGGAGGAGGTAATGACAGCTCGTCCTGGATCGTCCAGCTCCGAGTCGAAGGAATCACTTCGTATATCTGGGACGAGATCCTCAATGGGACTTCTGTGTTGCGCAAGCCGTGCGCAACCAATACCCTGCCAGAAACCGGTGACTCACTGCGGTGCTGAAACAGAGATTGGTCAAACTGGGCAAGGACGACGATGGTGGCTTTGTAGTGTTCTGCAATGCGCTTTGCTTCGAAAGTCACCTCCCAGTGTACGCGTGAGAAGCTTTCGGATGAGAGTGTAGCCCCTTGCCCCCCCTGCGACTCTTCACTTGCGCGACCTGCGTGAACGATGTGACATGTTTGGCTTAGCAAACTTTTGTTTCCGATAGTGGCATATCCGAGGACGACTGGTGAGGCGGGCGGTAACGGGTGCACGAACTGAGCCACGGAAGCCGCAGAAGCAGTCTTGCCCGGTCGCTCACCTTCCACGCCCGTCCGACTCGGCGGCCTCAGTGAGCTAGCTTCTTCTCTCGCTACCATGCTCGTTGAGTTAGGACGTAGAAACGATGGCGGGGGAAATCCGTTATGCGACTCGGTGTGACCGCAGGGACCGTAGATAGGCATCGTCAAGCAGGATGAAACTTGATCTTCAGATTCGATACGAGGAAAAGAGATTGGATGAGAGAGGCGCTCGAGACGCTGGTCATTTTGGTTCCTTCTTTATCTTCTTCTTCTTCTTCCCATAGAGTTGACAGGTCTGACGATTCAATAGGCAACCGTTTTATTTATAGGATTTGCAAGCGCTATCGGATGGTAGCTTTTTCTAGGTACAGGGTGACCTGTGGCTGGCTACTTGTGGACTGCCTGAAAGGGCGAGTACTACGCTCTTACGGGTAGGGCACTAGGAGGTATTAGCAGAACTCAATAGGTCGAGGAGGTTGCCATCTGCGTCTCACGGCACCTTAGCTGATTGCGATTGAAACGTGGTTGACGGAAGTACTTACCGATATCTCGAGGAGAGCCGGGAGGACATTGTGGCACAGAATGCTGCAACGCAACATAACACTAATGGCGTACGCGTACCACAGGGGCTATGTGTATCCCTTTTAGTGCGGTAAGGGCAGACTTAACCTTAGCGCACTACATCACCCCCTACTAGGCCATTATACAAGAGAGCGACCCGAAATAACATTAACAATATGAGTAGTGTGATGTAGCTTTGTGATAATAATGAAGACCTCTAGGGCTTCTACTATTACTTAAAATAGGTAGGAGTAGAAGTATCTTACGTTTATGTATTTTTATTAGCATAAATCCCTGTTACTAGCATAAGTGTGCCCTTACCTCACTCAAAGGGATACATGATAGTGACATCTGTCAGGATTGAACACATAAGAAGCTAGCCTTACTCACGTGTCATGTGTACCAAAAACTGCTGTCCGAGACACGCCGACGGCACTCTATGACAGGCAAGACACAAATCGGGCCCTAAGGACGCCGTGGGACCTTCTCTCAGATGCAACGAACGCTTCATGTACATGAGACACACAACACAGTAGGCATTACGTGGTGTAGCCAGACGTGAATTGCTGTTAGACAGTGGCTGATAAAGAGAAGCGATGGCCTTTCCAAGACACCGTCCCGGCGTGACAATCCAAAACGCACGTAAGACACACTACTTTATGATCCTTGTGAGCCCCAGCTTCATCCGAATCCGAGATCTGTGGTTCCACAACACCGACCGCAGATCTAAAGCATGGTGCAAAAACGCCAAATCTCATACCGCGAGCTTCAACATGATATCGTACTTCCAGCGGCGAAGAGCTCGCAAAAATGCTAGCACAAACACTGCTAGCACAGAGAGGAGGGCACCGTCCGGGGCGACGTTTGAGAAACCGTCATATCTCCAGCCCTCCTCCAAGATGCGTCCGAGAACAGAGACCATGATACCCCAGCGCAAGCCTCATATCCAAAAACCACTGCCTCCGCTCCCACTAAACGTGGCAAGATCGCGCCGGCAGCTTAAGCCTCCCCGGAATCTTAGTAGTCCCACAGTCGAGGAGTTTTGGGACTTTCAGGACTTGGAGACGGACGAGCAACAACCACCCATACACCTTTACTCAGCACCAGCTAGCCTCCACGACAAGATCGCAACCGAAGAGGCGTCGCGGATTGCCGTGTCTTATAACTTCGAGGTCGTTTTCGTCGTGTCGATCGACCTATCGCGCCTACAGCAATACTCGCCCCACAACCTCTGCGCACATGTCCTCGTAGCGCACGGTCTAGAGTTTCCTTCCGACGGCCACCACCTGCTGATCCCGACAGAAATGTACGCGAATTTTGTGTTGAAATCGGTTCCGTCGATAGACTTCCATGATCCGTCGTTGTTGCCTGCCGGCTACGAGACTGGCGCCAGTTTGATCTTGAGTGCGGACAGCTGGCACAGCAGGAAATCCGTGAAGCCTGCTGTTATTTTTTCTTGCTTGTCCCGGTCACGCGCTGTGGTAAGCATCGATCCAGAAGGCTTACTTCGCGACGCGAGAGGCCTCAAAAGTCTACTTGATCAGAACTGGCCCCCAAGACTGTAGGGACCGGTCGAAGCAGTTCAGTTAGGGCACTGGTTGCTGATCATAGTTTTTGGTTCCGACAGCTCGTATAAGACGTTGCTGCTCGTCGTCGGTCTTGAGTCGCCCAATTACATGATGCGTTGCTGTTCGGACACAATGCAAAGCATCCCATCGAATTCGGCCACGACTCGACTGGCCCCGGTTGTTGGAGACGCAACGCTACACGCTTTATGCCATTGTATGTTGCGCCCAAGCATGGGGCATAGGGTACTCACTGCATACTTGTGTAGGTATTTCTACGCAAGATGTAGAAAGGACCACTATCCTGCATATCATCGGCACGAAGGATACTCGTGTAGACGGATGTTTCTCTTCCGTGCCTAGGGTAGGAGAATGGCTCATATTTTGGTACTGCTACATCCAATCCTCATCTCAAGATCGCAGCATATGTTCAATACTTTTTCCTGTTCTTGCACCCATATGTTCTGATGATCCGGAACTTGTGAAGCGTAATCTTCTCCCAGGAAGAGTCGTGAAATATTTCGAGCACAGGGGCCACCTCCTTCTTACATGCCGGGCAGATCCTTGACTTCCTCAGCATCCTACGTAGATCGTGACTGTGAAACAACTTCTTCTTGCAGCATAGGAGGCGCACAATACCAATGATGCATTCCCCCTTGCTTCGGTGGCGTAACCTGGGCCCTAACTTTATCAGCGTCTGCGTTCCAGACGAATCTGCTACTCACTTCTCCGAGAAGACAGGTCCGTACAAGTCTTTGCATACATATTTGTTTGCTATGTGGCAGTAGTTGGGTGGCGACTGAGACTTCGAATCGCACAAGCCCCATCGAAAGCTGATCGAGAATATAGATACCCTAACCAAGAGAAGCATACCAGCAGGAGAGTATGAATATTTATCCCCTTACAGCCGTAACGTACAGCATCGAGGACACTATATAGTAGGAATGCTGTCATCCCAGTTCACAACATCACGCGCACCAGCCGGGCACCACAAATCACGAACATCCAACTGACACTTTCAGAACTTCCTCAACACGAAGTGTGGGTCAAGAAGCACTATCTTCAGAACTTTGACTGCATCCGAATTCTGAGCTAAGCCTTTATGTTTGCTGTGTACTGCGTCTCGTTTCGGTACGTTGCTGTGACAAAACAAACGCTCAATCAAGCGACGGAAAGTGTGCCTGGGCTATTTTTCTGCTTGTCGACGACTCAACAGCCGGCCGGCAAGCAGCAGTAGCTGTGAGGTGCTTCTACCATTGACCTTTAGATTGCACTTCGTGCACTATTAGACTGTAATGTACATATTACACCACAACATGTTTGCGATCTTTCACAGTGTCAAGGCATACGTGACTGCGTATTGTCTTAGCGTGAGAGACACGTGTGAGCCAGTCTAGCTGATTTGACACAACACGGCAGCACCGGCGAAGTATCTACAATACACCTCCGTCTCACGACACGAAGAGTGGCTGTGATCGTGTCGAGCTCTCTCGGGTTTAACCTCGGCAAGGGCGGCATATTGGCTGTGCCTGTTTTCTTACTTCGACTGTTGTACGTTAAATAAGTGGAGGGCAGAGACAGAGAGTGGGTCATCCACATAATAGCGGTTCGTGTCTGTCCTTGGCGAACAAACGTTATCAGCCTTTTCCACACCCCTGACATAATAACGTCTAGGGTGTGTCGACTTTCGTTCACAGTAGTAGAGCCAAATTACCGTAGCATTTCGTATGGCGTAACCTGAGTGACATCGAGACTAAACCAAGGTACAAAACATGTCAAAACGCTGCTCAACTTTGTCTTCACGTCATCACTTGCGTGGACAAGAGGTTGGCGAAGGTATATAGTTTGCAACGTGTAGGTCCAGCTAAGGCGTAGATGGAGCGCGCTGGTGTAACATGGCTCGCTCTCTCCCTGCTTTTCCGCGTGGCCTACGCCCAGGTTACGGGTGAATGCTTAATCGGACTGGTTCTGTACGCGGGCGAATCTATCCTCCTGAGACTTGGATAACAGCTGGGCAGGCTGCGTGACCTCTGACTTTGGCGGTAGGCCTCTTAATCGGTCAGAGAGAGTGGTCGGAGACATGCCATGCTTCTGGGTGGCCTGGTACTGCGAGAGGCCGTTATGTGTGACATCCAGTATGGCTTCAATAACACCATTCTCTGTATAAAACGTTCGAGGCACTTTCAAGGCAATTAAGGAATGCTGGTGTAGATAAACATTCGATGAATCTTCAAGGAGGCCCGGTGATAAGGCATTTCGAGACATTTTGCATTAGTGCCATGCGACCATACCACTTATGTGATCAAAAAAGCAATGTGAGAATATCAAACGCCATGAAACTTTTAATAAAACTGACATTGTTTCATGACAATAGCTTCAATTTTGGCCGAGCACCGTGCAAGTGAAAATGAGCATTTTGGATGAGGGAATGTTCTTTTTGGTGTACGGTAGATGGGTATGACTGGTAGGTACGCAGAGCCTACATCGGCCTACCAAGACACTGCGGCGACATCCTCGAGCGATGCCCTCGGCCAAGACGGGTCCTCTCCTTTGATTGTCCAGTGTATATGCCACTGCTGATTGGTCATATTCTGTCAGTGGAGAAGATGATGATGGCCTTCAGCTCGCGTCGATCGGATCGTGCTTGTCTTACGGGTCGAATTGTTCGAGCAGTAGGTCAATGCTTCATTCTCCTTTTTCTTGTTCCAGTAACTACTTTCTCGCTTAATTGATTACAATGACCTTTGGTTGTTTGCAAAAAACTCCCCTAGCTCCCAAGAAAAGCAGTCTTAGCGCCCAGCCTCTGATGAATGTAAATTTATGCATGTCGACCGACACTCTTCCGTTGACCACTCGGAAATTCCTCACTAGTTAGATAAATTAATATGTAAGGCCGATACACCCACACATTGTTCTTAGTCTACTTAAAAACTTGAGCTTTAATGTAAAGCCTTATGCGGAGAGATGTCTGCGCATCGACTACATAGTGAACGCATACTAGATGGTTCATGGTCCCGTCTGCTTATAAGCCAATTAGATGCTGCAGAACAGGGGTATCTGGACCCACGGGGCAATCCGAATCTTTTGAGTCCATACGGTACCTAACAGTTTCAGGCGCTTGAGCCTACTTGTCAAGCTTTCGGCGTCACACATACCATGTAGTAGTTGAGGCAGTTCGCCATCTTCTATGACATCAGACGAATAGTTTGGTTGGGATGAGGCTAGCATGTTCGTGTATTACGTAAACGAGGACAGGATTTATGCAGCTCAGATTTAGATCGCGTTGAGCAACCGGACAGAACAGATGGTACAAACAACATCGCTACGTAAGTGTGTTTGAATATAGATCCCGTTTTCTATCATCTGACATTGATTAACATCGCTGTATAGACACGCACCCTCAAAATAAATGGCTACCTTCGCGAGTTTTGGCAAGTATGTCGGTTCCCGCAAGTGGTGCTCAAGATTTTCCCCTCCAATATCAAATTGACTAGGCGGCTTGACTTTAGCATCCACTAGTTGTTACACTTTACATGATCAGTCTGACTCTATCTGTTTTGGGCTCCGCGCGTACACGAGCTACTTTCCGTAACATTCAGTCGTACAGCTTGTGCCGCACCCATAAACATCCAGTGAGAGGAAACGCAGAAACAAGTAGACGTTAGCACCAACTCTACATTCTCTTCTGTGTGCAGGTTACCTACTGAATCTGTGGGTGATTGTCTCTACAAGCTGTAAATACTCATGCTCATGCGTGGGCAGACTGTAAACAGTGGTGAGACTGACTGCGCATTGCCCACCCTCGGACAAGAAATGTGACACATAGGTTCTTGCGTGCTATCTCTTTTCCTTTTGCTTTTTACCGTAGCCGGAACCCTCTATCCACTAGGAAGGTGATGGACAATAACAGAGCATGTTGAACGTCATGAAGTGACTGCACCCCTAACACCTAGTTTTGGTCTATCACTGCCTGATTCATATACAGCACTTATTGTGATGTATCAGGGGGATTCTAAAAATATCTAGAAACCCGTTTTAGCAAACCAAGCTTTTGCACCGCAGTCACGTTGACCTAATCGGCTGCTAACAGAGCTCTCGTGGCCACGCCTGAAAGGCGAGGGTGTTTCGTACGATGCCCCCTGAAACGTGTATCAGGGAGGAAAGAGAGAATGAGTTGCGACATCTAGTGAGTAAGGATTTGTAGTAGGTTTTCTTCTTTTAAACCTGACGTGGACGGCTGTGTCGATTCTTCTCTGACAGTTCGTGTTGAGTCAAGGGACTGCTGGCTCAGCTCAGGAACACGAACCGTTGCAGCGTCTTTGGCGCTGATCGCGGCCAATTGAGCAAAAGCTGGCCCCCGATGTTGCAACACGCCCAGAACGTATAAAATCACCTTGCCCGAGTGGGATGCGCTTAAGCCTGGCAGAATGGATATCAGGGACAATATCGCCGAAGCGCTGGAACGCATCGATTTCTTGACGAATCAGGCCACTCCGTACGAACGCTACAAGCTGAGCCGGGCTCGCGAGATACTTCTGTCGTGCATGGACAATGAGGCACTCTGGCGCGAAGACCAAACCGCTTGCGGGAGAGCAAGAGAGCTTGTAGACTTCCTAGGCGTGTACTCGAGACATCAGGCGGGTCTGGACGTCTGCCGGTTCAACGCTGATGGGTGTCTTGTTCCCAAAGCAGTCGACACCGAGACATTACTTGAGAAATTTTCCGACGATGCCCTCGAGGAGGCGAATGCAATCGGCTATTTTCTCGGGGTCCCTCAGGAACAAGAGGAACCTTGGAGTGTGGTGATTAACACGCGTACCACAGTGAGCCGGCGGCGAGAGTTCGTCTCACGACAGCGTCGACCGGGGAGCGTAGCTGAGTACGACAGCGCAGACGGCGACGATAAGGCAGAAGAGTCAGACCCGTTCTCCGACGAGGGAGAGGACGAAGACGCAATGTGTGTGGACAGCAGTGCGGGACACAGGTGGTGGTATATGTGAAGGTGAAGCGCAGGACGCGGACGCATTAGTAGTAGCTACAAGACATATTCAATAATGCGATGTAACGCAGTGCTCTCACCGGACGTTCCTCGTCCCTAGTACAGGATGGTGTATGCAATGATCCTAGTGGGGTGTATCACAGTATTTGCTGAGGCTTGGTCTTGCGCTCGGCAGTGCCAAAGGTCGAAAGTGAGCAGCGGACAATAGACAATAGGCACTGAAACAACGTGTCGCTTTAATAGGCGTGCGATGTAATGACTATACGCTAGCTAGTGTAGATGACTCGGGACAACCCACAAACAAATGTAACAGATCCATCGTTCTATTGTACTTGCTAATGCAAATTGCTACATGTTCACTACACCTCTGAACAGCGCGCACATGTCCTCGATAGTATGCAGTCCATCCACAGCAACGAACGAGAACACAGCGGCTGCCTAGAATATACACTTGCATGTGTATATGGATCTCGCAGAAGCCAACTGCTTTCAAGCGAACCTGGGTGTGATGAACAGAGACGGCTTCGCCTAAAGCCTGGATCCTTGAGAAGCAGATTGGCGTCATGGAAGCCGCACAACGCCTGCTACGGTGCGTTGCACGGTCTTTCCATACCTCTGAGCAAGTGGTCATAGTTGACCTGCTCACCCAACGACAGGTGTGAGTCGGCAGTGGCGGTGGTAGGTACTCACTAATAGCGATTTAGTCTGTCATTACACGAGCTGTCACAACATCTAGATATGTCCATGAAGCGCACCCAAGCCCACTGCAATGAGCTGGAGAGTGCCCGGATGCTGGAGCTGTATGTCATTTCAGATATTCCTTGTCAAGTACCTACACACACCACTTACATATATCACTCACCCACTACTCGCCAAGGATTCTTTTATCGTTCACCTTTTAGTCACTTATCGCTTACCTTTTGCTCACTTGTCTTCGGCAGACATCAGGTTGACATGGTCAACACGTACTGCTTCGTCAACTACCCGGGAGCCATCCACGCCATCAGGTGGAGATTGAGCAAAATCAGGGACGAAACCGAAACACCGAAGTCGACCGACCCTGAGCACTACTGTGCGAGGTGCGAAATCGTGTGGCCCGTCCTCGATCTAGTGGATCAGGACAGTCCGGATGGACTGCTGTGCCCAAAGTGCCGCGAGCTCACCGCTCTGCTCCAGAAGGAAGACGTTTCGGCCGGCCTTTTTGCTGATCTAGGGTTCTTTGAGCTCCGCCTCCGCGAAGTCGATGAGACTACACTTCCAGATTCGTCCTTCTGGGCTGCGTACAGGATGCTCCAGGAGAGGGAAAGGATCCAGCAAGGAACTATTAGATGGCATGGCACTGAAAGGGGGACGTTAACGTAGTGTGCCTCGGAAAAGACTAAGACACGGGATGTTAATGTACAGTACAGTATCATCCACAATAGAAAATGCAAAAAAGGTTCTGTCCGCCATTCTAACTAAAGAAAACTCAATGGGGGGGTCATGTACACTAGTACGGATACTTGGCCGTCAGAGCTAGCTAGCTACACATTTGATCCTTGCCTTCGTACGCACTCTCCACTCCGTCATCCGGATCATCATAGCTCAGTGACGCTCTCCGACTTCAGTAAAAGCCAGGCAAAACAATAGTCGCCTTCCTCACTGAGTCAATCGTGATGTAGTCAGTCGGTGCGTTTAGCTTTCGTCGCGCCCCATGTCTTAGCGCATGCCTCCCGACCATCGTTTATAAGAAGCGAAGGTCAAAAGTTTCCATGTGAATCCATGAGTTGTGGTAGTTGTGGTCACACGGAATGGACTAGAGTCATTAGGCAGGACAAGGAACGCCTGCTTGTTCGGCAGAGCGGGAGGCTCAAGGCTCTGGTCGACCAGCTACCACATCCCGAGACCCAGACGCCGTCGCTGGTACTCACCTTCACCTGCGTGCCTCTGCGGCAACAGAGGCACCCGGAAGCCTTCCGCAGCTGCGGCGTGTAGCACTGTCCACCTTGATCTCGAGCCTCACTCCGTCGCGAGTCCTAACCCGGTCTTTCTGGCCACGTCGTTTCTGTCTCGGACGAATGCCACAAGGCCTCCCACCCATGGCTCGCACCGTCTAACACCTCCCCGCCGATGCTGTTCCATCATAAGCGAAACGTCAATTTCACTCGAGCCACACGTGGCGCGAGCCAACGCTCAGCTTCAAATACTTTTTCCCTACATCGACGTCATCTGCTTCCGGTGCTCGAGCCGACAGTCTCTGGCTCTGCTCATGGAGCAGTTTGCTTGCTTTCGGCGTTCCGCTCTTTGGACCCAGGACAGGTCCCGGCTGGCTCCCGAACTCTTGGTCATCCTCACTAGCGACAGGGTGAGGGAGAAAGACGTCCGAAGGGTGCTTGAGGGCTCCTTGGACAGCTGGATGCTCCGGCCTTCTGCGTTGACAGTGACGCGCTCTCGTGCTTTCGGCGGCCGAGACAAAGGGAGAGACGAGGATCTAGAGACGGTCCAGCTCACGCGAAAGCTGCTGCAGAGGACCAGGACTCGGAAGAGTGACCTTGGCCTGCTCTTCTCCGCCCACCATCTGATGGCCCTTGTTGACGCGTCTTTGCGGCGGGACCAGCCATTTCCGGGATATGTCAAGCTATCCAGGACCGCCCGCCCTGTGGCTCCGAACCTGTCTCAGCACTTGGGAAACTTCATCGCCCTCCTAGATCAAGGTCAGGGGCTTGGCGAGTTCGCCACAGATGCCATCGCCGCGAGTTTGTTCCTCGATCATTACGCACCAGACATGCACGGTACGTAGAGTGTTTGGGCTATTCCACACCAGCAGCCACATGTAGACTGACAATGAGCCTAGCTTTTCCGCCGCGTCTCGTGTTCCACGACCTACATCGCGACGCCTGCTCGGAAGCCTTGAGAATCGGGAACAAGACTCCGGCCCAGACCAAACCCGAGTCCGGGAGCAGCACCGGAATCGTAGACTCTGACACCTTCCTCGAGTCCATCGTAGCAAGGATGGACGAACTGCATAACTCCGGAGAACCAGCAGTCGCACTGCACGCCAAATATTACCACAAGTATCAGGATCAATGGCTCTCTCTTAGGACCAGAAACACATGTCTGCTCTGTATCCAAAGAGACCCCCAATACGAGCTCCCCTGCCGCCACAGCATCTGCGAGCACTGCGTCCGAGTCTTCGGTCATACCTCGGAGGAGGGACCCAGGTTCTTCGCCGTCCTCCATTGCTTCTTGTGCGGAGCCGACGCAGGATTGCACGTGCGTGTACGACCTCCCACCGCCGGTGTAGGGGTACTGTGCATCGACGGCGGTGGTGTTCGAGGCATCATTCCCACCACAATCCTGGAGCTCCTAGAAGAGGAGATTGGCTTGCCCATCCCAGTTCAGGAGCACTTCCAACTATGCGCCGGAGTCAGTGCCGGTACGTTCCTCTGCTTCCCACCTTTTCCTTTCCCGTTATCCCCCAAACACGAGTAGCTGTGGCAGGACAGGGCAGGACAGGGCTGGACTGGACAGGACTGGACAGGACTAGACCGTACTGACATGGCAGGCGCCCTGGCTCTCTCCACCCTGTTCCTCAACGGTTGGACAGCAGCGAAGTGCAGCCGCGCATTCGAGGCCTTTGCCAGAACAGTCTTCCGTCGTGGCCAGTTGACTGGACTAGCCGGCATCTCCCAACTGTGGACTATCGTCAACAACGCCCTCTACGACAGTCTGCCGCTGGAGGTGACGCTCAAGGCCATCTTCGATGCCACCACTAGCATGACATCTCCGCCGTACGCATCCACCATCGCCGCGAAGCTGGCGTTGGTGGTCGTCCCAATTCGAACCTCGGATCCGCTGCTCATCACAAACTACAACGGGGTCGGGGACATGTCCGAGAGAAATGGTGCGTGGACTGGTCTCCCCTCCCATCTAGCAAGAGTGTCCTCGCTAACCGAGACAGGCTACGACGTGTACCGCGGCGAGGAAGGCTTAGCAGTATGGGAGGTGTGAGTCGCGCCGACAGTTGTGGTCTTTGTCGATGCCAATGCTGACTTTAGAAGAAATCGCAGCTGCACGGCGGCGCCAGCGTAGGTATCCTTGATCTTCCTGTCCTTGCGCGTAGACCTCTCTACCACCCTCTTCCATTACAGTCTCTCTTGCAGCATACGTCTCCCGTGAGCCTCAGCTAACCCACCAGAAGTTATTTTACCCCCAAGCACATCGACGGCGTAGGCCTGCTCCAGGATGCCGGCGTCATACAGAATAATCCCATAAACTTAGCCCTCTCGGAATTGCGTAGCCTGTACCCAGCCAAACCCCTCCCCCAGTACCTCATCAGTCTCGGAACCGGCATCTGCATGGAGAGCGCAAGCCGTGAACGCGTGCCAGGCAAGAGACTCGGGTACTTCAAGAGGCACTTTCTCCACCGCCTGTTCAAAGCATACATGTCGCTTCTAAGCGGCAAGAAGACCATGGACGACTTTGACAGGTCCACCAAGACAGCCCCGCTCTTCGAGAGGTGCATCCGCCTCGACGCCGTCGTCCCGGGCCCCGCAGCCCCGCTGGACGACGCGGGGTCGGTGCCGCGGCTAAAGTGCTCCGTACACCAGGACCGACTGCTTCAGGACGCTATCTGCGCATTGGCGAAACGCATCATCGCCAGCCTGTTCTACTTTGAGCTAGACGCCATTCCAAGCCGGCGGGGTACTCAGTTCCGAGGATCGGGCTGCATCAGCTGCCTGTGTACCATAGTAGAGCCCCCGACGAGGCTCTGCCCGCCCTGAGGCAGAAGCTTGTCCAGTCGTCAGCCGTCTTCAGGGTGAACGGCTCCGTGATGCCTGGTATGTTGTCGGGTGCGTCCTTCTGGACCTCCTGCGGTAACTTTAGGAAGAAGATCAAGTTCACGAGCGGTGATGCCACCACCTCCATCACTCTGCAGCAGGTGTCTCCAGAGTACCCGATCAGCGGGTCCCCGTTTCGTCTGTCGGAGCTGGTTGAAGCGCAGCAGCTAAATGCACACAGCAGTAGCGATCGCATTGAGAGGCGAAGACGGCGTTTGAGCCGTCCTTCCGAAGGCGGGCGGGACACCAATAGGCCCATTCACAACAGCGGGCTGTTTTGCAGGAGGGCTGTGCGGACTGCTCGATTGAGATTGGCGGGAGTATGGGTCTGGGACAGCAGGCGGGCGGGTGGTGGCCGTGGCCATCGCCACCGCTATCGGCTGCGCGAAGCGTAGGGTTGTGGTTGTTGCAGTGCACTTGTTAGGGGAAAAGGTGTAATTAAGGCTACTTTCTTAACACCTGTATGCCAAGAAAGTAAGATGACAGAGGAAGGTTAAATGTGATGGTAATAGTAGTAGCAGTAGTAGTAGTAGTATATTTAACGTGTTACGGGCTCGAGGTCCCGCCAACCGCCATGGGCGTAAAAACACGTGCTAAGCTGGCTATAGGGTAGTTGAGTCCCGCTATAGGGTAGGCGGGGCCCAGTCTTATCTTGTTTGGAAGGCGCGGTGTGGGTCGGGGGACCGGTCGCGCGTTTTTGGGCGTGCCGTCGCTGCTCCTTGCTGCTTCTTCCACTGTCTTCATCCCTCATTTCCCCTAAGCCATTCGGCATTTCTCAGCTAAACGCCTTATAATCTTCAAGCCTAGCACCCGTCAGCGGGATTTGAAGGCGCAACAGTATTCCAGTTGCAATTATCGAGCCAACTTTTCAGCAGCTCATCGAAGTGTTTTCGACGGGGCCTCCAGGGCCCAACAGGTATTATCTAACATCTGCTTAGCGGCCAACTCGTCCTCGCAGGGTGCCCGAATCGCGTCCGGACGGAAAGTAATAAATGAACAAAGAAAAGGTTTGGCGCGTGTCTTTTGCGCTATGGGAGGTACGCCACTAATAGTTGGGGCAAATTCGTGTAAAGAATTGGCTTGCCTTAACTAAGGTTGCGTACCGCTTGAATTCGGTTCCTATTATCTTGTGGATAGCGCTGAGAGGCTCCGGAGCCAGCCGGGCCTTCTCTTTGCTTCCACCTTCCGACAGTAGAAGATGTGATAAGGGTTCTTTCTTCTCCCGCAGGTACAGGAGATAGCAGCGTCGGCGTGTGCAAAGCGCTCGTGATACTCTGCGAAGTCTCCGTGCAGTGTCCGCGCTGCAAGCAGCCGGTGGAGCACAGGTCGTTCTAACTCCAGTTCTTTAGGGCTTTTTAGCGTTGCCTTCAAGTTAAGGGGTTGGTACGATTCCGGAATGTTATCGATCCACCACAGTTGATGGTGTCGTGCTGTTTGGGCTCTTGCAAGCCCTTTAACGTACGCTAGTGTGGGAGGTAAGTCCTCGGGCACCTTCGCAGTGCCCGTTAAATGTGATGGTTGGTCTTACACAAGAGGGGTCTAGGGTAGGCCCAAGGCTCGAGGTATGATCAAGTGGATCAGGGCGTCATAGTGAGCAATGTACGTCACGGTCTGGTAACGGTAGAATTAGTAGATTCAATGTAACAAAGTGTGTTGATAGCTGTCGAGGCTAGCTGTCTATGAAAGTGCTAAGTGAATGTAATACTGTGGTGGTGGCACTAGGATGCAGGTTCACCCCGTCTCTCCGCCTATCTCACCCCGCAAGTGTGTCACTAACCCAGTCCAGCGAAGCAACGGACTCAAATGCCTTCCCGGTGCGTCGACCCACTGCCCAGCGTCGTGACCAGATGCACTTCCTTTGTCGTTTTGGTCTGAACGTCGTTCGCCTTGTAGTAGACGTTGTCGCACGGGAACATCTGGCACCCAGATACCGGGACCAATGACTTGGCAGGCCACATCTGCTTTACGTTGTCTCTGTCTCCGGGGTTGACGATGGCGGACACGTCAAAGTAAGTCAGACCCATCCAGCCGTTGAACATGACCTCGCCGAGCATGCCAACTTCCTGGCTGGCGCCCTGCTTAACGGCGTAGAAGTTGCCACTATATTCGGATGGGAACGTGACAGTGGTGTTGGCGTCACTGCTGACCGTGACAGGGGAGCCGAGACTGGGTGTAAAGTACAGCGTTCGCACGTTGTGGTCGAGGGTCCAGAACGTGACGGAGTTCGCGCCCACCGTGGTGAGGGACAGAGCGAATACCGCGAGCGAACCAGCACTCAGTTGAGGCATCTTGGACGTGTGTTTGGTCCTCTTTCTGTGGGGAATTTGAAGGTTTGCTCCTTCCGGACGCGCGAGAGCCGCGCGGAACAAGTAAGCGTAAAGGGTACTGCTGAACGAATGTGTAAGAAATGCATAGGACAAAAAAAGAGGAAAAGGAATGGCACTCCCTTAGACCATGCGCAAGGGAAGAAAAAGAAGGAGTGGCGATGGCCGACTGCCAAAAGACAGGGACAACGAGAAGCCGAAGGAGTGACAGGTAAGTCTACGCAGCGAGCTATTATAGCCATGAGATTGAGAAGCACCCTTCGTGGCTTCTCGTGGCTTCTGCTTGCTCGATCTTTCTCAATCGTCTCTGTCGTCTTGGCGGCTCAGTTGTCCCGCCCGCTCCGGCTACGAACCGTAACTGATCACAGTCCGAATGAACCAGTCCAAACGAACAGGTCGCGATCCTTTAACCTATGGCGAAACGGTCACCATGACAGCGTGTGCGCTTCTGTGACAGAGCCTGACTAACCCATGGTCATTACGTAGCTCAATCGCAACTGTCCCACAAAGTGCCGGTACAGTTATACGGAAACAATGTGAGAGCCCCGCAGCTCTGCCGCAATGCGGCGCAAACGCCCTCACTCGGGAATCATCATGGTTTCAGTGTGACGGCTACACGAGCCACTTTGTCACGGAAATCCTGAGTGAACGTTTACATACTGGATGTGATCCAATAGTTGGTTTCTAGTCCGGCATCGAGAACAGTTTTAACTGACACCCGGTGACTGCTAGTCGAGTGTAAGGGTTGGGGTGGCATGCCCAAGCCACACAAAGACCCGTTGCCCGTTGAGGGGAAAGATCAAGCGATTCCGAGTAGTGCCGCACATCTAGTTATAAGGCTAGTCCCTGCCGAGGGCTTGCCGAGCCCTCGCCGCTAACTCTTACAATTATCCCCCCTCTAACCAGCACGTCCCGGGCTGGGCTAGGCTCGCAGTGGCCCTTCCAGCGCTCATACGGTCGAGGCTTCCGCACCGTACCGCCTGGGTACAGCTAGCGTTCAGAGGCCCTCTGGCATGACGCGCCCGGTAGACAAGCCCACACGTTAACGTAGGTGGTAGAGAGTCCAAGCTGGCCTCCGGCTTGGGAAGGCGATAACCATAGATGTCAACCCCCAAGACCTTTCTTGTGACCACGTAGCCTGTCCCAGTCACAAGGTGCTAGCTAGGGCTTCCTGCCCGGGGCTCGAATACCCGACCTTCCGCACAGCTACGTACCCACGCTGACTCGGAATATTGTTGGGCATGCCGCCCCAACCCTTACATCTAGCCTCTGACCCTCAAGACCCGTGCATTACTAAGAATAGTTTCCTCAATGCCGTAAACGCCTGTAGCTCGACCACGCCGCAGACTGCTTTAAAATGTCGTCTCCCTGTCCAGTTCAGGTCGCTTACGTCTTTTCAATCATGCGGTGGCGCGACATGGAGATTCCCTTGATTGTTTGGTTCTGTCTGGGCCAGATTCTGGCACACTCCTGGCGTAGGCTGTGGCGTGTAGAGGCGTCGACCAGTGGGGATCGCTCGACGATGATCCCAGTCAGTCAGAGAGGAGGCGAACCACGCACAGCAGCGGAAGCTCAGGTACCCCACCGGCAATGCAAGCAGCAGGAGGGTCAGAGAAGAGGATCCGCCGATAGAACATGGCCCAAAAGGCTT
The DNA here is from genome assembly GCA_020744425.1 of Dactylonectria macrodidyma. Lineage (NCBI taxonomy): Eukaryota > Fungi > Ascomycota > Sordariomycetes > Hypocreales > Nectriaceae > Dactylonectria > Dactylonectria macrodidyma. The sequence goes on along the minus strand of JAGMUV010000041.1, from coordinate 288,277 downwards.
ACCACAAGTTCAACAAGGGTTCTACGGGGCGGTTGTACGGTTCGAACTCGATGCGGTCGGGTGGTTCGACCTCCACGACGGCTCCTCACGTAGCGACTAAGGACTTTTCTCTCCCCCTCACAGTTGAGGATTACGCAATTCTAAGGCTGCTGGCAGGAGCGACCGAATGGCTTGCAATCCTCAGAGGCGTTGAAACAGTGGAACAAAAGTTTAAATCCGCAACGGAAAAGGTACAATTCACGATCCAGAACCAGCGAGTCGTCTAACAGCCATCAAACACTTGCCGTCAGATTGGCAGACTCGACTGCATAACATCGATTCGAGTTCGCTTCAGGGGACACGCAGAGCGCCCATCCATTCTGGGCTTGCCTTCGTTTTCGTTGCTTCGCCGCCCTCCTGGCGGTCATGCTGCGCTGTCGGCCACCGAGCAGTGACGACTTGACGTTTTGTGTTGTGCTACGTACAGTGGTGTGCAAAAGTTCCGACAATTTCCCGATTTCCCCGCTCTTGCATCTCAAGCTGTGACGCGGCCACCACAATACAGCATCTTCAACACGCAATTACTCTACCATACGATGCCGACTGCGTATAGGCAAAAGCATCATAGTCCTCACAAGAGGACGAAGATTGTAACCATGTACAGATCTGGCGTTTCCCTTGATGACATCGTGGCGAAAGAGGGCGTGACAAAACACGCGATCTTTGGCCTCGTCCGCCGCTACGACCAGCAAAAGAGTGCAAAAAGTAATTCGCGCTCTGGGCGTCCAGCAACCATCAGTCAGAGGGATAAAAATCATATCTTTCGAATCATCGAAAGAGACCCTTTTATCACAGTCCAAGAATTATGCGATGAAGCCGGTCTGCGCTGCCACAGGAGCACTTTATCGCGGTACTTGAAGAAGAACGGCATCCAACACCACCTCGCGAGCCGGCGCCCATTTCTCAGCGATTCTGCGGCTCAGAAGCGAAAAGATTTTGCAGCACGATATAAGGATGAAGATGCTTCATTTTGGCATAATTGGATTTTCTCAGACGAGTGTTCAATCGCTCGTGGTGACGGCGAGAAATGGAAGTGGGCGTTCACGAGATATGTAAGTCGCGGCGCTTCAACTTTGAAACACCATTCTGACCGCATCTAGGGCGAGAGACTTAAAAAAAAGAACGTACAGCCTCAGAGGAAGCCATCGAGGCATTCGCAGATGTTTTTCAGTGCATTCACTATCGACAGAGCTACAGATTTGGTCTGCTTAGAAGGAGACCCAGACTCAGACCGTAGCGGCGTTACGAGCCGCATTATCTTAGGGTGCCTTCAAGAACACCTCCCAGAAATTATATCAGAAGGAAGCGTATTTCAACATGATAACGGACCTACATTTAAGAGTCATTTGGTCCAAGACTGGCTGCGTAAATACGCAACTCGCGAGGGCCTCGTTCTCATAGAATGGCCCCCGCACTCACCAGATCTCAATCCGATCGAGAATCTATGGGCAATACTAAAGGAACGGATCTGTAAGAGATACCCGGAGCTATCAGCCCTTCCGAAGACTCGAGCCGCAAAAGAACGCCTTATTGAGTGTGCAAAGGAGCTTTGGCACGAGCTTGAAGATGAGGTGTTCGAGAACCTATTGGATTCGATGCCAAGGCGAATGAAGGCGTGTTATGATGCAGATGGGTGGTATACTAAATATTGAGACATATCATCATAAACTCTATCTTCTGGGCTTCAAATTCATCTAGCTTTTAATTTATCATAATATTATTTGAGTGCATAATGTTTGGTCAAAGGTTACGTAGTCATCCGGCCAAGATGGGTGGATCCGGAAGTTGTCAGAACTTTTGCACACCCACTGTATGTGTCCGCGTCTGCAGAGGCCGAGCGCCGAAATAGGTAATGAAGACAAGTGGAGAACTGTTTTTGTACGTATGTAGCGACATGCAGTTTGAGACGACGACAAGGCGCAAAAATACGAGATGATTTGACGACGTAGCTTCTGAAAGAGAGACCGTTGCTTCCCATGACTCAAGCCTCTGCCTGTCTGTTGCGCTAACGCGACACCCGTGACGCATGTCTCCCCCTCCACACAAACTTTATTCCGGTATCTCGGCGATCCGGACATGTCGACGCAACGTGCTCTATTCGCCGCGCACCACGGACCTCTGCTGCCTACATCGCCCGAGTTAGCCTCTATCTACGAAGATACGAAGAAGTCCCTGACACGAAGACAGGAGACACGTCATAGAATAAGAAGTAGGTCTTGATAATTGAGCAATTACTCTGTATTCATGATAACTGTGTACTGTAGGCCAAGGAGGCCAAGGAAGGAGGCCAAGGGGGACGAGAATGCCAATCGACAACATGGAATTAACTCGCGAGGAAGATATGTAAAAAAGGAAATGGAGAGAAGCATAATAAAAACCCAAACATTTGAGTTCGTCGTCCACGTCTGCGAACGAAGCGAGTCAGTAACGTGTATGAGGCACGTCGTGCTAGGTGCCAGTGGCGTACCGGTCTCCACATCAACCCGGGCCCCATCTAGTACCTCAGAGACCTCTAACAGTACGCACATCATTGGGAGAAAATGTAGCTTCAATGACCGACAGTGCTTCTAACCACACCAGATATCCGCACAAACAGAAGTACTCTCTGTCTCATGTACTTCTATTGGCTTTACAGTGAAGAAGCAAAACAGAAGGTGGAACGAAGTGGCGTGCCACTGAGGCCCGTCTTGGGTGAATATGCTATCCCCAAGGAAGTCACCTCAGCCTCCTCAGGCGTCGCGGAACTGGTCTCCCTTCCTAAAGTCGCGGAACTGAGTGACCAGGACCGTCTTGATGTTCTTCGGATCCGCCGTGAAGATGACGCGCTCGTTGAGAACGCGGACCTCTGTGGTCCAGAGAGTGCCGTTCCGAAAAAAAGTATCGCGCCAGTACGTGTAGTTCTGCCGAGTCAAGGTGGCTTTGATGCTTGCAGCGAGGAAGTCGAGCCCTAGGTAGGATGGTGTTAGTCACCACAGACACCATGGAGCAGCGGGATTCACGGTAGGACGACGGAAGACGCAGGGACATGTAGAGAGAGACACACACACCAAATGGAACTCCAGTCTTGATGCAGGGGGGGCATAACCCCCCAAGCGCTTCACTCGGATGTGCTCGTGGAAGCGGGCGGAGAGAAGAGCATGTAAGCAATCGTGAACAAGGTGGAGGCAGACGCCAAGGAGACATGCTCTATCAGCGTTTGGACAGACCCATCTCGAAAGTAAAAGCGGTGCCCAACAAGCTAAAGAAGGAGAAGAAGGGTATGGGTAAAGTACCTAGGTACCTAGGTGCGACATCAAAGAACGGTGGTCAAGCCAACAGCACCGAGGCAAGAGCTTGGCCCAGCCCAAGTCCAATTTGTTGTGCACCAGGCCATACAGCAAGGACGCAACAAAATAGAACCTCGAGGGCATACTCGAGTACATACACAGACACGGACACGGACACGGACACGGACACGGACACGGACACGGACACGGACACAGATACAGACACACACACACACACATACACACATACACAAACACATACACAAACACACATACCCACAGACACATATACATACACACATATCACACAAGATTAGCGATCCGTTTTTAGCAGCGCCAGAAAGTGCCGCTTTGTGCTAGGCATGGCGACTGGGGTGCATGTGGATGAAGGGGTGTGTGCCGTTTGGTGTGTCATTTGGTCACCGTCCGTCGTTGTAGAGGAAGACGGCGCGAAGGCGAGGGTTAACTGACGACCCTACCCTATACCACAGACCTAAGAAAGCATCCGCCACCTAAAGATAGGCTTGACAAGCTGGAAGATTGCTCACTTAGTTGACTGTTCTATGGATAATAGCGTGTTTTATTTTGTATTTTTTATTCTTTACTTTATTTTTTGCTTTAATTTTTTTTTTCCTTTTCTTTTTTGTGTTGCCATTCGCAGGGTTTTCGCGATAATGTATCTAGGTAGTGACTGCCTCCTGTAGTGCTATAGTACAACATTGTTGATCTATCACATCGTTCATAGATAATAGCCAACAATCGCCAGCGCCGAAAATCCATGCCGACTTTAGACTACCACCCCCGCTCTTCGTTTTCTCCCGCACAGCAGACACTTTTGGACTTTGGATTGGGAGAATTATGTCGTGTTGTACCTACTGTACCATACCATACCCGTGCTTGTTGGTCGACGCTAACGACAACAAACCCCATCCCCTGTTGACGTAGACTTACACCACTCAGCCTGGAGTGCTGGAAGCTGAGGTCGTGTTCACCTAACCGTATTGAGATTGGTTGACAGATCTGTCAGGTGGCCGATGTGCCGCATTTCGACCTAGTACAGCCCTGGCAGATCACGGTTGTGTCCAACTCGAGTCATTGGCGACACTCGATCAACGGGGTATAGATCGGAGCCCAATCCACGCTAGCACCTTGCGAAAGGTCTCCAAACGGATGGCTTGCATTGTCAAGGTGGCGTGCATGATCGAAATCGACAAGCACGAGTTTGTGAGGCCGGTCAGTTGACACTGGGAGTGCAGTGGAGACTGATACTTGATGCGTAGCGACAAATGACGTCTTGTGTCTGAAAAAGCTCGCTACGCATGGATGGATGGATGGATGAACCCTCACCATCGATCCTTTCAGACGACCCGCAAGACGATGCGACGGAGCGCGCATTGCACCTCGACTTGCCCCACTGTTGGTCCACTACAGTCTTTTCGTGCGTCATGCGTCGTGTGTCGGCAACGAACGCCAGGCGGAGCTGAAGAGAGGGCGAGATGATGAGGGTCAGTTGGGGAGGGTCAACTGGAGAGGGTCAACTGGAGAGGACTACTTGGAGAAGTTAACTGGAGAAAGACTACTTACTCTGTGGGGCATGGAAGGACAAGTTGGGAACCGTGACAAGACCCTCTCAGACACTACAAGACGCTACTAGACGCTGCAAGACACGACAAGACACGACGAGACACGACAAGACACTACAAGGTACGACAAGACACTACAAGACACGACAAGATACGACAAGACACGACAAGACACTACATGACATGACAAGACTACAAGACAAGACACTCCACAACTTGAGCAACCAAAGAGCGGGCATTTTGTCCGGTCCCCGCTTGCCTACCTTGCCAAAGCCTGCTTCGTTCTCGTGCAGTGTCTTGTCGTGTCTTGTAGTGTCTTGTCATGTCTTGTAGTGTCTTGTCGTGCCTTGTCGTGTCTTCGAGTTAGCAGAAGAAGTGGACATTGATTCTGTCCGGTGCTTGGGTGGGCCGCAGGATCCCAATTTAGGACTGTTGCATGGGTGCAGTGAGGGCCGTGTCTGCTCCAACCAATTCGCCTGGCCAGGCACCTGGTGACAGATCCGTTAGATCCGTGAGATCTGCTTCGCTCCAATCATGCATGGCGACCTTGATCGTCGCTCACGTAGGGGCGTGGTAAGTGAGTAATCGGCCGTAATGCCTGCCAGGTCCGATGCTTTGTGACATGCGCGGACGGGAGCTTGTGCACTTTGCTGTTTCCAACAAGAGAAAGTCTCCTTGTAAGGTCCGTGACGATTGTGAGTCACAAAGAACTGCCCCGCGAGCGGATCAGAATGTCATGAGGGGGGTAAGGTCTCGTGCTTGAGAACTCAGGTTTGACCAGGCGACGCACAGTATGTGAGTACGTGGGGTGACCCAGTTCATCACCGCTACACTGTTTTCGAGTGTCGTGAATGATATGTACGGATTCTCAAAAGACCCATCGCTGTCTTCGACACCGGACACCGGGAGTGCAGTGGAGAACTGATACTGGATACGTAGCGACAAATGACATCTGTGTGCAAACGAGCTCGCTACGCATGCGTTGTGGATACGTACTCGAGATGGCGCGACGGAACACAGGTGATGGGTCGTCGCTCGCTTCGTCCGTGGCGGAAGTGGTAAGGCAATTACAACGGACAGTCGTGGACGCGACCTCGCGAAAAGCGTTATCAAAAACGACTTGTCCCACTGTTGTTGGCCCACTAAAGTGCGACAAAATGTCGCTCATGAGAACCCCCGGAATGGTTACCTACTTGTCTGGTGTGGGGTCAAGGGTGTGTGTGTGAACAAAGGGTCTAGTTTAGACTTTTTGAAATGTCTTGAGCTTTGGTGTGTGTCGTTTGGTGTGTGTCGTTTGGTGTGTGTCGTTTGGTGTGTGTCGTTTGGTGTGTGTCGTTTGGTGTGTGTCGTTTGGTGTGTGTCGTTTGGTGTGTGTCGTTTGGTGTGTGTCGTTTGGTGTGTGTCGTTTGGTGTGTGTTTTTTTGGTGGGTCGCTTGGTGTGTGTTGTTTGGTGTCTGTTTATGTAACTGGAGGGAAGAGAAGTCGGGAACGAAGCCGGGAAGGGAGGTGAAGCGAGGCTGGAGAAATGGACGCTTAGTTATGCTAAGAGCAGTCAATCTTTTGCCAGAAGGCCGACGAGATGGACATACACGACAGAGAGGGCTGGCTGACAAACAAACGCGTGGGCAAGGAGCCAAAGTGAACGCTGACGAGACGGTGCACCACAACCAGGAAAACGGCAACTCAGGCCGCGACAACTCTCTCCTGTAAAAATTCCCCCCCCGCGGCTGTTAGCGCTTCGTTAGGGTAGGGATTATTTTTGTAGGCCACTACTCGCAGCTTTGTAGCTAGGACCTAACTATGTCTTAGTAGGCCACAATCCGAAGGGATTAGGAGATTTGACGTTCTTGTCAGCTGTAGCGATAGCTAGGAGATACTGTCCTGGCACCAAACAAACCAGCCGGTTCCAGGCTCTCGCAAGATTGGGTGCCTTGCGAGGCCCTGGATCCTGCTGGCCCTCCGCCCTACCGACCTTTGCGAGTCCGATCGACGTGATCTTCCGCGGCCCTGGCGCCTCGACAAACCCTCTGCAGCTTCGGCTGCCCAGAGCCACCAGTGCGGCCCTGCCGCCTTGACACTCTGGGCCTTGTGCCCTCGATCTCTCGGGCTTCTGTGGCCCGACCAATTCCCTTCTGCAGCTCTGGCTGCTCGACATTCCGGGCTTTGCGCCATCGACTTGATCTGCGGCTTTTAGCCGCCCCGGCCGACCTCTGCAGCTGCGCGCTACCCAGAGAACCTCCTTTCTTTTTGTCGCTTCGGCTGCTACCCGGACCGCCACCGGGCCCGACAACTTGTCTCACTGCTTCGAGACAACATACACAAACCGCTGGGTCAAGATGGTACAGAGCTTGCCTCGAGAACTGACAGGATGCCCTCCTGAAACAATGCGCCTTTGAGCCGATGCCATGCTGGATGAGCTAGATGGAGGCGCTGCTGCACGGAAGCTTTGCTAAGATCAACTGTATTGATGTCCTGTGCGACGTGCTTTAGCGAAAACTACTGTAGGGCTGGCTACGAGTAGAAAAGTGCCTGCTGAGCGTACAACCCCCCAACTTGTTCCGTCTGTACGCAGCAAATGAACCGCCCGCGCGCACGCATGTGGCAAAGCGTCGAACCCGGCAGACACTACGGCAGGACATTCATTCAAGATGCATGTGCGACGATTGCTCACTCACCACGCCCCTGCCCTGAGCGACGATCAAGGTCGCATGCATGATCGGAAACGACAATGCCGAGCTTGCAGAGACCACGAAGCAGATCTCGCAGATTTTTATCAAGTCAACACTCACAGGACGGTCTTGGAGTGTCCTGTAGTGTCCTCGAATGTCTTCGAATGTCTGAAAAGGTTTGTCTCGTCTTGTAGGGTCCCGCAATGCCCTACACCTTCCTCGCGGTGGGTGTATGAACGGGGTGCCATTACCCACATTGTCTGCACACCAAACTTGGTAAATGACCTCCGCATTTGTTTGTCAACCCCCTCTGTTTGTCAACCCCCTCTGTTTGTCAATCCCCCCTGTTTGTTTCTCAACCCCCTCCGTTTGTTTGTCAACCCCACCTGTTTGTCAATCCCCTTTGTTTGCCAACCCCCTCTATTTGTCCACCCCCTGGGTTTGTCAACCCCCTCTCTTCCTTTCGGTCCGATGCGCACTCATCGCTGCGAACTGCCCCTCAATGTCTGGTGCTATCAAGCTTCCGCTGATCGCCCTCGCGACAATTCCCTTTCATGGACCAAGCACCCGTCCAGTCTAAGCAGCCACCCAGTGAACTCTTATCAGGTTCTTGCGGCGGGACCGGATGTATTACGTGTGTGTACCATCATCGCGCGCGTCATGGCGAACATTTGTGGTCCTGTGGTCTTGTGTGTCTCCATTGGGGCACAGGACGTGCTGGGCTAAACTATCTACAATTGCTGCCGCATTGGACCTTACTCAGACCATCTGCAAGGCCTCTTAGATCGGAGCTATATGCATGCTCAATCCCTCCGAAAGCTTGTGCACCTTACTCTTTCCAACAAGACAGAGTCTCCTGGCAAGGCTCGTGAGGGCGACTGTGAGTCACAGCAAGTCAGAAAGAACTCACCCGTACGCGGATCAGATGTCAGGAGTGGGTAATGTCTCCTGCTCGAGGACTCAGGTTTCAACAGGTTTCAATAGGTGACGTATGTGCTCTGAGATGTGTAACCATGCACAGTATCAACAAGCGTAGACGGCTTCGGGGAGACTAGTGCTTCTCCTTGACTCATGCCATTGTGGACACTCAAAATCCTTTGAACGATGTTTGAGATAGCACGACGGAACACATGGACGACATGTTTGTGCCGTCCTACGCCTTGTCGGTGGCAGAAGCGGCGATTAGGCGATTGCAACGGACGGATCGCGGCGCGACCTCGCGAAAAGCTTGTCAAACGACTTGTCCCACTGTTGTCGGTCCACTAAAGTGCGACAAAATGTAGCTCTCTGAGAGCCCCAAAAATGGCTACCTACTTGTCTGGTGCGGGGTGGCATGTGAATGAAGGGTCCAGTTTAGACTTTTGACATGTCTCGAGCTTTATCGTGTGTTTGGTGTGTTTGATGTGTTTGGTGTGTTTGGTTTGGTCATCGTCCGTCGTCGTGGAGGAAGACGGCGCGAGGGCGGTCAACTGACGACCTTACCCTACACCACACACCCTTTCCGCTCAAGAAAGCATCCGCCAGATAAGACTGGCCCCGCCTACCCTAGAGCGGGACTCAACTACCCTATAGCCAGCTTAGCACGTGTTTTTACGCCTATGGCGGTTGGCGAGACCTTGAGCCCGTAACACGTTAAATATACAACTACTACTACTACTACTAAGAAAGCATCCGCCACCTAACGATCAGCTTGACATTGACGCTCAAATGGCTTCAGCTGGAAGAATGCTCACTTAGTTGATTGTTCTATTGTATAGCAGCGTGTTTGTGGCTTTTTTTTTTTCCGTCTTTTTTTCTTTTTTCCATGCCCTAATCCTTGCCCAAAATCCATACACAAAATCCGTACCGACTTCGGCTCGACCACCCCCGCTCTTTGTTTTCCCTCGCACACCAGACAAATTTTGACTTTAGGTTAGGAGAAATATGTCGTACAGTATCGTACCATCCCGTTACCCCCGCGCTTTTTGATCGACACGGTGATAGCATGCCCTATCCCCTATCAGTGTAGACGTCCTACTCCATTCGGCCTGGGCTGGTAGCTGAGGTCATGTTAGTCTGACCGTGTTGAGATTGGTTGACAGATCTGTCAGATCTGTCAGATGCTTCGCAGTCTCCGCGTTTGGCATTTTGTGCCGATGTACCGCATGCATGATCGAAAAACGACAAGCACGAGCTTGTGCGGCCAGTCGTTTGACACTGGGAGTGGAGTGGAGACTGATACTGGACGCGTAGCGACAAATGACGTGTGTGTCCGAACAAGGTTGCTACACGTGGATGGATGGAGCGCACATTGCACCTGGACTTGCCCCACTGTTGACTCACTCAAGTGCGATAAAATGTACAGTAGTTTCCTGAGAGCCTGAAACGGTCATCTATGAGAGGTGTGGGGTCTATGGGTGCATCTGAATCAAGGGTCCGGTTTAGACTTTGAACAGACATGTCTTGAGTTTTCATGTCTTGAATTTCAAACGCACTTGATCGGGAGCGGATCCGTCAGGTTGTCGCTGTATGTAGGGCGAAGTTTGGGAAACGAACGCCTAGCGGAGCTGGAGAGAAGTAGCCCTGCTGGCAGAAGCTCGACGAGACGGAGATGACAGAGGGGTTTGACAGCCGGACGCAGAGGCGACGAGCCAAAGTGACTACTGAGAGACTGAAGCCAACGATGACAGAGCAAATGGTGATGGAGCGATTCTTTTCTTTCTCTTCCACGGCAGCCGCCATCCAGGCAGGACACGCGATGGCCTGGCACATAGAGCGATTCATCAAAGGGCATGGACGCCACTTGAGTGACAAATATGTCGATCACTAAGCTCCTCGGTTGCATGGGGCGCTGGCCTAGCATTGCTGTCAGGCCCCTTCCGGGTGCCCTGTTTTTCTTGGCCCGTTTGCTCGCTTACACACACGCTGAAGGCAAAGAATATGCGCAGAAATACTAGACGAAGAATGTGTAGGACATTGCGGGACCTTGCAGTATAGTACGAGACGTGACAAGACCCTCCCAGACATGCGACAAGACACGACAAGACACGACAAGACACGACAAGACACGACAAGACACGACAAGACGCTACAATACACGACAAGACACGACAAGACACAACTTGAGCAACCAAAGAACGGGCATTTTGCCTGTCCCCTGCTCGGCTAGCTTGCCAAAGCCTGCTTCGTTCGTTCTCGCGTAGGACAAAAGAATAAAGTTCCGGCCCAGACGATGACCTATCCTCTTTAGCACCGTGCTGCACAATGACCCATACGTGCGTGATTGCCTGCGGTCTTTGGCGAGTTGATCTCGAACACATTCGTAAGTAGGGTCTTGTCGTGTCTTGTAGTGTCTTTTCGTGTCTTCGAGTTACCGGAAGAAGCGGACATTGATTCTGTCCGGCGCTTGGGCGGGCCGCAGGAGCCCAATTAAGGACTGTTACGCGAGTGCAGCCAGGGCCGCGTCTGCTCCAAGCAGTTCGCCTGGCCTGGCACCTGGGTGCATGTGACAAGAGCGTCCAGAGAGCTTAGGTAGGGGATCGAAAGGCTTGGATCGAGCCCATCATTCGGCTCATCGCTCTGAACTTTTGTCATGGCAGCTGGCGTCGTGCTCAGCTCCAAGGCTTCTCCTTTTCCATCCCCAACTAGCACCTTTGTGTTTTCGACAAGAGAATGTCTCCTTGTCAGGTCCGTGACGATTGTGAGTCACAAAGAACTGCCCCGTGAGCGGATCAGAATGTCAGGAGCGGGTAAGGTATGTGAGTACGTATGTATTTTGAAACGAGTATGCACAGTATCTGCAAGTGCAGACGCCTTCTGACCTTGATGTCGCTGCTCCTCACTTTCGACAGTGTACGTTTTGCGAGGAGCTGAAGTGGGATGCCCCAGTTCGCCACCTATACACTGTTTGTCGAGCGTCGTGAATGATACGTACGATATGGATACAGTCGCGATCTGCGAGAGTCTTTCCAGACAGCAGACTGTACGACAGAGCTCGCTGTTGTGTCAAGAGCAGTTGTACAGTAACGCGAGACACAGGTGTCTGGCCGTCGTTCTTGCTTCTTTTGATCAGCCTTGGCAGCACTCCTGGCACTCCTGGCATCCCCCCACGCGAGGCCTGCCGCTCGACCTCAGTATCCGAACCTGGACTGGTCTGAGCCAATCTGTTAGAATCCGTTCGGCGGCCGACAGCATAGTATGACGGCCAGGAGGGTGGCGACTGAGGCCGCGAAACGAGCGTGCGCCTAGAATAGATTGGCCCTCACCCTCTACGGATCCCCGAGCCGCTTGTCAACTGTGGACAGGAAGACCCCGTCGCTGTCTTCGACACCGGGAGTGCAGTGGAGACTGATACTGGATGCGTAGCGACAAATGACGTCTGTGTCTGAACAAGCTCGCTACGCATGGATGGAGGGGTGGATGGATGAACCCTCGAGGTCGATCCGTTCGGACGACGCGTAAGACGATGCGATGGAGCGCGCATTCTTGGAGAGCCTGAAAAAGGTCATCTACTTGTGTGGTGCGGGATCTAGGGGTGCATGTGAATCAAGGGTCCGGCTTAGACTTTTGGATATGTCTTGAGAGTTTAGTCATGTGTTGTGTGTCGTTTGACGTGTGCTTGTCGAGCGCGTCGTGTGTCGCCTCCAGCCTTGTCGTTGTTGCTTGGTCCATGAAAGGGAATTGTGAGGGCGAACAGTGTTCTACGCTGCGCAGACAGACAGATCGACAGACTAGCTTGAGCCAAGATGGCGAAAGCTTGATAGCACCGGACATTGTGGAGGAGGTGGACCGGGACACTGAGGAGCAGGTCGTAGCGACGGAAGGGAGAGAAGTGAGGGGTAGGGGGTAGGGGTTGAAGGGTATGGCGAAGCTTGAGCAACAAACGCCCAGTGATGTCCGAAGGAGAGCAGTGACACTCTTGCCAGAAGCTCGACGAGACGGAGATGACAGAGGGGGTTGACAAACAAACGGGGAGGTCATTTACCAAGTTTGAAGCGGATGTGTGCAGACAATGTGGGTAATGGCACCCGTTCATACACCCACCACGAGGAAGGTGTAGGGCATTGCGGGACCCTACAAGACGAGACAAACCTTTTCAGACATTCGAAGACATTCGAGGACACTACAGGACACTCCAAGACCGTCCTGTGAGTGTTGACTTGATAAAAATCTGCGAGATCTGCTTCGTGGTCTCTGCAAGCTCGGCATTGTCGTTTCCGATCATGCATGCGACCTTGATCGTCGCTCAGGGCAGGGGCGTGGTGAGTGAGCAATCGTCGCACATGCATCTTGAATGAATGTCCTGCCGTAGTGTCTGCCGGGTTCGACGCTTTGCCACATGCGTGCGCCTGGGCGGTTCATTTGCTGCGTACAGACGGAACAAGTTGGGGGGGCTTTACAATGGGGGGGGCTTTACAACTCTTGAATCACCGACATGGATGTGACATGGATGGAGGCCAACATGCATGCTTCTGCCCTGGTTCAGTTTGTCGACCAACGCGCCCACCTGGGGTGGGGTTATCCTCGTATAGTGCAAACAAATGCATAGCTCTAGAAAAATAAGCTAGCTAGGTATTGGATAGCAAACATGCAGCATGATGTTGACCGCCTGAGATGGTGAGGTTGCCTTCGAAGATATTGCGCCAAGGGGAACACCAAAAATATGGCACCGCTGGCGATACCGTTCTGGAGAGCAAGGGCGAGGAATTTGTCTATTCCTTCCCTAGGTGACCCGAATCCGACTGGTCTCTTTTCCAAGATGCTCTTCAAGCTCCTGTGCCCGCTGTTCAAGGGTAGCCTGATCTGATGAATGGATAATAATTGAATGCCAATGGCTGAAGGAGGCCTGCCATTTCCCCTGCTATCTTAGGTCGTTGTTGGCCCCCATTGATGTTTGCTTGTTTGCTCACTTCCAATAATGCGGAGTCTGCCGTACGATCTGTATCAGGCTTAATAATGCTATTGCGCCACCAAACGGGCAAACCAAAGTGGAGCGTTGAAACCATAGCATGGGGTGTGTCCCCCCGGGCGAATAAAAACCTACCTACCTATAAAGCACGCTCCATATGTTGAGTGTGGCACTTGTGAATGAATGGTATTACCGTCTCCTCAACACAACAGAGAGAAGCGCTATACCCCATTCTCATATTTTTTTTCCACTCATTTCGCTTCACACCATGGGCGCATCGACAACTAGCGCCTTGACATTCCGACCTCAGGTTGTTAAGCTCGCCTCAAAGGACCCTCGGACATGGCTGGCTAGGGAGCGTCGGCTACTAAAATGCGACCAATGTAGTAGATGTCCGTATACCAAACAGAGACCACGCCGACCGTTCAGAGACATAATATGGAGCAGCTTATTGGATGCATCAGACGCTTCAGAAATTATGTTGGAGGATGAATTAAATACAGATTCTACAGTGTCAGAATGATATGATATGTACCCTGCCGTTGAGGATGGCTAGACTCAGGGAAATGCCATCTATGATAGATGGCGATCAATTCATGTCAAAACCCTTAGCAGCTTGTGCACCTTACTCTTTCCAACAAGACAGAGTCTCCTGGCAAGGCTTGTGAGGGCGGACCAGATGTCAGGAGTCGGTAATGTCTCCTGCTCGAGGACTCAGGTTTGAACTAGGTGACGGAGGTAGACGGCTCCTGCGAGACTAGAGCGTCTCATTGGCTCATGCCATTGTGGGCTCTCAAAATCCTTTGAACGATATTTGAGATGGCACGACGGAACACACGTTTGTGCTGTCGCTCGCCTTGTCTGTGGCAGAGGCACGATTAGGCGATTGCAACCTCGCGAAAAGCTTGTCAGACACTTGTCCCACTGGTGTTAATCCACCCGCGAAAAGGTTGCCTACTGCCTACTTGTCTGGAGCGGGGTGCATGTGGATGAAGGGGTGTGTGCCGTTTGGTGTGTCGTTTGGTCATCGTCCGTCGTTGTGGAGGAAGACTGCGCGAAAGCGGTTAACTGACGACCCTACCCTATACCACAGACCTAAGAAAGCTTCCGCCACCTAAAGATAGGCTTGACAAGCTGGAAGATTGCTCACTTAGTTGACTGTTCTATGGATAATAGCGTGTTTTATTTTTTATTTTTTGCTTTAAAATTTTTTTTCCTTTTCTTTTTTGTGTTGCCATTCGCAAGGTTTTCGCGGCAGTGTATCCAAACAGTGACTGCCTCCTGCAGTGCTACAGTACAACACTGTTGATCCATCACATCGTTCACAGATAACGGCCAACAATCGCCAGCGCCGAAAATCCATGCCGACTTCAGACTACCACCCCCGCTCTTCGTTTTCTCTCGCACAGCAGACACTTTGGACTTTGGATTGGGAGAATCATGTCGTGCCGTACATCGTACGTCGAGTGTCGTCTGTCGAGCGTCGTTTCTAACCTTGTCGTGAATGTGGGGACACACAAGATCACAAGACCACAAATGTTCGCCATGACGCTCGCGTGATGATGGTACACACACTAAACACATCCGGGCCCGCCGCAAGAACCTGATAGAGTTCACTGCCGTGGAGATACGGAGTAGACAGACGCATTTGGTCGGGAGCGGGTCCCTCAGGATGTGGCTGCTTAGACTGGACGGGTGCTTGGTCCATGAAAGGGAATTGTCGCGAGGGCGATCAGCGAAAGCTTGATAACACCAGACATTGTGGAGGAGGTGGGCCGGGACATTGAGGGGCAGTTCGCAGCGATGAGTGCGCATCGGACCGAAAGGAAGAGAGGGGGTTGACAAACAAACAGGGGGGGGGGGGGGGGTTGACAGACAGGGGGTTGACAAACAAACAGAGGGGATTGACAAACAAACAGAGGGGGTTGACAAACAGGGGGGCTGACAAACAAACAGAGGGGGTTGACAGACAGGGCGTTGACAAACAAACAGAGGGGATTGACAAACAAACAGGGGGGGGGGGGGGGGGGGTTGACAGACAGGGGGTTGACAAACAAACAGAGGGGATTGACAAACAAACAGAGGGGGTTGACAAACAGGAGGTTGACAAACAAACGCGGAGGTCGTCCTCAAATGTGAAGCGGATGTGGGGACAAGGTGGGAAATCGCACCTCGTTCATACTCACACTGACGACGAAGAACATGTGCAGGAACACGGCGAGGTAGGTGTAGGGCATTGGGGGACCCTGCAAGACGTGCGGGGCGTGATGAGACCTTTTCAGACATTCGAAAACATTCGAGGACACGACAAGACGCTCCAAAACGCTCCAAGACACTACGAGACACGACACGACACGACACGACATACAATACGATCGAGATCAGCTCACCAGAAAGACTGTAGGGAGCTAGACACTGACATTGAAGTCACGTACGTGTGCATCGCTGTACACCATGGTACTGCAAAGTATCAGACGTCGCCTGGATCAGAACGTCATCTTTTTCGTCTCATGCGAGAACCAAGTAAGCTTTAGCGAGGTAGCTCAACCGTCGCCCAGAAAGGTTTCCACCGAATCCGTTGATGGATCGCCTGGATCTTTTGCTGTGAACCTTAAGTTCTACCATGCTCACGGGTATAAATAGCGAAGAAGCTCGCCTCCTTGAGCTGCATCAAGTCCTAGCAGACACACTCACATACACATCACCTTGTTGAGGTTGAAATTGCGACTGAGCTTTGATCGCACGCTCACTTCATTGGCATTTGATCCGGCCATCTTGCTGGTAAAGTATTGATTTTTTCCTTTTCTTTTCTCTTTGAGTCCGAGTCTGGAGACGTTCGCCTCTTCGTCTTTCGCTCTTTCTCAGTTCCCTGAGTTCCCTGAGTTCCCTGAGTTCCCTGAATTCCCTCAGTTCCCTCATCCCACACCTATCCTTAATGCCGGTTTTCACTCCACTGACGCCCCCCAAGTACTTTCGTTCGGTAACCTTGTTCCTTTGTGGTCTAGCCTTTCTGTTTTTGCCAGTCGCTGCTCAAGAGGACTTGATTATGGGAATCCACTGACGTCTTCCCTCTTTGATCCTCCGCCCTTAGTCATCATGACTGACCGTGGGCGCTTCGCAAGTTATGCTAGGTTTCAGGAATTATCCCAAAACTCTGTCTTGATATCTGCATGCAACGCACATGCCACCGCTTATCTCGACATGGGTGAGATGGCTTGCTTTCGCGCTGTGGTTGAATGTTTGTGTTGGATGTTCACGCCTGAGTTGCTGAGTCTTTGTTGATGCTCTACTACTTTTGCGATTGAAATCCCCACTTTTTATATTCAAGAGGTTGTCGCTGGTGGCTTGGCCACCTCACCCCCTTCCCCCATTTCCTGCTACTGACATTTACTGACATTTTCTGGCATTTTCTGGCATTTACTGGTGATTACTGGCATTTACTGGCGTTTACTGGCATTTACTGGTGTTTACTGGCATTTACTGGCGTTTACTGGCGTTTACTGGCATTTACTGGTGATTACTGGCATTTACTGGCGTTTACTGGCATTTACTGGTGTTTACTGGCATTTACTGGCGTTTACTGGCGTTTACTGGCATTTACTGGCGTTTACTGGCATTTACTGGCGTTTACTGGCATTTACTGGCGTTCTCGGCGTTCTCGGGCGTTTTTTCTTGCTTTTGGGTTTGCTTCATTGCTTTTGGGTTTGCTGCTTTTTTGGCGTTTGGCGTTTGGCGTTTGGCGTTTGGCGTTTGGTCCCCCCTTCCCGGTCCCCCTCCCCCCTCTTCATGATTCTTTGACTGTTCGAACATTTGCTGCGACGATGTTGTAAGTGTTCCCGTCCCTACCCATACTTCATTTACTACTATTATCTTACTTTTAACAGCTCTCTGACCTGCCTGCGAGGCAACATCTGCGGATAGCTGACACACCCACCCATCCTTCCTGCTCGTCAACAGGTTTGTCTCCCACTTTATCCCCAAGACCCGAGAAATCAACCTATCACCCACTATTAAGACTAGTTCATCACCATCGCCATCGGGGCGGGCATCAAGAGCAAAGAGGCTCGCCTTGTTGAGCCGCATCGAAATTCAACAGGCGCACTTGCATCTCATTGCGCAGGATGGTGTTGCAATTGAGCAGCAGTCCGAACATCTACCTCTGTAGCACTCATTTCTTATTTCATCCGTGTTACAGGTATAGTAGGCTCTCCGAGCTTGGACACGTACCCTCTCCGTCTCCGACGCCTCCGCTAACACGTCGCAGTGCGCTTGCCCTCGTTGGGGCCGAGGCGAGTGTCTAGCACACAAGCCAGGGAAGGTCCGTTGTCGTGCTCGAGTATGCTTCGCTCAACGCGGCGGCTTGAGGAAGCTACCTTGGCACACGATGCGAGACAACATGGACAGTCGCTGACCGAGATGGGATCTCGGGTATCGGGGAAGAAGGGACTGCACGTCTACTGGACAAAAGTTCGTGCTGCCTTCCAACAAGAGGCGGATCGGAGTGTCGCGGCAACATACAGCTGTTGGCAACAGCGCCCAGCACCATGAAGCATACGGATATGGCGGCTAGTCGGCGGTGATGCCCTAATCGGGACTGTGAAGATGCGCAAAGCTGCTTCTGTCTCGAGCGGGGTTGACGATGTGTACGCCTATCGCCGCGCCCAATCGGGACTGTGAAAATGCGCAAGCTGTTTCTGTCTCGGATGGGTTTGACGACGTGTATCTCATGCCTGACAGCGCCCATCCGTATGCTCCATGGTGCTGGGCGCTGTTGCCAACAGCTTTATGTTGGCGCACACTCTTACAGCTGTTGTGGGGGGGGGGGGATAGGGGACGAGGATGGGAGACTTGAGTGGTGGCTTGTTTGTGGATGGCGAGGAAATAGATGACGCCGGGTGATGCGTGCTTGAAGCTTGATTATTCAAGGCACCCACAGGGACGAAGGAAGGAGGAAGAGGGCGACAAGAGAGGGATGATGAGTGAAGGCAAAATTTCTGATGAAAAAAAAAAGAAAAAAAAAACGAGGAAAAAAGGACAAGAGAAAGGCTAAAGAAAAAGGACAAAAAAAAAAAGAAAAGACAAGAGACGGGGAAAAAAGATATGAAAGAGGGACAAGAAGAAGGGACAAGAAAAAAAAAGACAAAAAAAGAGAAGAGGATAAAAAAGACAAAAAAAAGGGAAATTAAAGGAGAAGGGAAAAGTAACCAGGGAAGAAAATGAAAGAAAAACAACGGAAACACCAAACCACCAACACCAATACCAACTTGCCCCCCCCCCCCCCCCAACACACACATACACACACATACACACACACACATACACACACACACACACAAAAAAAAAAAAAAAAAAGGAAAGAAATGCGAGGGATACATGGAGATACAGAGAATCCCCCATACGGAAAACGACAAATCGGGATTCACAACAACAATCTGCCCCATCATTCGGTAATTGCGGGCTGAGTCGTGCGCTGTGCAAGTCTACACACCAGGAGAATAGCTGCTCGTACGGGTGGAACGTGGCGCGTATGCAACCGACAACTCGCACGATGACAGATTCCCGCGCACCTTGAAGCTTTTCCCGTGGGAGACCGGGCTAATGGGGTTGAAGGCGCAACGAGGGCTGGCGCGCGACCTACGATTCGACTCGCTCGTTTACTGGGCCTAACGCGTGTTCCGACAACACGGGGCCAGATTTACCATTTCCATCCAGTCTTCCCTGTCTGCTGGTCTTCGACCTTCTCTTCTCTCCTCCCTTCCTCGATCGCCCATCTGCCGTGCCACCATGGTGTACATGATAAAGAGCCTGTTTGACAGAGTTGAACTGGCCTACGGAAGACTGACGGCAAACCGGGCTTGAAATGGCTGAGGACGAGACAGGAGAGACCAAGGCGGCGATTGAGTCCGACATACTGTTCGTGCTCTGGGAGCTGTCCGCAGATTGCACGATCACCACGTCACAAGAAGTCTGGAGGCTGGCCTTTGGAGATTTGACAGGGTTCCATCAGCAATGTGGATCTGGTCAGCTCTGCCATCTTTTCCCACAGAAGTTTGTCGACTCTTCGACGAGTGCACCAAACCTAGTGAAGAACTAGGATTTGGCCAGCCACACACCTAATCTGTTAACACCTACCTGATCACCCTACCTTCCTTGCGATGGCCTCTGTGCCAGACGCCCCCATACCCATTGATCTGGAGCCTCGAACCCCTCTGCACCTCCCTCAGATTGCGAGAGCTGCTCTCATTCAAGGTAGCGAATATGACATCTCCGAAGGTATGATCCCGGAAGTCAGTACTCCAACGCCCGCGCCAGGCTCTGTCCTCTTGGGAGAAGAGGCCTTTATCGAAATCAGCGTGAAGGATGTGCTTGAAGCTGCACTAGACCTTCCTATTCAACCCAGCCCTCAACCCAGCCCTCAGCCCAGCTCACAGCCCGGCCCTCACAGCCCCCCCCCAGCAGCGATGTCTTCGAACACAGCAAGGTCTCGGAGCCTGCTATCGCCATCCACCTCTCTGCAGCTGCAGCCGGAGTCGCAGTCGAAAGCCAGGCTATTCTAGATGACAAAATGAAGGTCTTCAGGACCTTCTGCGCAGCCTTTGACGAAACAGCGAAGCGGTTCCCACCGGGAGGAATGTTCTGCTTTGCTCAAGAGATGTCGCAGAGCTTCCTCAGCCATTGGGCAAATGCCCTGAATGGCGATAGCCAGCCGCCAGCAGCCTCACATCCCGTTCGATCATACGCTTCTGCCCTCGCAGCTGACCTCCTGAGACGCCTCGCCGCGCCGCTCGACGACGAATTTCAAACTGCCCGTGGGACCGCCCCTGGCCCCCAACGACAACCCCCTGGCCCCCCCCAGGCCAGACGACCACACGAACACCAGCAGCAAGAAAACTCTGCTGTAGCCTACGATGATCCTAGGGTCTTCATACGGCTCCACGAGAAATCCCCTGCCTGGGAAAAGCAACCTTTTGCAATACGAACCCACTTAGCCGACAAGCAAGGCATCAAGTTTGACGCTATTCCGCAAGCATCCAGGACCAAGACCGGCTGGGCTATCCGCCCAGCGAACCTCGACATCCCGCAATAAGATCATCAACGAAGAAGCCTGCTGGGCTCCGGCCCTAGGCGCTGATGCTGTTGAGCTCGCGACGAAATGGATCACTTACGTGGTCCCCGAATGCCCAAGGTCCCTGACGGACCTACTAGGAAAGACCGTGGATTACGAAGCTGCCCTAAGGGACGAAGTGGAGGCTCAGACAGGTCTACGGGCTGTTAGCTGCCGCCCCTCCCGTCACGACGACCCCACTCAACCGACAAAGATTGCTCATTTCCTTCCTAAAGCAGCCGAAGCACCCCTTCCGTCTCTTTGGGACGAGCCGGCTAGCGAGGCTAATCAGGAAGACCGCCAAAGCCAATCAATGTAACCTCTGCTGGGACTACCACTCGCGACATAGCTGCGACCGTTGTGTCAGCTGCGGAAGGACCCCCCACGAGGGGATGCCCTGCGAATACGAGACCCAATGCCTCAATTGCCGAGGCCCCTCATCCAGCTGATGATGGGAAATGCCCTGCCCGGCCCCCACGACAAAAGGGAGTCCTAAAGCGATTAAGACAGCCGGAAAAGAGAGGGATCAGGGAAATCGGCGAAAGGCTCTTCCGCCAGCTCCACCCGGAGGTGGCCGCAGCCGCAGCCGCAGCCGGTCCTTCATCCCCGGCCCCTGAGTCCGGGGCCCGACCCTCATCGCCGTGCCAGGCGCTGACCCTACGACCTACGGAAGGGACGCCCCCGCCCTCGCCGAACAAGCGCAGACGACAAGCCCCTGATACCCCTACATGGTAGGACGTCCTTCGCAACAGACCACCGACAAGAGACCATTACGCATCTTCCAAGCCAACGTCGGCAAGGACTCGGCATCGCACGACTGTGCGCTAGCCCTTGCTGATAGAGGCGAATATGATGTAGTGATGCGCCAAGAGCCTTGGACCAGCACGCGGAATAACCGCTGCACGACAAAGAACCACACTGCATATCGAACCTTCTCCCCACATCAACCTGGGTTGGAAATAGCACACACCCGAGGGTCATGACCTATGTGTCCCTCCGTAGCAAGCTAAACGCCGACCAACTCAAGCCTACGCTTTCCCGAGATATCCTTCTAATACGAGCTGGCGGTATCTCCTTTCTTAATATCTATCGTCAACCGGCTACACTAGAGACCCTCAACTTCCTTAATAGCTTGGAAGTCCCTAATCGTTGCCTTATCGCCGGAGACTTCAACGCCTCGCACACGCTCTGGCAGTCAGGGCCCCATCGGAACCAAGGGGGCCGGATCGCAGCTTGGGTTGAAGATAACGATCTCGCCATCCTCAACCAGCCGAACCAACCGACTAATGAATACAATAATACACTCGATCTCTCGATATCAAATATCCCCACAGCACAAGCTAGAGTTGAGGACCATCTGGCTACTAGCTCAGACTACGACACTTAGCATCTCTCTTCCAATCCAACGGCCAGCCCCACCGCAACCCAGCCGGATCCGGATCCGGATCTCGGACCCCGGCGACCTAGCCCGGCTCGCCGAGGTCGTCTCACAGGGACAAGACTTCCTGCCAACAACCGCAATAACAGCTGAGGAATTGGACTACGCAGCAGCCCAGCTGCTCCAGCTCTTACAAGATCCAATCAAGGTCGTCGGCCGCTGCCTACAACGGAACGGGCGCTCCGCGCCGTGGTGGACAAAGGTCTGCGCCAATGCGCACGCGCAATACCGAACAGCTAAGAGACAGGACCCCGAGGAGCTGGGGCCTGCTTTACTGGCTAAAGATGATTTCTGTAAGGTCGCTAAGAAGGCAAAAATCGACTTTTGGCGGGATATTATCAAACAATGCGACTACGAACGCCGATATCTTCCGTATCGCGGGTTGGGTCGTCCGTACCCAAAGCGTCTTCCTGCCCCCGCCTCTCCAGCTCGGAGACGAGGTCTTCGAAACACAGGAGGATAAAGCAAATGCCCTCCGTAAAGCTACGCTCGAGCGGCTAGACGCAGGGGACGATATTGAGGGTCCGTGGGCCCCGATAACCGACGCCCCTAACCTTCCCATCTCTACGCTAATTTCAGCTGAGGAAGCGGAAGATGTGACGTCGAAGACCGGAAACACATCTCCTGGCGCAAAAAATGTGACCACAGCGATTATCCGGACCTGCTGGCCGGTTATCGGCGAATGCATCCAGTGGCTCCACGAGAGGTGTCTCTGTTTGGGGCACCACCCGAAGGCGTTTAAAGGCGCAGAGGTTATTATAATCCCCAAGCCCGAAAAGAGAGAACTTTCTTCCCCGCGCGCTTGGAGACCAATCTCTCTATTATCTTGCCTTGGCAAAGGATTAGAGAGGCTGGTCGCGAGACGCCTCGCCTTTATTGCGATCGACCGGAAGGCCCTGCATAAGAACCAAGCCGGCGCCCTGACGAAGAGGTCTGCTGTGGACCTCATCGCCGCCCGGGTACATGACATCGAAGCTGCCCTCGGGCGAGGGCTCGCTGCGACCCTTGTTACGATGGACGTACAGGGCGCCTTTGATACAGTCCTGCGGAACCGACCTTTGCTGCGCCTCCGTCAACAGGGCTGGCCTGACCCGCTGGTCCGCTGGGTGGCCTCTTTTATGTCTGACCGCACAGCCTGGGTCCATTTCCAAGACGCGGTTACGCCTCTATCTGCCTTAAAATGCGGCCTCCCTCAAGGCTCGCCTGTCTCGCCGATCCTTTTCCTGCTTTACACCGAGCCGATCTATAAGGTCAGGATCAAGCCGAGCCCTTGCCCTGGATTCAATCCGATTACTATTATACGCTACGGCGATGCAGACGATATCGCATCCCTTCACATTGGAGATGCGCTTCGCGAGACTACAGACGAAGCGGAGATCAACATCGAAGAGATACAATACTGGGGCTTCCGCAATGAGGTCAGCTTCGACCCAGCAAAGAGAGAGATAATGCACTTCTCGCGGAGACGAGAAGATAGCAGCCCGACTATTGTACACGACGGACAGACTAAGGCGCCGGAAGAAGCTTTGCGCTGGATAGGCGTCTGGCTGGATAAGAAGCTCCTGCGAGGCCTCGCCAATACAGCTCGCGGCCCTCCCCCTGATAAAGTCCGCCTCGCTATCAAGGCCTGCGTCCTTCCTATTCTATTCTACGGGGCTGAGGCTTAGTACCCGGGAAAGATAGCGCCGCCGTTACGATCACAAAGAGAAGGGTCCCAGGTCTCGGCAAGGATCGACCACCTTCTTGACCGCCTTAAAAGCGTCTTACATATCGGCATCCGCAGCATCCTCCCAACCTGGAAGACGACCCCTGTGGCCGCCCTGTATCGTGACAGCGGCATCCCACCAGTTGACCAGCTGCTGGAAGCTATACGCCTACGGCACGCAGCCCGGCTCCAGTCCCTGGATCCAAGGCACCCGCTTACAGCAAGGACTCCTGTCCCAGCCCCCAGGTCGGGTCAAAAGCCGATATATAAGACCCGACTTCAACAGAAATACAGCCCTGTTCAACTACACATACAACCGAAAGACGTCGCGGTCCCCACTTTCCTCTCCTGGATCAAGACCCTATCCGCAGATGATCTCATCGTCTACTTAGATGGATCCCGATCATACGGAGGGGCCGCAGGTTACGGATACGTCATTCATCGCAATAATCACACGATTGGCAAGGGCCTAGCCCGGCTAGGGCCCGTCAATGTGTTTGACGCAGAAGTAGCCGGCGCCCTCGCAGGCCTACGACGCGCAGCGAGCCTGACTTCGTCAGAGCCAGGCTTATGTATTTACATCTGCCTTGACAATACGTCAGCAGCAGCTGGCTTGCTAGGACAGCCATCGGAATCCTCTCAGGCCCAGTTCCTGAGTTCCAATTGATCGCGGTCTCAGAGGCCACGAGAACATGCCGTGATGGTCGTTCAGGATTCACCGACGATGTTCACTGAAGTGAAAATCATGTACATCTTGAGAGTTGCCTCGGGGTCATCGATTCTGGTTTCAATGTCAATCTCGACCTTGTTCGCGCGGTCGGCTCACTCAGCACAGCTCATGCTCTGCTACGGAAGAAGAACAAAACAGATGTCATGGCGACAGAGACGTGCAAAGCACTCGAGCAAGAGATGCTAGTCGACCTCCATACCGTATCTACGCTCCGCTACTTACAATATCCTCGTTAGCTCCTGGGCGCCTTCTTCCCTTTATTCGACTACAAGGTAACTGTTGGAATATCACTAACACTGCCAGGGCTAGCGCCAGGATCGTAGGCACCCACGTGTGTAGACCACAGCTAGTAACAGCTGTAAGGGCACGTGCAGGTGCCTCCCTGCTAGATATAGGGCCACTTCGTGGCCCTATTACCTAGCCTAGATTCTGTTCTTTAGACATCAAGTAAAACACCAAGTTAACCATCACGGTTTTGACGTCTCACCCGCCCGAAAGAGCAATTGCTATAACAGCAGGATACCTGAGTTATCCAACACTGATCAGTGGTTAACCTACCAGGTCCACCACTCAGAATACCGCAGATCAGCAAGGTTCATCAGAAGAGACAGCAGTTACGATATAGCTGGCTTCGGCCCATTACGCGCCAACAGCCCCTCACTATCGTAGCTACTGTGCTACCAGGAAACCGGTTCATCTAGCTCCCCGTCACTGGCCCAGCTAGATCACCGGCACCCTCATCCTAGCTCCCCTTCCAAGGCCCAGCTAGGCGCGTCCATCACGCACGACAACAGCTGCTTCAACGGTTATATAACCACAGCAACAGCAGCCACCCGATCACAATCGACAAGACTACGGAGTACCATCGTCACCCAAGGACGTGGGAATCCCGGAGACCCTGACAACAAAGCAATAAGGGGCAGCATTAGCCCGATCAGGGCTAACCAGCCACACCATCACATCATCAGTTTCATAAGGTTTCATAAGGTACGCTAGCAAGCAATACCTAAGATGACATCAGAGACGCCAGACAGCTCCCAGAGCAGCGACAACAGCAGTGGCGATACCCTCAAGGGGACGTCAAGGGGAACGCCTATTCCCGAGGAATACCAGGACTTCATTGATCCAGCACTTTGGGGCAAACTCAACCTGCTAGATCTGGACGATGAAAGTAACCCACCTTCGGAACAGCACATCGGCTCCTTCATTCTCTTCAATGTAACAGCCTATAAGCGCCAGGGCTTGTACGGCCGTTACCTATGGGCCCGAGCCTATGATGACTTCGAAGAGTTTGAAGAACAGCACTTCCGGGTCAACAAGAAAGCCTGCAAGATACTAAGGTCGTTCATGCTAGAACAAGGTATATGGATGGGCACCAACCGCCAGGCCCACGCCATCAACGTGGCAACCGCTTTACAGCAGTACCACGTATGGACAGACCTAGAGATCGAACAAACTGCTAGCAAATACCCCAGGTTCCTCAACAACCTCGACAAGATCCCCAGATTCAGGGAACACCTCAAGGAGGACCCAGCAGTCCTTGCGAAGGCAGCAGTCACAGCCCCAGTACGGCCACTGCAACTGCAGTTGCCAAGCCCCGAGAATACCACTCCACCTCCAGCCCCAGCTATACATCACCAGCAGCAGCAGCAGCTGCAGTATGACACCCCACGACATACAGCACCGTTAACAGCAACTGACACACCCACGGAGCCAGATGTCCCTACCTCACGGCAGGTGACAGACCTCTCTAAGATGTACACCGACGACAACAAATACGGTGGCGACATATATGACGTGTTAGAGAACAAGCTGCTGATTTTCCGGGACTTCTGCGGTAAAGTTTCAATTCCGCAGACGCAATTTTCACATGTATTCTCCCTGATGCTGAAGGGACGGGCATTACGCTTTTACTTCTCGAACCTCGCCCGGACCCGCCCAGTAATGCAGTTCATACACATGGTACAACAGACGTTACAGCACTTCGAGCCCGAAGAGATGCAGCAGACGTACCTGTCAGAGTGGCGGTCTATTACACTTGCGAAGATGATAACCGAGCACCCAGCAAAGTCAAAGAGCGAAGTCTTCGAGTTACTACTGGAAAGGATAACATTACTCCACAGCGCACTACCTACGGTCAGTGGCAGCAGAATTGCTCTCAAGGAGCAAATCATCAACGCCTGCTACGGCCAACCCGAGTGCGCCAACGCGCTATACCGACCTGCAGTAGATTGCGAGGGCGTTATCCAACAGATCCGCGGTTCTATTAAGCTAGCAGCGTCAACGCAGCATTTCCATACCGCTGCAACGCTCCCTCAAGAACCCACCAGCAACCCAGTACAGTACTGGACGGACCGAACGTTCCGTGGCCAAGGGAGAGATACGAAGTACGGCAACCGCGGCTCTAATCCCAGCTCCCAGAGCAAGAAGTGTTACGTCTGCAACAAGCCCGACTGCTGGTCCACAAGGCATACAGCAGACGAACGAACACAGGCCTACCGGAAATTCAGGACCAACAGGGCAGCCACCAGCACTTCGCAATCCTCCTACAAGGCGTTTTTAACGTGGCACGAAGGCCCTGAACCAACTGTAACGCTGTCACGCAGCGGCAGCCCTGATCTCGTACAGCAGTACTTCCAGGAACTCGCAGACAGCAGGAACAACGAGCCTAGCAGCGAAGAGGATGCTGCGTGGGAAGACTCCCAACAGTTCTTCACCAGCTACTTCACATCGACAACGACGATTGATGGCCCCGCCCTCGCTAACCAACTAGCTAATCAGGCAATGTACCACGCCTTCACAGGCCGTCTCCCGACTGCTCCCACATATACGACGGAATCCGCATATGCATTTACACTGCAGGCCCGGTACAGAGACATTTTTCAGGGGATATTGCCAGACACAGGAGCTTCCGGTCTTTCTACTGCTGGCAACCAGCAGTTCATAGCACTGCAAAAACAGCTCCCAAGCCTAGCATTGAACCAGACAGCAGCAGGCTCCAAGATCACCTTCGGAGCCGGGCCCCCTACCTACTCCACAGGCACGATCGACGTGCCTACACCGCTTGGTCAGATGGTGTTTCACGTGGTGCCAGCAGATACGCCGTTTCTGCTCTGCTTAGCAGACATGGACCGCATGGGCATCACATTTGATAACCTAGCCAATGTCCTTCGAAAAGGGGCACTTACTGTACCAGTCATCCGCAAATGGGGCCACCCATGGATGCTATTACAGCCAGAGATACCACTGGCGTTCAACCACCTGACAGAGGCCGAGCTACGTCGAGTACACCGCCGATGTGGCCATCCATCCGTGCAACGCCTATATGACCTGCTATATAAAGCAGGCCACGACGTGGAAATCAACGCTATTAGAGCCCTCACGGACATCTGCAGCCAATGTCAGCTACACGGGACACCGCCTAACCGCTTCAAATTCACATTGCGCGACGACTACGAGTTCAACTACGAGATTGTGGTTGACGTCGTCACCCTAGACGACGGCAAAGTGTTACATGTCGTGGATACAGCTACATCCTTTACGGCAGCCCGTTTCCTCCGCAGTCTATCAGCACAAGACACGTGGGACGCACTGCGCCTATGCTGGATAGATGTTTACCAAGGACCCCCTGACTGGATCGTTTGCGACGCCGGCACCAACTTCCACGCCGCAGAATTCAAGGCGGCAGCAAGAGCTGCAGGAATCAGCGTCAAGGAAGTGCCTATTGAGGCACATAACAGCATTGGCAAGATCGAACGAGCCCACCCTGCACTACGGCGAGCCTACTATATCATCAGATCAGCAGACAATACCGTGTTACCAGAGAGCGCCCTCCAGATGGCCGTCAAAGCTATCAATGACACTGCTGGCCCTAACGGCCTTGTGCCTACACTGTTGGTTTTTGGCTCCTACCCACGGATAACCGAGGATTCACCACCCTCACCATCTAACGTGCGGAGGGCTGCAGCAATTCACAAAGCAATGAAGGAACTGCAGCACCTACAAGCCAAACGCAAGGTCCAGGAAGCGCTGGCCGCCCGCAACGGGCCTGACATGGCCCCTACGATCAGCCTACCACTGCAATCACAGGTCCGCGTGTGGCGCGAGAACAAGGGATGGCAAGGCCCTTTTACCCTGATTGCAACTGCTGGCCAGACTTGCACTCTGCAACTGCCACACGGCCCACGAGACTTCCGCTCTACTGCCGTCAAGCCATGGCACGATGATCCCGAAGACCAAGTGCTTACTACATCACCTACGTCAGCAGTAATAGCAGCCGAAAATAACACTATCCACGACGAGATCATCGTTTCTACTACGCCCGATACCCCCCCCCAAGCCCAAGCCCAGCCCAGACGTGGCCCAGGTCGACCCGGGAAGTCACATCTCCCGCAGCAGGCGACCTCACAAGACCCAATTCCCCAAAGACGGAGACGCGGGCGTCCCAGAAAACACCCACTTGCCCCCGTGGAACAGGACGAACCCCCACAACAGCACTCCGTATACATCAGCGAAACGGACGTCAGCTTGCCCATCGTGTGTACGGTAGCGTACCTATCGTCGAAGGAACAGGACGATCAGGCCTTGGTTGCTATATTGCGTGCTGAAGGCATTATAACAGCTCCTGGAGAGCCGTTTGTAGCATCCACGTACAAGGAGATCGACGCCCTCATCAGCAGAGGCGTATTTGAGTTCGTTCCATTCGATC
Organism: Dactylonectria macrodidyma; assembly: GCA_020744425.1. NCBI lineage: Eukaryota > Fungi > Ascomycota > Sordariomycetes > Hypocreales > Nectriaceae > Dactylonectria > Dactylonectria macrodidyma. The sequence continues at coordinate 259,147 of JAGMUV010000041.1, read as the reverse complement.
CGAAACAGCACTCGGGCACCCGCATCTTCCGCTCCCGGATCGTCAACGAACTCAAAGGCAAGGGCACCTCACAGCCCTACGAGAAGTCACGCCTCGTCATCCAGGGCTTCGCAGACGACGGAAAACGCACTATTTTAACGCAAGCACCTACAATTCAACGGTCCAGCCAACGGTTGATCCTCGCACTTGCACCATCTCTGCTACTTCGTGGCCAGCACCTATGGCTACGAGACATCACGCAGGCGTATGTCCAGGCGGCTATGCCGCTGAACCGCACCATCCTCGCCAAGCTGCCGACACAGATACAGCACCACTACCCGGACAACACCATCATGAAGGTGGTGAAACCGCTGTACGGCATCGCCGAGGCAGGCACTTACTGGTGGGCCACGTACTACGCCCACCATAGAGAAAAGCTCCAGATGGAAACATCTACGTACGACCCGTGCCTGCTTATAACTACCAAGGAAAACCAGCACTTCGGCATCGTTGGCATGCAAACGGACGACACCATCGGCGTGTCAGATGAAGCGTTTGACCGACATGAAGATACTGCCTTGCAGGCAGCCAGCTTTACCGCAAAGCCCAAGGAACGCCTACAACCGGACAAACCGCTTGCCTTCAACGGCGGGACCATCACACTGTGTGCAGCAACCGGTATCATACAACTACGGCAAAAGGGGCAAGGCGAAAAGCTGCAGCTCCTAGAGATCACCCCTGAATCAACCGCTGCTTCCATCAAGGCCCAGTACACCGAACAGCGTGCGCGCGGTGCATACATTGCATCCATCTGCCAACCCGAGGCCTGCTACGACCTGTCTGCTGCAGCGCAGCACCAAGAGCCAACTCTCGAGCAGGCGAAGGCGCTGAATCAGCGTCTGCAATGGCAAATAGACCACCAAGACCGCGGCATCCGGTACCTGCCCATCGACCTGTCAACTGCGAAGCTGTTCGTCTTCGTAGACGGGTCTCTAGCAAATAACCCTGACCTGACATCTCAGCTTGGATTTGCGATCATCCTAGGCAACGAAACAGCAGTTAGCGACGATACCTTTACGCTAACTGGCAACCTTGTGCATTACAGCTCCACAAAGTGCAAACGCATTACCCGTAGTTCCTTGGCTTCAGAGGTCTATGGCATGGTGGCAGGCGTAGATATGGCCTACGTTATTACAAACACCATCAATCAAGTGCTAGAACGCCTGGATCTCCCAGCAGTACCCACCATTGCATGCACCGATTCGTACTCACTATACGAGTGCCTGGTAAAGCTCGGAACAACGCAAGAGAAACGGCTGATGGTCGATATAATGGCACTTCGGCAGTCATACGAACGCCGAGAGCTGTTTGAGATCCGTTGGATCAGCGGTGAAGACAACCTAGCAGATGCCTTTACTAAGAACAGCTGCAACAAGGCGTTTGAGCGCTTCATGGATACGGCAACTGCTGTGATTCGGATGGAGGGATGGGTCGCAAGGTGATGATTTTCATAAGAACCAGCTGTCCCAAGAGCTGGCTGCGCGGGCGCAGCCCTAACAGGACCAGGAAGCTCCGGCCGAGATACGGGCGCCGGAGCTGCGATGCTGAATACGCAGTTACGGAATCAGGCTTGCGGGAGTTACTGCTTCTTTTATATATCTAGGTGATCCTGGGCCCTGGCACAAAATTGAAGACTGCCAGTGTTGGAATATCACTAACACTGCCAGGGCTAGCGCCAGGATCGTAGGCACCCACGTGTGTAGACCACAGCTAGTAACAGCTGTAAGGGCACGTGCAGGTGCCTCCCTGCTAGATATAGGGCCACTTCGTGGCCCTATTACCTAGCCTAGATTCTGTTCTTTAGACATCAAGTAAAACACCAAGTTAACCATCACGGTTTTGACGTCTCACCCGCCCGAAAGAGCAATTGCTATAACAGCAGGATACCTGAGTTATCCAACAGTATTACTGTCTTCCGTGAATACTTTATTGAGTCAACTTGCTAATCGCAGATCAAAGATGCAAAATCATCACAATCTCCGAGGAACTCATGCTTAATTGAGGAGCGCAACTCCTTAGGCTTTGGATCCAATTTGTTCACCCATACCGTCATGCCATCTGTGCTATGCAAGCGGACCACTTTGCAAACCTGCCTTACAAATTGCTTCAGTGAATGGATCCGCAGCCTGGTTCCCACGACAATGAGAGCATCGATAGGCTGCTGCAGATCGCGTTGGAACACTTCCAAGAAATCTGATTCGTCCGGGCTGTGCTCTCCGTAGAGAAGTACGTCCGTCCTGAAAAACCCTCCGCGTCGTGTGCGTTTTTCCTCTTGTTGCCGGCTCTTGTTTTCCATCTCGCATTTCGTGCAAGGCGTCGTCACCAGCCTTTCAAAGGATTGGGGGTCAACGCCAGTTCTATGCCCTGGAGCTTTATGACACCTCAGCGTATCTGCTCGGCCGTGAAGCCAGACGGTCTTCGAAGCGAGACAATCCAACCTGGAATAGCGGCAATCAATATTTTGAGTGTAGTGGCGGAGAAGACGACCGGATTGAGCGAGCTCTTCCAGAAAGGAATCAAATTTGGTGAATGAAGAAGACATGCCAGATTTGAACATCTTCAACACCTCTTCATGCAGTTCACTGGCTGACTCCAGTGTAGAGTATGCCGAAGAGTCAAACACATTGTGGCTGGACTTCTTGGTTCGGGAGACGCTCCGAAAGTCGTCGACTGATAGATTTAGCGAAGCTTCCTGCTGTAAGCAATGGGTCATACGTACTACCAGCATTCGTGGATGTACCAGCTCCACTGACGATGACGATGTTTTTCTTGGTTTGAAGGCTTCGCTTCAGATCCAGTGCACCGTGTTCGTCATCAGTAATCCAGAGCGCAGTAACACCATCGCAAAGGCTCACTCTAGCCATGTTGCGGCAGACTCCAGCACTTCGTTCGTACGGGTCATGACGTGGGCGCAAACCCCCTGCTTTCACGCAAGCCTTGGGCATTTTGAATGAAGGAGATCAAGCAGAGCGGGGAGGTGTTGCAAAATGCAGAGCGGACTAAATATGACCTTTAGTCACATGCTGCAACTTATTTTTGTAATTCACATTAGGTTGATCTTAAATAGCGTGATGAAGGGGCTCATGGTCCATACCAAAGCATAATGGGTAAAGGAATATATTAATTATGCAATAACTTATGGCTTAAGGCGTCCCCTTTAACTATCCACTAAAACAAGTTGCCATACTCGTTCCTTGGAGTAAGCTCTATCTCAATTGCATACTTGGAAGAATGATTGGGGTATGCTTGATAGAATGCCTCGATTTCTATTCTCCATGATTCTTTCAGTAATTGAAAGCGTTCATTACTGTCCGTAGCATCACAGATAATTATCTTACTCATCGGTCTCATTGGAGTCTTGAATCGTAACTGTAAACGATAAAAGTGGCATTTGCGATGGCTGCGAAGCTTTTGAAAGAGCTCTTCTGCGGAAAACTCATATACAAGGCCCCGAGGCCTCCAGAGTTCAAGCTTGTTCCTCCAGCGTATCACCCAGAATGTGCCACGCCAGGTAATTTGAGGAACAGACACCTGGGGTCTTGAGTAGCGGACTTGAGAAAACATGTGTTGGAATGAAGGTAGTTCGTGGACCAGAGCAGGCTGGAGCTGGATTGGAGGAAGCTGGTTGTGGTGTTGAAAAGGATAATCATGGGCTGGAAGGAGGAGGGCCGGGATTACCGTGAAGAGTGTAGTTTGCTCTTGTGCCACAGCCAATCGCGCGACCCAGCGGAGCCGGGTGAGCTCTGCCGGAGCTGGTTCACCCGGCCCTTGGCTTGAGGCTTAAGACGTTATCAATTTATGCTGTCACGCGTTGCTGCACTCGACTGGCTTCGTCACGTCACGGTGGTTGCGTAATTTGAACGCGTGTTTTGAACGCGTCGCTTGCATTCTCGTCTACCACTTCATCTTTCCTCATCTTGAAAGGACATTCCCATTACCAGGACCATCGACTGTCGACTTCTCTTGCATCCTAACTGACTACGGTTCGATTGCTCGCTGAGTGAAGGCACACGTCTTTTGTCAACTACCACGGAATGCTTATTGACCAGAGCAGATGCAGACCCCGACAACGGCTCCAGCGATTGCGATACTGTGGTAGAGACACTCGAGGACACACGCGGTGTTTCTTGAGCTGACGGAAGGCATCACTTCCGACGCACGCCACCCAATCGAGACGATGGAATGGTGACGGGGTTTGCAGCTATTCCGCTTGCGGAGGACGACCAACCGTCTCTCCTCTCCGACCTTTCACCACCATTCACGACCAAGAAGAGTTTTGTTCGACCCTGTTCCGCTTCACTTCTTTACAAAATCCGCCGTCATATTGTTCTTGTGCGAAAGGGCGCTGGACCGTCATTGAAGGTTTGGGCGGACATGGCACGCATTCAAGAATCGTCCCTCGCCATGCAGTCGTTGTACGGATCAAGTCCAACGCTCACATTGGACCCGTGGTCCTGCTCCTCACTGGCTCTCAGGAGGTAGAGTCCAAAGACATCGACGCAGCGGACGAAGCCGAACCTGGTAAGCCAATGAAGAGACTACCGGCTAACGGAGCAACCGGTGGCCTCACATACGACCGGCCTCGGCCACATCCATCCGATCCGTCACCTTGCGTAGGATGAGAACGAACCTTACGCAAGGAGGCCACTTCTAATGGTTTGGTGTGAGGTAAAAAAGAGAATTCCTCGCCCGCCTGTGTTTACTACCTGGTCTCAAAGAAACCTACGAGTGCTCGAATCATGTGGTCAAGTCTACGGAGTCCTGAGTAGCCTCAAAGCAGCGTCTTAGATTCGGGTGGTAGTGTTGCTAACCTTCTACTTCGACGTAGGGGACACCGGGAAGCCCCGACTTCGTAACCTCGGTGCGGCCTAGTCTCGAACGTCCTCCTTTGCAGTTTTCCTTCCGATGGCCTGTCTCAATCGCACAGCTCCAAGGCGGACGTGGGATTGGGACAGGGCACCCGAAAGTTTGCCACAGACGAGCACGAAGTGCCACCGGAAGCAACAGAACGGTACGCAGAGTCTCGGCTGCCCGAAAGATCGACCAGAGGACAGCTGCCATCGAGATACATACTGGCAAGCACAAACTTCGCCTTCCTCGCAACGATTGCAAGACAACTGTACCTAGTTGCTCACGACATCGATCAGTCAGAACCAAGAACCTTCAAGGAGGCCACTCAGGGTCCTCATGGAAGACTCTGGTGGGGAGGACTGAAGGATGAACACGGATCTCTAATCGAGAATGGTGTCTGGACCCTAGTTACGCTTCCACCAGGACGAAAGGCCCTTCGAGGCAAATGGGTGTTCAAGCTCAAAGGAGGGGAAAATGGGGAGGTTCTGCGGTACAAAGCCCGCTTTGTCGTGAGAGGATTCGAGCAAAGGGAAGGAATTGACTTCAACGAAACCTTCGCCTCTGTTGTCAAGCCGATGAGCTACAAGACGGTATCGAATCCTACGTCACACGGCAGATAAGGTTCTGGGCTGTAAGCCACAGTGATGTGAAACAAAACCTTCGCCCTTTACTCACCTCCCAAAGGACAATACTCACCTCCCAAAGGACAACCTAACGCCGTATACCCTCCGTCAATATACCGAGTCGTCATCGAAGAGTCATAGGGAAATCAGAGGATCCGACGGACGTTCCGAAAGGCATTGGCGGGCCCGCAGGGACCGGTCTCCTGTTGCAAGCTGCGCTGAGTTTTCCCTCTCGCGACACTGCGGACACTTCATGCTCTCAAGCTTCATTCAACGAGGACAATTGCTCCGCTCTCCTCGTCGCAACCATAACTAGCGTGCCCTTTCAACCATGCCCCGGAAACAGGCGGTCATCGTTCCGCCTGATGAGCTCCGCCGCACGTTGAAGGATCTGGATGCTCAGAGGGCCGCCCATCGCAAGCAAGAGTGTATCAGAGTCCCTCATGACGAAATCCTCCGTCTGTTGCAGCATCTGGACCGCCAGCACGCGGCAGACCGAGCCCCTCAAAAGGCAAAGCGCCCTAGGGAACAGGAAGCACTTCCAACGCCGCCGCCCACGCAACTGAACCGCTCCCCCAAGAGGCCGCGCCCGATGCAGGAAACCGTCGAAATCCAGTGGGCGTCGATCAATTCTATTCTACAATACCATGAATCTTGCTTTCGCGACAAAGTGGAGGCATCCGCAACAAGATCCTGGTGCAAGGAGGTCCCACTTGCCCTCCAGGTAGAGGCTCCCAAGTCGTTCTACCAGGCGTTTACAGATGAAAAAACATTGCCGATTTCGCATTGCGTCTTTTGCTACAGAAAGCAAGCGCCTTGCGAACTCACTACCGTCCAGTGGAAGAGGCAGTTGACGCCCTCCCTGCTGCAGGCCACGAGGACACTTCAGCAGTGCCGGAAGTGCCTTCCACTGGATGACGATGCTGGCGCTCATGTTTGCCGCGAGTGCCACGCCAGCTTGGAAGGTGGAAAACTGCCCAAAACCTGCTCGGTCAACAATATGGACATCGGATGTGAGCATCGGTACCCTGAAGTGCTTGATGACCTCTCTCCCGTTGAAGAGAGGCTGATTGCTCTCCAAGCCCCTTTTGGCTACATCACAAAGTTCACCGTTGACAACAAGACCCCGTCGGGGCTCAGTTACCGGAAGCACGTGAAGGGCCATATTGCCGTGTTTCCGAACAAGGTGGACGACCTTGTTGCCACAGTTCTCCCCCACCCTCTTCTGGAGACTATCGAGAACATCCACGTCTCTTGGAGCGGCTCGAGCAAGCCTGGCCCCACAGACGTTGGCAATCTTCTTCAGGTGCGCAAGTCTCGCGTACGGACTGCCTTGTCATGGCTCCAAAGAAACAACCCTCTTTACGAGCACGTCACGATCAACCACGGCGAGATAGACGGCTGGCGGTATGCAGACGGCTCCAATGTCCCAATCCTCATCATGGATAGCATGCGGAGGGAGGAGCCGTCTGCTGCTGAGAAGACGCAGACGGACCACATAGTCCCAGATACCGATCGAGGTTTGGAAGACAACCGCTCCTCAAGTATTGAAGAACTGCTTAATTCGGTACACGACCACTCCAGTGACGATCCCAGTCGTATGGAAGACCCTCCGTCGACGGAGCAGCATCACACCTCGCCTGGCGGACCCAGTATTGCAGCTCCCGCCCCGGGGCCTTCCGATGGCAGCGGCGATGCCGTCTATGAGACATCGTCATCCGGCATGTTTCCTCTTGACGGACCGGCTGCTTTTGAAGAGGCGGACAAGCTGTCCTTCTTAGCGGGGGTTATGCCGACGAGTCAGAGTCGACAAGGCGAGGACTCTGAGCCGTGCGCTATACAAGTCCAGACGACAGGAGAACAGCCGTTCATCCGGGTGGAACGTGGCGCGGACTTTGCGGACAGCCTGCACGAGGACTTCTTCCCACGCACTTTCCCGAAGCTTTTCCCGTGGGGGAGGGGGGCCCCAAAGGCACTGCGCGGGTCGGACCGCGATCTGCAACACGCTTCGGAGCCTGTCGAGCGCCAGTCAACCCACTCGCTCAACTACTGGGCCAGATACGTACTGCAGCGACACGGAGGCCGATTTGCCACCCATCCCGTCTTTTGTTTCTTGGCCTTCAACATCCTCCTCCGGTCCTCCAACCGCCGCATCAGCATGGTCCGTATGACAAAGGGCTCTTTTGAGAGAGTTGAACGGGTTTATCGAAGCCTGACGGCGGACCGCCTGAAAAGAGCCGAGGACGAGATGCGCGAGACGAGGGCGACGACTGACGCCGACATATCGTTCCTGCTCCGGGAGTTGTCCATCTTTGGCCACGCACAGCCGCTCTCCAACGAAAGTCGACTCTTGATGCGGAGAAAGATCAAGCAGTTAACATTTGGACCGGTATGCCTGCCATTTGGATCACGGTCAACCCCAACGATATCAACAATCCGGTCAAGATGTGGCTCTCCATCCACAGGCTCCACGAGTATGACACGGCAAAGGAACTTTTAGCCGATCTTCGGGGGAGGTATGACAGGATCGCCCTCAGCACCATGGATCCGGTCAGCTCCGCCATCTTCTTCCACCGAGAAGTCTCTTTGTTCTTTGAAAAATACGTCAGGACAGGCCAAGAATCGATTTTCGGGAAGATCAGTCACTATTATGCAACGGTGGAAACGAACGAACGCGGCAGTCTACATCTACATGGACTACTCTGGTTGGCCGGCAACATGCAATTGCCGTTCCTGATTGACAACCTGGCTGACCCTAAAGAGGAAGAATATCGTGCTCAAGTGACTCGGTACGTGGACTCGGTCTTTCATGAGTGCTTAAACGAGAATGCTGGAAAGGTTGTCCTACAGGAGAGGAAGCCAATCCACCCGGTTGAGGAGATGATGAACAGCACCGAGGCTCTTACTGCGGCCTTCGACGATGAGTCCAACTTCATTGCGTACTGTTGCCAGATTCATTCCCATACCTTCACCTGTCTCAAGTATTCTCTGAAGGGACTTGCCGAGCAGGGTACGGACAAGTACAGACGGACAGCTTGCCGGTTCAAAGCGCCTTGGAAGATCGTCGAAGCAACAGGATTCTCGGAGGAGGGCCTCCTCAAGGTCCGCCGAAACCACCCACTGGTTAACCGGTATAACAAAGCGATGGCGGTCGGCCTCCGCCACAACCACGACATCTCGATGATCTTGACGAGAACCAAGGGCCTAGCCATGGTGTTTTACATCACGAACTACGCCACCAAACTGGATACGCCAATGTGGAAACGCATCGTCCTCGCCGCCGAAGTCCTTCGACAGCTTCGTGAATCTGACGTGCCGAGTCGTCAGGTGTCGGATTCTGCCGAGCGTGACGCCCAGCGGGCGGCCGTGTTGAACAAGAGCCGTCAGTTTCTGATGAGGGCTGCGAACCGAATCTTTTCCGAGAGACAGCTCTAGTCCGTGGAGGTCTGCTACCACCTGCTCGGCTATCAGACCGACTTTACCAATGTGCCGCACTGGTCCTTCTTGAACCTGACCGCACTGTATTGGGCCATCTTCCGCCGATGGGCGCACCTTCGCCGTCAGGCCGGCGTAGAAACAGACGCGGAGGAGCCTCCTGAGACGGTACACCTTAGGGAAGGCGGCCGGACCCTGTTGTACCTGGACGCTTACGCCTACAGAGGTCGGGTTCTGAAAAATCTGTGCCTCTATGACTACATGTCTATGATTCAACTGGTGCGTTCGGGTAACGGGGATGAGGACGAAATTCACGTATCTCTTGAGGGGCCCTCTCCAGAATGCCACAACTGGGTACAACAGCTTCGGCGACCTCCTGACTACGCCGTGCCCATCTTTCAAGGTTTCATCAGCGACGATCACAACGACGAGCACCCGGTATATTACAAACGGTACGCTCCAAAGTCCATCCTGCTCGCTCTGATCCAACTCTGACCTTCTCCCCAGCAACTCTGTTCTCCATCTGGCCTTGTTTGTGCCTTGGGAAGACTTCTTTCCAAAGGTGCAGGGCGATATCACCGATATGTGGTTGGTGTCAAGGCTGGTTACACACAAGGGAGTGAAGAGGTCGGCACACTGCTATTTGGCAGCTAGATAGTAGATTGATAGGTAGGTGGTCTAAGGTGACGGTACTGATCTCTGACTCTCTCTCTGACCTAGCTCTAACAGCTGCTCTTTATGCTGCCGGGCCTGACTAGGCCGGCGGCTTCCATCGGCTTCTGCCGGCGCCTGCGGCCCGGCTAGGACCTCTTCCGGTCTCAGCTACGTCTCGGCCGGCTGTGCCCTTTGGCTCCTGACAGTTGGACTACGAGGCGGCCCTGTCTCCCCGCCTTCGTTTCCATATCTCGAACATCTCCCTACTTAGAAAGTCAGCCGAAGATGCGCGTAAGGACGCAAAGCTCTGGGCAAGCCGGTCGGAAGGTGACGACACGGTTGATGTAGAGCTTCCCCTGGATGAAGATGACTGCGGTGAAGAGGCAGCAACGATGGCTGAGCATCACCAAAGCTACGCAGCTCTGCTCCAGACTCTTCAAAATGCCATACGGGATTCCGACGCTACGAGGGACTCCCCAGTCCTACGCAGCCTGGTGCGAGACCTTTGCCAAGAGAACTCTGCCGATGAGGGTCGGCCTTTTGTCCAACGTCACGAAGGGTTTTACCAGCAAATTCGCCGTACCCAAGACGGTGCCTTATTCCAATATCCGACTCTCTGTGGAGAGGATGTTCAAGCGGCGGCAAAGGCTCAGGACATGCTACATCTCCGAATGCTGGATGAGATTGAGGGTGGTCCCCAAGGGGCCATACACTCCACGGGTAACGCCGACACAGACGATATCCTGGCCCAGCAGTTTGACGGAGAGATTCCCTTTCCACGTCAAGGCCAAGACTCAGCCGTGGACGTGCCTCGAATCCTTGTCGATATCAGTTCTACAACAGGCTTCGTCGAACTGGGACGCCTTGCCGCCTCCAACTATACGCTCAACTATCTGCAGAGCATGGCTCTCCAACTCGTCTGCAGCTTCTTAGACAAGTGCACTGCCGATCCGGACTCGGCCGGGCAACATCTCCAGTACACGGGCGAGGCGGGTGGTACGGGAAAGTCGAGGATTGTCGATGCTCTGAAGGACGTGTTCGCGGCGAGAGGCCAATCACATCTTCTTCAGTTCACTGGTACATCAGGCAGTGCTGCGGCCCAGATCGGCGGGACGACGGTCCATTCGGCTTGTGCCCTGGATGCCCGCCGCTCTTCCAGGAAGCAACCTTTGTCATTCCCTGAAGCCAAGAAATGGACCTGGAAGCAGAAGCTCGTCCTCGTCATCGACGAGATCAGTATGTTAGGGGGGGCCACTCCGTACGACGTCAGCCGCCACCTACAGTCTCTCCGCGATTGCCCTGATAGGCCATTTGGCGGCATTCCTGTTGTCCTTCTGATGGGGGATTTCCATCAGTTCGCCCCGGTGCACGAGACGAGCCTCCTCGTGAGCAAACCGATGGATCCCGCTCTCGCCCCCCTCAGGGCTGTACGCTTTGGCGCATGTTCAAAACTGTTGTCCTTCTTGAAGAACAAGTCCGTACACGGTATGATCCACAGCTGGGCGCTCTTCTCGACAGAGTACGCGCGGGCCTCCAGATGGAGCAAGACCTCCACCTGCTTAACACTAAGCTGGTTGACCGATCCCGAATCGCTTTCCACACCGGCTTACGCGCCATAACGCCGCTGAACCGCAACCGCTGGAGCCTCAACATGCAAGGGCGCGTTTTAACAAGAGACACATCTCCGTCTTCGTCTCGACCCACAGCTGGCGAAGGAGCACGGTATCCCAAGGCGAGATCGCCGACACCATTGAACAAGGAGACGATTCCAACTGCAATGTCCCTGGCATCTTCTTCTATGCCCAGGGGATGCCCGTAGTTGTGAACAAGAACATCTACACCGGGTTGAGGATTGTGAATGGAGCGGAGTTTACCGCTGCAGACGTCATTCCCGATCACAAATACCCAGGATACCATCTTGCGGACGACGTCACCATTCACTTTGGCCCTCCTCTCGCCATACTCTTACGGTCGAGAGACACAGAAAGCTTGGCCGTCCCGACCCTCCCGGCGGGAACGGTACTCATCCGGCCGATCTCACAGACCCTCGATCCGGCCAACCCGCGCTTCAAGTTCTTGTCGGCCAAATGCACTCGGCGCGGATTGCCCGTTGTTCCTGCATTTGCCCTTACTGACTCTAAAGCCCAAAGCAAAACGTTCGCAGAGGTGCTCTTGGAGCTGCGGGGGCATCGTATGGTCAATGGAGAGCCTTCTAAATGCGATTTTACTAGTCTCTACGTACAGTTGTCCAGGTGCACGACGCTTCGAGGCGTCAGGCTTCTCAGTCCTGTACGACACCAGGATTTCATCGGTAACAAGCTGGATCAGGCCATACTTGATGGCATGCAGAGACTCAGGAACCTAGCCGTAGAAACGAGACGGATATATGAGGGTCGGGGCCGCGATACCTAGGAATAACATACATGCGAGATCATTCTGAAGATAGTTCAACCTTTTGCCTCATCCTGAAGTCATGAAATCACTCCAACGCCGCCGACCTTGTAGTATCCAGAACCGACCCTCCTTACTCCATGCCGGGGCGCATGACTTGAAGCTCCAACCCAGCGCATTTTCAACGCGACTTAAGGGCACCAAGCAACAGCTAGACACAACAATTTTCTGATTCAGAACGCACGCCGAACCCCATATTAGGAGACTTAGATCTCATACGGCGACCTTACCGCCTGCCAATCGTCCGGATCCTTCTCCCCGCCCTTCCCGGGCCGAAACTCCTTCTGTTCCTCGCAGTAACGTACCCACCACTTTTCGAAGGCCTGCCGATTGTACAGCCATCTCGGCGCACCTTCTCCCTCACCGAAGAGGTCCAGAATGTGGTCGCAGTACATCCACACGCTCTCAAGATGGTGCGGCAGCAACGGCTTCATGTCCTTGCGCGCGACCACCACGGTGCCGACATATGACCGCCACTCCGGGGGCGCAAACCCGGACTCCGCGTCGATATTGAGATACGTGGCGATCTGGTTGTCGAGGTCGGCCCGGTTTGCGGACTGAGTGCCTACGCGGTAGAGGACCAGCGGGACGTCGATGAGTCCTGGGACAGGAGGCACGGACTGTGAGAAGACGGGATGATCTGCCTGGATCGTCGTAGCTGACCAAGGCGCGAATTTCAGTCTCTCAACGTCACACCGGACGATGACGGCTTGGATGGACCCTGACGCGCTGTGTGTTGCCGTCGATGCCGGTGCATCCGACTGTGAGGTGGCTGGAGCAGGCGCAGGGTTTGCTTTGACTGGAGGCACCTGCTCAGTGGGGGTTTGTGGCTCGGAATCGGTGTCCCATTTGGTGTAATCGATTGGCGCCATGGAGAGTGGCTCAGTACTACAACCTGAGGAAGATCAGGCGGTCAAAGAAATAAAGATAAGGATATCATATTGTTGGAACATCGCGGCCAAGATACATACAAGCAGCAGATGGGATGCGGCAGGTGGTATGTGCGCCCACCTGGAAGCGATAAGGGGACTGCCTTATCGGCCTATGGGGCACAGATCCATATCTCCCCACTGCGCACCTGCTGGCTAGTTAGATGAAACAACAACAGAAGATCCATCAATACGAAGCCTAAATACAGCACTATTTCGGCTTCAACCAGTGGTTCGAACCCTACCCTTGTGAAACCTACAGAAACCTTCGTCCTTTACTCACCTCCCAAAGGACCACCTAACGCCGTATACCCTAATTCAATATACCGAGCCGCCATCGAAGAGCCATAGGTAAATCAGAGGATCCGAGGGACGTTCCGAAAGGCATTGGCGGGCCCGCAGGGACCGGTCTCCTGTTCTCAACAGGTCCAAGGGTTTTGCCACCCTTCGCCACTTGGTCCCTTGGACGACTTAGCTTGGGTCGTGACATTAAAAAAGTAAATTTATTTATAAAAGAATTTCTATATACTCAAAATAATTATATAAGAAATCTATGTCATCTAATATAGATATATATTAGTAGATCCTATCTATTTGTCATTTTTTCTTTTTTATATATATCATATAACTTAGCAGGTTTTATTACTATAAAACTGCATTTTTCTTCCTCTTTGCCCCACTTTTCTCCATTTTTACACCAAAAATGGGTGTTCCAGCTTTTTCAGCATGTTCCAGATTTTTCTGCCCTACTAAGTGGCTCGCCCACTTAGTAAGACCCTACGGGTATTTAAATGGGACAGTATTATCCGTCCCCCTTCGAGCAACCAATGGAGTCGCTGTTGGTTGTCGTCAATTCTTCCCTTCAACCATTCCCCTACCCCACCTCCGTGTCCTCCGTGAGCAGCGGTTGCAGCTCTATCCTGCAGCTCTGCTCTGTCATGATCTTCTATGGCAGACCTCACTGAGACAGACAGCCATGCAGCGCAAGCTTCTTGTGATAGTGCTTCTACCAGCCTTTTGTTTTCTATTGATCTCCACGGGTCTATATCTCGGTCGCGATAACTTGACGAGGCTGTCCAATCTTTATCTTCCTCTCCAGCCCCAAGAGACGACTCTGACCTCAAGCCCGTCGAGCTGGACGACGACTCCCGAACAGACCGTCGCTGAAGTTGCGACAAGCACAATACCTGCGCTTTCGACGAGCGACGCTGCTTCATCCCCGACCGCTTCGTCATCCTTGTCCATCGCAAATGGTGAGTACTTAGCTATTCTGCTCATGACACCAAGTCTCACAATGTTTAGGAACCATCCTCTCCGCTGACCGCATCTCTCCCTATGTCTCAGCCATCCTTGATCCCACCTCAACACAGCTTCCACGACTCGAATGCCCTGCCTTAGAAGCCAGCCGATATGACGTCCTACGAAAAGAACTGCATGGTAGACAACGGGATACGAACCAGCATGTCGATTACTTCTTCGCTCTCAACTTGCGTGATTGCAAAAAGCTTCTCCCACGCCTTCTGGGGAGTATTGTCGAGGTTGCTCGGTTCCTCGGACCTCATCGCTGTGCTCTTTCGATTGTGGAGGGAAACTCGCCCGATGGAACTGGTGATGTTCTTAACGCCTTGGGCCCCTTTCTCGAGGACGTTGGCCTTGCCTACTTTTACAATAGCTCCAAGATCGACCCGACCAAAGGCCGAGGCGCGCGTATTCGGAAGCTAGCTCAGCTACGCAACCTAGCACTTGCGCCGCTGTACAAAAAAGGAGTACAAGTAACGGAGGAGACTACTGTCCTCTTCATCAACGACGTGGCTGCGTGTCCTGAAGACCTTCTCGAGCTGGTGCTTCAGCGACGCAATCTAGGCGCCGACATGACCTGCGCAATGGACTGGACCTATGTCGGCGTTGACCCTACGTTCTACGATGTATGGGTTGCGCGTACTATACAGGGCACTCCATTCTTTGAGGTTGGTGAAGATGGAAACTGGAACTCGGCTTGGAACCTCTTTTGGAACGCACCAGAGACCAGGGCCCGGTATAACGCCCAGCTACCCTTTCAAGTCTTCGCCTGTTGGAATGGGGCGACTGCCTTCACGGCTGCTCCTCTCTTACACGGGCTGCGTTTCCGTGATGTCCGAGGCGACAAAGGCGAGTGTTTCCAGGGTGAGCCCCAGCTCTTCTGTAAGGATCTTTGGTGGAGGGGCTACCGCAAAATCGCCGTGGTTCCAGCCGTGAATCTTGAATACTCGAACGAGAAAGGAGCAGACATTAAACGGCAGAAGGGTTTTGTATCTGAAATTGTTCAGAAACAGGACGAGGACAGCACCTGGATTAACTGGATTTACGATGCCCCAGACCAAGTGAAATGTATGCCGGACTGGGGTCACCAGTCATGGCGCCCGTGGAACGAAACTCTGCGCTGAGAATTAGGCTTAGAGATAATAAAAATTGTAATACAATGTCATGCTATCCCAGAAAACGAGCGCTCAAGAATGCATGTTGAGAATGAGTTTTATTAACGGGCTGCAAACTTAGACGGCGATATTCATAGCAGGAGACAGCACCGGGGAGCTGAACTACGTCCTTAGATCAATATTGAGATAGCAGTCACCTCTGTTGCTGAACTAGGTGCTCAATAGTTCCTTCCGTCTGGTTCTTTGAACCCAATTCAGATGGAATGGGCTTCAACTCGGTGCCCATATTCCTGCCACAATGTCCAAGAGTGCCCAATCGACCTTGATAAAGTCCACGGGGGACACACCCCAGAGGGCCTTTGCGCTAAGCTATTTTCGTTTCGTACGGTTCTTCCATAATCACCCGAAGCCCCACAATTTCACTTTACTGGCTGGTCCAATCTGATGTATATGCAGTGACAGGCCTGCTTGAAGGCCAATTTCTCCAAGTGTTCAGCATCCTATCCTCAGCAGCTGAAGCACGGTCTGCCAAAATGAGACTGTATGATGTTAGTAGGATTCAATCTGAATAGTTAGTGTGCCTGAGGCTTCTGGTCCATGTCAAGCCTCCCCGTTGCAATGGCAAATTTGATCGTCGCCCGTACTGCCCGCATGTCTGGCGCCCATTTGTCACCGTCAGACGCCGCCTTTCCTCCCAGGAAGTATGATAGGTTTCCCATCTTTGTCTGTGAACATCGCAACATGCCTTCCCGTTGCGCGGTCCATTTTGCGCAGCGGAATAGGAAGTGTTCCACTGTCTCTGATGCTAGCCCGCATTCGCAAGTGTCCGATTCCATCGTTCCTATCTTGCACAGAAAGCTGTTAAGTCTCACCATTCCGGTGCGGAGCTGTGATAGTACGTCTGCTTCCTTCCTCTTCAGGGGGTCATATAGAGTACGGGTATGCTTGCCTGGCAGTGCCGTATCTATCTGCTTCGAGTATTTCCCGACTCTTTCTGGTAGTGTTCTTGTTTGCTGCTGCTTGGTTATCGCTAGTCTTATCCTTGTGGATCTTGCTAGATGCGGTGGCACATCTGGTCTGCATTCTCCTTCTGTGGCCTTCCGCGCTGTTGCTTTGGCTTTTGGTCCCAGCGCGAAATCCTCTTCTCCTGCTGGAACCCACAACATCCGGAGAGAGTGGCCCTCGTCTTCGAGACGCTTGATATGGTCGTATATTTGCCGTATGATTTGTTGGCCGGATTGTTGTCGTGGCCGCCGTATGGCTTCTAGTGCGGAGCGGCTGCTCGTCATGACAGTCATATCCCACCGGCAGAGTCCAGACGGCATACATCTCAATACCATCTCTATAGCTCCCAGCTCGGCGATGTATAGGTTCAGCTCCTCCGTCAACCCGAGAGTGATGGAGTAGCTGGCCACTACCTCGTCATCGTTGTTGATCGCCGTATCTTGTACGACACCTCCCATGCCTACCATGCCCCTTCTCTGCGAGGAGCAGGTGGCCATGACTATGCCATCCACCCTCTTTGCTTCTTCCACCGCTCTCTCCCGGTCAGGGTCGCACAACACCGGGATACGGTCTCTCCATGGCGGTAACGCGTACTCCCGAATGATCTCCATTCGTTCAGTGGCTGTTTCCCCTTGTACTTGAGCAATCCTCTGCATCGGCGATACGAATCGGCGACACACTTTCACTTTCAGTGTCGCCAACGGGTGTGTCCTGGGAAGGGTCCGGAGGTTGATCCAAAACCTTGTTGCCGCTTGCGCATGCCGTTCTTGCACCGGTTGGATGCTAGCTTCGGCCTCGGCCACCGCTGTTGCCACGGTCCGGAAAGCTCCCGTGATCGCCTGTGCTCCAACCATCTGTGCTTTGTCCAGCCAAGCGGCTTCTCTAATGCCGCATGAATGCGCCCACACGCTAGACGCATAGTCCATGGTGGGAGCCACTGTTGCTACGAACAGTTGTCTCGCCGTCCGCGGTGACAACATTTTCAGTCTTTTCAAACACATAGCGGCCGAGAGCCCCTTTGCGGCAGCTTTAGCTATGTGTTCCTTGTATCGTAGTTTCGCGTCCATGACCACTCCCAGGATCTTGGCGCTGGTCTTGGGCTTGACTACTTTTCCTTTGATCATGAACGGTTTGTCGCTGGTACGCGCGGCGTTTCGCGTGAAATGCACGATGGCCGTTTTGTCTCCGTTAAACGTCGCACCGCTCCGTCTTTCCCAGCCCAGTGCTTCGTCTATAATTGATTGGATGCCGGCTCGATTCTCCTCCGCTGTTGGTCCCACCACCCAGGCTGAGTAGTCGTCCACGAATGCCATCGAGCCACCTCTTGCGTTGATTCTTCTCTGCACCAAATCTGCATTGAAGAACAGGAACAACACCGGCGACAGCGGTGATCCTTGCGGGAGACCTGCCTGTGGTAACTCCCGTAACTGTGACGTGTGCCCATTTACCACCACGGTGGCCATTCGTCCAGAGCAGAAGGCGTCAATCCATCTCACCAGTCCACCAGGTATGCCTCTCGCCTTCAGCCTCTCCAGTAGTCGTTCTTTGAACACTCCATTGTAAGCGCCTTTGACGTCGAAACTGATCAGACTGAGCACCCTGCCGGCCCTCCATGCCTTATAGATCTGCTCCTGCAGCAGTATCAGTGCTTGTTCGGCTGACCTTCGCTTCCTTGCCCCGAAGTGGTTTGCGGGCAGCAATCCATAGCTTTCCACTACATAGGATATCCGCTCTGCAACGACTGCCTCGAGTATCTTGCCCAGTGTTGACAGCAGCGATATCGGTCTCCATGCCTTGGCCACTGTGTAGTCTCCCTTGTCTGCTTTCTTTAGCGGGATGATCTTCGCGCTCCTCCACTGGTGGGGTACCACACCATCCCTGAGGGATGTGTCGAAGAGGTGCAAGACACGGTATCTAACCACTGGCCAAAGCTTTTTCCACACCATTGCTGGCAGACCATCCTCTCCAGGCGCTTTCCAAGGTTTCGCTGCTATCACTTTTTCTTCAACTTCCTCCATGGTGAGGTCTGGCATGTGCACTTCCGTCCGTTGCGGTCGGTCGCCTTCATCTTCAATCCTGGCCGGCAACGGCGGGAAGAACGTGCTGAATAGCTCCTCTGCCTGCTCCACCCTATCTACAGTGGTGGAGCCGTCTTGTCTCTTCAAAGGGGGCACCCTATCGTCCATGATGTCCTTTCCAGGTTTCAAATACTTGGCTGCCTTCCATATGTTGACATCTTCTGCTAGGAACTCGTCCCAGTGCAGTTTCTTCTGTTTCCGAATGGCATCATGGTACTCCTTGGATGCTTCCTTGGCCCGTCCTTCCAGGTCGGGCCTCACCTGACCTGCTCGCCGCTGTGCCCTAGCCTGATTCCGCCAGAACGTGTACACCCGCCGAAGTCTCGTCAAATCCTTCGTCCACCAGCGCTTCGCGTACGGTACTGGTTGTGCTCGGGGCGTCAGCTCGTGGATCGCCTCGAGGATGACCCTCATTAACTGGTCTGTCTGTTCCTGCACGCCGACTGTCCAGGGAAGCTCTTGGAGATTGTCCTCCACTTTGGCTCTAATTGCTGTCCATGGTGCATTCTTGAACAGCAGTCTTTCCGTGACAATCCGATCAGGCCTCGCGAGATCGAACGTCGTTTGGATCGCCCGGTGGTCCGATCCGTGTTCTGTCGGGTGTATGGAGCACGTCACCATTTCGTCTGCCACCTCCGCCGTCGCCAGCACCAGGTCGATTGTGCTTTCCTTGTCGGGGCCTTGCCATGTCTTTGTGCCTCTCGGGAGGAGGCTGCAAAGACCGTGTTCGTTCATGAGGTCGATGATCGGTTCGGCCTCGCCTTGCCTTGCTAAGGCCACGTCGTCTCCTCCCCATAGCCGGTCGTGTTGGTTAAAATCTCCGGCCAGTATGACGTCCACCGCCATCCCTGTCCTGCTCCTGAGGTCGAGGATCACCTGGTGCAGGGTATGGCATGTATTTCGAAGAGCCTGGGGCTTGCGTCCCGGCACATACACTGACACAACCAACATTATTCGGTCCGGAAGTCGTATGGCTGCTGCTGTCAAGTCCGGGGACTGTATTGGTACTTGGTTGGCCTCCAAGTCCCTATTCACCCACAACATGCTCCGGATCGGCCATCTGCCATCTCTCCAAATCGTAGGGACCATTTTAATCCATCTGGGATGCCCCATAGGGACTGTTAATAGTTTGCCGTCACTTTTCCATGCTGGTGGTTCTTGGACCGCCACAACTGCAAAATCTTGGAGTCGCGTATCGTTCATTAGGCTCTCATGTACCGTGTCCTGTTTTCTTACATTCAGTTGAATTACCTGGAATATCCTACTCATGCCGAGTAGGGTAGAGTTTCGGGCAGCTTCGACTGAACGACTCGTGCGGTCCACCACAGGGTACGCACTTGGGTACCTGCGTCTGGCACTCACTATGATGGTGGCCTTCGGCAGCGCACCTCGCACATACCCGATTCTTGCTGCACGAGAAAGCCTTGTGGCCGAGCTCCTGGCAGTTATAGCATTGTATCGGTCCGGTTCTCCGCTCGAACATGCTGGTATAAGCCGATTCACCGGCTGCAAGGAAGTAGCGTTCCTGTAAGAGTCTCCTGGCATCACTGTTTTTGGTGAGGTATACCACCATGGATCCATATGCCTTTGCGTTATCCCTGCGACTCAACCAGGCCATCTTGGCAATCTGGACTTCATTCTCTTGGCCCAAGGCTTCCATTGCTCCAGGAAGGACCTTGCCTTCCTGGTCGAGAACGGCGGTACGGTTGATATTGTCAACTTTGACTGGGTACAGTTGGTCACGAAGGACTCTCGCACCTGGAGCCTTCTTGACCTCAATAATGGTCTTGATCTTCTTCAGTTCTTCCTCGTTCCTACCGATGACCCTCAGGCGGTTGGCATTTCGTCCATCTCTGGTCACTGCAACACATCGCCAACTAGGTTGGTCGCTAGATGTTCGCATTTCCTGCTCAATGGTCCTGCGAAGCACTGCTGGTGTAGTATCTCCGATATGATCCTCGGGCACCCTGGATGTGTCTACCGTGCAGAACACCGGTTCCGGGGTTGCCGATCGAACCGTGGAAGAGGTGTTTGGTGGATGTAGGGTAGGTTAGTAAGAAAGTGGGGTATTGCAACCTGATTTCAGCGTTGCGTGTTGTCAAGTCGACCTGTGGTTATCGCAAATCGTATAGTCGCACGGACTGCGTCCATATTTGGTGTCCATTTTGCATCGTATTGTCTCTACCGTAATGGCATGACCGTATCTTACGCTAGGCGCCAAGTCCAAAGAGCATGGAGCATAATTGGACTAGCGAATAGAACTGAACCAAAGAGATAGGCCATACATACGCTGGCACATGGTATGTACAAAGCTAGCGAGGCTCAGACAGGAGCGCCCACATCCGCAGGTGCCAACTGGCAAGAATTGGATGAACGAAGAGTGGTCGGAGCCCCACTGTCCTCTTCCGGCGTCGGCAATCATCCACATCATCCATGACGCCAAATACTAGTGACAACCGCCCAGTAAGCACGTATAGAATCCCGATTTTGCTTATGTCACTCATCTATGCACCTCGCACTCTATCACTCCACTGATACTGTCCTGTACTGTACCAGTGCTAGGAGTCTAAAACATCCGGCTGTAGTAAGAATCCACAAGTGGACGCTGGATAGGCTTGTAAGGTCAGTTTAGGGCTATGCTCTTATTGACTTTAGTTGATTTTGGTTCCAAAGGTGCCGAGGCTTGATAGGGAGGTCCCCGACTGACATTATGGTACTGTATAAGTAGATGATCCTATACTGCGTTTATTTTGCTCTTTCTTAGACTAAGTATTTCGTCGACACCTGGCCCAGCCTGAAGTGTTTAAATATCGACCTTTTAAAGTTACGCATCCATAATGGAGTCCTGTGACCAGCGTACGTTTCATTGTTAATTGATTCACGACCCATCGCGCTAATTAGTGTCCTATCACAAAGCCCATAACGTGGTAGGCGGGCGGGGGGTTACTGTGTTTGACCGCGTCCTGCTTTTCTATCGAACATTTGATATTATCGCAGCTTTTCCTGCTATCGTCGCCTCAGTCTTGATGGCATTCGGCGGATTTCAGGATCATCAGAAGACAGCTATGGGCCAGATAGTAGTATTGTTACTCGCCAGCTCTGTGGTAAAAAGTATCATCGCTTTAACTCTGGCTAAAATGCTCCTTTTCAAGTTCGAGGGCCAGCAGAGTTCGACTGAAAGAAAAACACTAATTCTATGGCTTCCAACTATATTGGTCGATATTAGTATTATCGAGGTTCTTGTTGGCCTTGTCCTCTGGATTGCTAATGGTTACCCCATTTGGGTTTCTCTGTTGATTGGAGTCGAGGTATTCGCATTCATGGTCGGCACCATGACTCTGGCTTGGAAGATGTGGATGGAAGGGCTCACACTGCGGCCACCTGACCATGATCTGAAGACGTAGTACAAACCTCTGTGTATAGTGGCGATAGACTGGACAGCGTAGGAGGCGGAATGTGTTTACCATGGTGCGGCTGGGCATGACTCACAGCACGATAGAGGCACAAATGTTCTATGGTGTCATGTCAATTTGCCAATGTGGTCAGTTTGTCCCAGGTGCGAACGCACTTTAGATACCTTAAACGGACATAAGTCGCTCCTAAACAGTTACTACACATCATACTACTCAAAGTAGATATAGTTAATTCTCATTTTATTCTAAATAAAAGGTGATCAACATCACAGAATGGCCTAAATGACAAGGTTAAATTTTTATTACTTATCGCTGGAGTCATATCCGCATATCTGAAGAAAAGAGAACACCGTTCCTTTCTCTCCAATTAGCTGACGCTCTCTCCTTGGAAACCCTCATCGCAACTGCCTTAGGTGCAGACACCTCATACCGGGCCCAGCATAGGCTCATTACTTATCATTGTAACTGGAAGTAGATTGGTCGAAGATCTTTATGGAATTGATGAGCCAGTAGGCCTCAGTGAAGGCAGCTGGGTTGGCAGCGACGTAATCATTACAGTTGGAGGAGAGGGCAGAGCACTCAAGATTAGTATTCCAGATCTCAGCGGAGCCGGCCCAGTCTCCACAGAAGGTGGTGTCGAAGACTAGGTTGTTGTTCATAAAATAGGTATCTATGTTACAGCCAGAGCCGCCAGTGAAGCGCGCAGTAGGCAGGCCCCACCCAGACGGATCAAGGAATTCGGTCTTAATGTTGTCAGGGATCTGATTGCGGGCGAAGAACCAGATAGAAATGTGGTCTGAGGTCCACTCCATAGCATACACGCCGCCACCATTAGCATTAAAGCTATTACCGTAATTCTGATAATTGGCAGTGCTTTGGCCGCAGCCGGTGTGAGCATAACCAGCGTTGCAGTTAGACTCCAATAAAATGGTACTTTCCAGAGTCCCTTCGTTTGTAATATAGCAGCCGGAACCGGTGTGAAGAGTGATAGTATTGTGGACTTGAGTAAAATACTTCGAACACCCGTTAAGTTGCCAAGGCAAGGGGCTTAACGGCTGAATATTCAGCCCCAAGGGTAAATACCGTCTACCTGCTATTAAACTCTTCTGGGAGGCCCCCTTTCGACTGTGGCGATAACCAGCTATCAAAACCACTTCAAACCTGTAGTCAGGGAGTTGACTGATAGACATAGGGGTCCCTCTACCACTTCCTTCCAGGCCCAATCAACTATATACCGTATATCGAGTTCCCCTTTCCCTGTAGCTTATAGGAAAACGTCATTTAGTCAATGTACCGTGGTGGATATGGCGGATCGATCAGCCGCTGAGCCTGACGGCGCTGTTGGTCAGCAAGGCGCATCTTCATCCCTACGTTGTAGTTAGCCATAATCGCAGTACGTAGGAAACGCAGGCGTATAAACCTTCCGTGGGCGTGTGGTTATAGAGGTTCTGACGGTCGAAAGGCGCCTCGAGGAGTAGGCCTTGCAATGAGGTAACTCGTGACACTGCAACATAACTGATACCGGCCTGGAAGTCGCGTGTAGCGAGGTCAGTAACTATCTGATCCTTCGTTAGGCTCTGGCATTTGTGAACAGTGATGGCAAATGCCACGATCAGGGGAAACTGGGTGCGAGAGCAGGTCTCGTTGCCCACTAGGAAATCACGCGTGACGGGAAGGATGGGCACGATTTTCCTGCCCTCGTTAGTTGTTAGATACGGCGGCCCGTCGTAGCTATCAAAGTCCACCATGATAACGGCCGGGGGGTCTTCCCATGGGTTGGCGCCTTCATTCCAGGCGACATCATATATCGTACCCTGGGCGCCATTAACCAGGCCAGCTGGTTGCCACAAATTAGTTGTGAGCATTACCCTGGCGCCTCTAGCAACAGCAAACTTGTTGGATAGATTGCCAGCGTTGTCGCTTGCCGCCTGCCCCGCGCCTTTGCCCTGGTTCTTTGCCTCCACCTGTATTGCCGGGGCGTTAAGGTGCACCATATGCTCGTAATTGTATTCGTTAACGCGGGCCTTTGTAGAATACACCCGCATAGCGGCCTTGAATCTGTCAACCTCGCTCTGCGTTAGCTTGGCCTGCACCCGACTGCTAAGGAGGTCCCAGGAGGGTATAGATAACTTGACTTCACGCAGTTCTTGCAAGGCCTGACGGAACCGGGCTTGATCATCACCAGTCTGGCGCTGTACCGTGGTCAGGAAGACGGTGCGGTCAAACAACCGGTAGGCCACCTGTCCTCTCCTTTCCAACGAAGACAGGCCAGTGCTGGCGGTTGAATACAGCGGCTTTTGTCGGACGGGTGGTAGCTGGAAGAAATCGCCCACAAGCAAGACGCTCACACCACCAAAGAACTCGAGGCTACGCTGTGGAAAGGCCTGTCGCAGGCGAGAATCAATTCGCCCGAGCTGCTCAAGTCCTAGCATGCTCTTTTCATCGATAACGAGGTACCTGACGTGCCGTAGGCGGGACTGAAGGGCAGCAGCGTCAGCTGGGCGAAGTTCGGTAAAGGCACCGCCTACTGGGAGACGGAGCAGCGAATGTATGGTGCTGCCCTGTATCTGGTTACTCGCAACGCCTGTTGGCGCTACGCGGCAAATAGGGCTAGGATTGGGCAGGGCAGCCGCCTGAAGGTGGGAGGAAAGCACCTTGATAAGGAAGGACTTGCCCGTGCCGCCGCCGCCGTCAACGTGGAGAAGGATTTGAGTAGGATTTTGCGCCTGGAAGTGACCAATGAAGGTATCGTACACTAACCGCTGTTGCGGGTTGAGCTGGTCACGCCAGTGAGGGCCAAGGACCTCCACATCGTTGGCTATAGGGTTGCTAGCGATGAGGTCTTTCCAGTAGTTGTCTCGAAACTCTGGATAAGTGCCCACATGCCGTGTCCAGTCGTAATTGACATCGATATCGCGGCGGCCAAGTAGGTCAAGACCTTCCTGGGTAAGGGGGTTGTCAGGTAAAAGGGCGGCGAGACGGATCCAGTCTTCGTCATCAAATTCCTCCTCCACTGGCAGAGCCTCGTACTGATCCTCTTGAGGTTGTAATCGAACCTCTTTTGGCCGGCCGTAATGGTCATCACCATGACTGTGGTGCTGCCAACAAT
This sequence comes from Dactylonectria macrodidyma, assembly GCA_020744425.1. Classification (NCBI taxonomy): domain Eukaryota; kingdom Fungi; phylum Ascomycota; class Sordariomycetes; order Hypocreales; family Nectriaceae; genus Dactylonectria; species Dactylonectria macrodidyma. The sequence continues at coordinate 234,146 of JAGMUV010000041.1, read as the reverse complement.
AGGAGAAGGCCTGAGCGTGAGAATTAAAACGATGGCCGTCAAACATGAGGAGCTCATCATGCCGACGATGTGGGTGGTTCAATGTCAGCTTTACGCGGCAGTAATCTGGCCACTGTTGGCCTTCTGGATCAGCCTGATAGCGAGGAAAGTAGACCAATACACGCGGCCTGCCGTTGACGTTGCCTGGCTGCCATTGCTTCCACTTGGAAGGGTCCCTAGAGTGGAAATTCCAGTATTTGAGAAAGGAAACATAGGTCAGGTCCTCTAGGGATTCGGGGCGTTGACAGTACTTTTCGTAGACGTTCGGCGCCTCGTCAACCTCATCGGCGTCAATCCGTAAAGAGCGGGAATGCATGTCAGGATTACGGCAATCAATGTGTAAGCAGGTTCGTGAGCCCTCTTGTAACGGCAGACCGAGGAGCAAGTGGCTAACCTCCTGCTTCGAGTAGTCTCGCTCAGCAACTAGCTGATTTAGGAGCTTTGACGTGAAGGAAATCAGCGGGTTGTGGTCCTTGACCCGGGGCATCAGGGCCTTCCCAATCTGGGCTAAAGATTCACTCTTCTTCTCCGACTTGGAGCAGTATTTAGCTGCGTAATCGATTACCTGCTGCAGGCTCGTGCAGGGTGAGACATCTGTATTGGCTAGCCACGCAACGGCAAGTAAGCGGTTGTAGTGGTTCATCTGGCTATCGTTCCGCTCGCCCCTAAAGCTCCAGTGCTTAGAATGAGGAATCTTTTCAAGGGAGGCTAGCAGGCGCTGCCCGTGAGGAAATCCAAAGCGGCACTCCACCTGCTTGGTATGCTTGCTGAGCTGCATACAGTAGTTGTTGCAGCGATGGCGCTGCACGCGGTTGACCACCATCGACAGGAACTGGACGGTAAGGGGATGTTCCAATAGATTACTGATCAAGGGATTCCCTTCCCCAGGTGCCTGCACCCTCTGAGGCTCTGGGTTGACAGCGGATACGTGATATCCCCAGATTCGGGCAAATCGCTCCCGGGACTGGCTGTCATCGGGATCCAAGTCCGGGTGGCCACTTAGCCAATATAGGCCGTGGTGGTGACTGGAACCCCTGCCCTGCCACTCGTAGCGACCCCAAAAGTCCGTTAGGTTGAACTTCTGCTTCAGGACAATAGTCCTAAAGAGCGTATAACGCTTATGGAAGTGATAAGCGGCAATGTGGGCGTTGTCTCGCAGCAGTTGCCGGGATAGAGCCATTCGCGCCGCCTCAGGAGCTGCTTTCCACTCTTGGAATCGAGGCATATGACGATATAGGGACTCCCAGTGGTAATCAGCTGCACTTGCTGTAATGAAAAGGCCAGGCCTGCCTAGATTGTAGGCACATGCCTCCAATTCCTTCCTTTGCTTATACCAATATGGACGGGTGCCCCTGATTACGGCCGCTTGGCGCGTGATCGACTGGATCATGGCCTGAGCCTCTGGCTCGTCAGGCTTAGCCATCGCTTCCTCTATGTCAGTGCGCGTAAGGGGTTGACGGCGGCGGCCTTCGTGTTGCTTGACCGAGTAGTTGCTCCGCTTTCTGACCTGCGCACGTAATAGCGTGTTGAGGGCGACAAAAGGCCACGTCTTATGGCGGGCAAAACGTCCGTCTTGCCATCTCATCGCATGGGCAAGGTAGTCCTGGTACGTGACGCTCCGTAGGCGAGGCTCCACGAAGTCGGCCTTGCCGTCAGGGTAGAGGGTGGGGAACGCGAGCGTCAACAGCGGCTGGGAACGGTTGAATTCGTTGATAGGAGTCCTGCGAATGGAAGGTAGTGGCATCTGGTGTTGAGCCTGCGCGTTAGGCGGTATATGCTCAAGATCGGCCATACGCTCAGGGTCAGGGGTACCATGAAGCAATCGGGACTGCAGGGCGTTTAATTCGGTGTCTGTAACCTGCAAATCGGGGATCGCCGATGCATCTGCATCTGCTGGATCCTCTTCTACATTCTCCTCAACGGGACCTTGGGGGGCCTCGCCGTCAGGTATGTCAGCCACTTGGCTAGCAACGGAAGCAACTATGCTGCCGTCAAGAGGAAGCCGTTGCAAGCGATCCTGCCTCACAACGATATCGCGATAGCCCGGGTGGTGGCGCTGTAGGTAATGCAGCCAGGTCAACAGGCATGAGCGGCGTACCCGGAAATCGCGAGCAAACTGCTGCTGGAAGTGAGGGTCGCCCTCCATATTAGGAGGCCGCAGGAGCACGATATCTAGCTCTTCAGGTAGGACTGGGAGCTCTTCAAATAGCCTACCAACATTGCGAAGGAAGTGGACAACATGGCCGCGGTATTTATACTGAGAGCCACGTACCTGTAGGACCTTCACGTGTACGTGAACCCTAGCAATCAGCATCTCCTCAACCATCGTTAGGCTAGGTAGATTACCGGGGACTTCCCCGAAGTCAAGGCTATTCGCAGCGCTAAAGAAGTAGGGCTCGTCAGCGGTTCTCTCCCTATCTCGACTAATGCAGCGGCTGCAGACTCCTAAGCTGTTTTTCTTCATATCGAACCAATGCTCCCGGCAGCGAATGCAACTATGCATCTTGTCGTCATTCAGGGCAGTATAGAACTCCCGCACAAGCGCCTGATCCTCCTCACTAAGGGCAGGCAAATCAAGGTCCCCTGTAAAAGGTGGATCAACTATCTGATCAAACTGTCGTTCTTGAAGCTGTGGCCGTGGCCGTCGGTTCACGATGCCTTGACGTGTATAGCGGCCGCGGCGATGACCCTGTGGCAGTAATGAAGCAGTGGTAGGGAACGATTCCTGTGGTACAGGCGTGCCTAGCACAATAGGACCCGTTGTGGCCGTGTCACTAGGAATCGGCGTGCCCAGAACTACTCTTGGCGGGCTTAAGGTGGGAGGGATAGGGAGGGCTCCTTCCGCTGCGCTCGAGGTAGATGGGCCCAGCAGAGGTCTAGGCAGTCCCTGGAGGACGGGCGCCAGACCACGGAATACAGCAGGCGTTGCAGGGGGTTGTGAGCTATTGATGGACACGAGCGCTTGCGCGTTTCGCCGTGGAGGCGTCAATTGAGCCTGAGAATCGGTCCTCTTCGTCGTTCTGCGCGGCGATAGCCTCGAGGCGATGTTCCGCATGGCGGCAACGGCGGCTCGGGATTCGGCCACTCGCTCCTTTTGGCGTGCCCTACAGCTACTACACTGTCTCGTAAGCCTCGCAGGGTCCTTGACGCTTCGAAACTCGACCTCGGGCAGGTCTTGCTTGCAAGTATGGCAGTTCCGAACTGCCTGGGGTATATCATTCTCCATCCGGCTGCATATATTATTATCCGCCTCTTACCCATGCAGACGACCGGGTAGGTACCGCTTAGGCAGCGAGGGTTTGCTTAGATGTCCCGTAGCGTGACAGATCTCGATATGGGAGGTTGTCTGTAGGGTGTTTTGATTAGGTTCGAACGATCAGGGAAGGAGGGGACACTGCACCGCTCGACCGGAGGCAGGTGATACGTGAGCCGAGACGTCGTTAGCAACCTCGTAAGGTTTGGTGGATAATAGTTTTGACGGGAAAGGGAAAGCAGACGCCATGTCGGTGCTTCGGCCAGAATCGCGCTTGGAGGCCGGAGTTGATTGAAGGACAACCTTATAGCTCCTGGAGAGCTTGCCAAAAGCGTTACCTAGTCAACGATCACGGGCTTTCCCATGTAGTGGCGTCGTTAGCGTTGACAACTGACCAATTCAAGCACGAGTTGAGCACAGACCATGCCAATTAGCCAATCAGAAAAGGTTTTATGCTCAATTCTTTCTGACTGAGTAAAACGCCCTTCGGGCTGAATTAACACCCTCAATAATATCAATCTCTCCAGAGACGGGCCAGTTGGGTCCGAAGAGCCACATAGCAGGCCAGACTCCACAGATGCTGCCAGGCATATGGATGATATCAGCAATAAAGAGGCCGTGGGTAAAAGAAGTTTGAGAAGTTACACGGACCGATTTGCGGCCACTGGCAGGGCTGACTGTAGTGGTATCAACACCCATATAGATGGCGCCGTTACGGTCACCAGCGAGACCTTCACTAACAGCAGTCTCAAAGTCAACATACTCAACGAAGCCATTGGTTGGGTCCTCCTCGTTGAAGAAATCGAATGAGGTAAAGAAGTTTGTAGTATCATAGGTGATGCTGAGGGTGTATATGGTGGCGTGGGCGATTTTACTGAGGACCACAAGGCTGAGGGCAGGGTTTAAGGGATGCATGATTGTTTGACGGGAGGGTATTCTCGGATCGAGTCTGAAGTTTCCAGGGAGAATAAGGACATACTAGATTGATTGATAGGAGATGTAAGGTATGAAAGCATCAAGACACGTCGGTTTTGCATAGAACGGGCAGGAAAGGGACTTCCCTAATAAGATGAATGAATTGGGGATCACTGGGATCTAATTCTCCCATCCCCTAATCGTACTGCACAGCCCCAGGAGACGCATCTTGTCGATTAAATTTAACCACAACCCCTAATCAGGCATCAAGTGAATGTTTAATCTGTTACAGTAACAATTGGCGTGGTTAACGTGAATTTGTCAACAAATGGCTTGATTGGTTATTTAGCGTCCACTTCCGGTCTCCCCAACGTCAGGAAGTGGCCATTGCAGGCCGCCTGGGCAAGCAACATGCAGCGCCGTTAGGTTGGTCCAAATATTCTCGTCCCAAGCCTGGGCAGGGTTCGAATCCACGACACTCCACGAGCGCTTCCCGAATCCACTACACTGAGGCATGATGTGCCGTGGATTTGAACCCTGAGCCTGGGACAGGTCTGGTGGACGCTTGCAGAGAATGTCCATCTCCGGACCTGGTACATAATGCATCCGCTGGGAATACAAAATCCCTCAATCTATGTAAAATCGACCGAGAGATGGGGCAGAATTTCCCACACCGTGCGACCATCTACGCGGTTTCACAATGGCGTTGCATTTTAGGCAGCCACCCATCCAGTTCGAGCGTGATGAAAGATGCAGGGACAAAAGAGCGGTGCCAGTGAATACCGGTATAACTTTGCTGGTTTCCCCCTTTCGTGGCAGTAACTCAAAACGACATGGAATATTCAACCCTTCGACGGTTTTTAACTCAACATTCTCCCGACGGCTACTTGCACACACATCATCTGAGAACACCGCACCTCGCATTGGCAGCCACCAGCGTTGCCCCAGCCGCACGTGACCCTTGTTTTCTTTGTGATTGTTCCGCCTCTCCTCGGCGCTGAGGTATGGTTCGGCTGTTGATGTGGCTGTGCTGGGGGGATCTTAAAATAAGTTGCTCCAAGCAGCAGACAGTAACTTCGTGCACGAGCCGTCTTGCTTGGCTCGGGAGCTGGCACCATCGCCTTGGGAGGTCCTTCAGTAAGCTCATCATCCCAAAGCAATCCTTCCATGCAAATATCTTCATTCAGGTATTGCAGGCGTTTGTTATCGTAGGCTTGGCCGGTGTAGGCAAGTCCACTTTGGCGCGGCGAGCCAAACAGTGCGTCGAGACCAAAGTCCTAAAGCAGATTTCTAAGTTATAAAATCATCTCCGGTACTGTAAAGCTGGACGTTTGGCAAAGTTGGACATTTGACTAAAACTGGAGATTTGACTAAAACTGGAGCTTTGAGTGTAGAGATGGCGCATGGGTTGTGGTGCAGAGGGGGGCTAATTGCGGAGGCTGAGTTTGGTGGCGCGACGATGGCCTGAATGCCGTCCCTGTTCGACTCCGCCGTCGCCCCCGTGACCCTAGCCGAGTAGTCGTCGACAAAGGCTATCGATCCGCCTTTCGAGTCACTCAAGCACACGAACCACGTCATCAAGAAGGGATCTCACCAACACCTCCCTCTTATCATTCCAAACAGGAGACCGGCCCCCTACGGGTTCCGCCAATGCCTTTTCGGGACGAGTTGAGAACTTAAGAAATGGCCTATATAGATAGAGGTCAAGGACAAGGAGAGGGAAGTTTGGAGACAGCTGATCAAACACCAAATGGTATTAGCATGGCTTGGCTACTGTAGTGGCGACCAAAACCGAGTAGGAATAGAACCTGAACCTGAACCTGAACTAGTCGGGGCTTCTCACTGCATGGGGCAATCCTCTCCGGCTCCTCCTCTACCAAAACCCCCTCTGGTTTGACTCTCTTTCTTGATCTTCGTCATCAGCCTATCCAGCCTCCATGGGTCCAAGTCACCAAACTCCGCATCTTTCAGCTCCTCCGGCTCAACCTGCGTCTCAGCTTGCTCCTTGACAACTCGTCCATGTCCGTCTTCCAAGAATTTGCGCATAACTTTTGCGGCGGCATCGATCCCGGCATCCACAGCCTCTCCCTTATCGTCGCTTGTCAAGCCTCTACGGCCTGCAGCAGTGGAGAAGACGTAGCCGACCACGTAAGGCAGCTTGTCTTCTGTGGGTATGTATTGGAGGAATCCGACCCCCAATAGCCGGGTAAACTCTTCTTTCAACTCCGTGAGGAAAGTCCACGCGGAGTTGTGCATGGTGAAGTAGTTGAAGACTATGTCGGGGATCTCGGCGTGTATGTTAAGGGCAAGCTTGCGAATAAGAGCAGCAGGAGAGAGCGTCACCGAGTCAATCTATTGATAAGTGTCAGCAATAAGTTCTTGGTACGGTAATTCACTGATATTTAAAACTCACAGTCTCATTCTTCGCTTTTTCCCTGATCTCTGGGCGGACATGCCCTTTGCCGTCCCGGGTCTCATGGCGGCGACCCTCAATCAAGATCCCTTCAATCAAGTCAGACGAAAAGGGGGGACGTTCTCCGGTTGGCGCGAGACGACGGTTAATCACCAAAGACACCCACCCCTTGAACTTCATGTTGCGTCTGTTTGCGGTGTTGACATTGACTTTGCCCTTCCGCTTGGTCGGCGCCAAGTTACTGGCGGACACGCCGATGCAAAGACAGTAATTCTTGAAGTAGTCTTCGCGGTTCGTAGGTGGATCGCCGACAAAGACAGCTGAGTCACCCTGCATCTTCCAAAAAGTTTCGAGATCTTCCCATACGAAATGGTCCGAAAGAAGTTTCTCCTGGCGAAGAGCGTGGTACAGCTGCGTCGTACACACGACTCCTCCTGGAGTTGCTGCGTATGTTATGCCCGAGATGTGTAGATTCACACGCATATTATGGAGGAGGAGGCCGCAGTGAATCGGATTGCGATGTAGAAACCTCCATGCCGGGGGACTGTTTCCGGGTAACAACTCTAATTGGATCATTTGGAGGCGGCATGTCGAAATCGGATCCCTGTCCCACTTTGTTGCAGCTTTGAGGACCCTGCTGCGTTCCTGCGAATTGGGGACGTCGAGCGTTGCCTTCTTGATCTTGAGGCTTTCCTGTTTCATCTTGTCAAAGCCACGGCTGCAGTTTGATCCGAGGAACTGCAGGACATCAAGATAAATTTGAGCAGCCCAGGCTAACCACAGGGGCGCACCATCGCCGGGATTGTTCATTAGAGCACCAATGCCACGGATCAATTCGTCTTCAACCGCTCCTGTTCCCAGATTCGAGGAGAGAAATTGCAGGTCTGGCAGGACCTCCATCATTGCAGTCTTATCCTGATCCCACTTTGCGCGGTTTGTCTCCCCCTCGGCACCAAGCTCTTCATCATACCAGCCGAACTTGCCGTTGTAGTTGTTGATGATGAGGTCGCCCGAATTGCTATTTGCATAACTAGTGAGAAGACTGATGGTGTTTATCAGACAGAGCTGGGCTAGATTGTAGGCTTCCAAGTTATAAGCATCACCTGGCTGCTTGTTACCTAGTGCATCAATGCCGGATGATTTGCATAATTCCATGAAGTACAAGGTGGCAATGTCGCCTGCGCTGCCGTGCTTGCTCACTATAGGCATGATTTCGTCTTCCATGCTGCGAGCGAGCTCAAAAGCCGTGTTCGTTGCAACAGCAGCGGCAGCGAGATCGAGACGATTAGCCTTATAATCCGCCCACAGCGACTTAATCTCTTGCCTGAGGCGGCTATAGTCACCCAAAAGAGCGACAAGAGCAAAGATTGCATCCTCCGTGGACTCGTCCTGTTCGACAGTATACTTCAAATCGGTAGCGGACTTGGGAGCAACATCTGGAGCGTTCAAGAATGCTTCGGATGGTGCGTACACTTCGAGAATGTCAAAAATATTCTTGAAAGGACCCTGGGATTTCTCGCCAGCCTTCTTAGCTGCTTCCTCCGCGTTGAAGCTGCCAGTTCCCATGAGTGGCTTCAGGCAGTCGCGAACTTTTTCAAGTACCCCGACAAAGAAAGAATGTCGTTCATCTGAGCCGGGTTCGACTTCGGCTCCACTGTCAACAAGCCGTTTCGAAAAGTTCTTGCGCACTGTCGACAGAAATATTAGTTTGCTGCATACAAATGGAGGCTGTGACATTCGATTTTAAGTACCCCAAATAACGCGCTCAAGGGCCACAGTCAAGTGATCGGGAACCTTGACGGAATCTATCTTGGCGATATAGCTTGCCATGGGTTCAAAATCCCTGATCCTGATGGCGCGAGAAGTTTTGTTCGCGAAGTTGCCTGGCTGAGGCTGGTGTGAACCTTTAGCTTGTTTCCGAGCCTTGCCCTTCCGTCTGCCTGACTTGACCGGTACATTGTTGGAGCCAGGGATGGACATCGAACGAACGGGAATCGAATCGATAGATTCGTTCGATGCCAAGTCTTACGAATGTCGAATCGAATTTCTTGGCATTCGATTCGATGTCGAATCTGCGGCGCGCCCATTCGACTCGCATCGAATCGAATGTGACATGTCCTGTTCGATGTTCGAATGCATCGATTCGAATGTGGGGCATTCGACATTCGAACCGTACAGGTCACCATATGATTCGACATCGAATCGATCGCCCCCACCCGTTCGATCGAAAATCGATCGATTCGGTCGAACAGAGAGACGCGATGTGCGAATCATGACCAAGGGGTGGATTCAGCGCGATTCGCAGACGCGTTAAGAGGCCCCTGGCACTCTCCTCGACGCGACAAGTGCAACGCGATCAACGCTGACAACAATTCATCTTAATGCTAAGATGTGTTAGCAAGTACATAACATGACCCGAAAAGCCCATAGCATGCTAGGTACCCTGCAACTACAGCAATCAGCCCTGTCACGACCCTGTCTAACCGCCCCCCAGCCCGGAACGGATTAACGCGCCGGCCACCGCGAATTACCACCAGGTTTACCATTTGGGAATGACGCCCATGGTCACAATCCCGACAAACAACCCACCAGCAGGTGCTTTACAGGAATGTAACGGACAACCCAATTTTAACCTTGTAATAAAACACTGAGTCGGTTTCTATGAGGAATATATATGTCGCGTGGGGTGGTTGAAGTATGAGTTATTGTTTTTGTAAAATACAACCTCCCAAGTTAGGAGGTACCAAGGTCGTCATATAAAGTAGGTGGGGCTTACAGTAGTTTTTAACGCAGGAGTATAGGGTATGTTTGTCCCAGTAACAGGCCGCTATACAGAGAGGGGATCACCAAAAACACGCCGCTTTTTCTGCAGAATAATAGGAAGGAAGCAAAAAGAAAAGAAAAGGAAAACAAAAAAAAACTGTCTCCGTATTTCTCTCTACTAAAAAGTTTTTACTGATGCCAGCTTTGGCATGATCAGATGAATATGTCCGGCTCGAAGTTTTCACGCATTGGCGAGTATGGGATTCATGATCTTCCTGCTCCCCTCTTTAACTTTTTGGTTGTCTCGGGGACCTGCGCCTAAAGCCAGCTTTGCCTGTGAACCGATGTACCAGCGACTTCACAGGTGCATCCACTTAGAGCCTCAACTTCAAGTCCCCACCGTTCCGCCCCCTCACGTGAACCGTTTACGAAAATCTCAAGAATCCATTCTGAGTTGACGCCAGATTGGAATGAGCACAAATGCAAAGCCGGTATGGGGACTCGGCTGAGGAACGGGATGGCTTTTTTTCAAGGTTGGCCCGTAGTGATGCGTCTGTGCTTGTGGCATGAGCCAATAGGAGCCTCTGACGCAAGTGGAACAGGGAATATATGGAATCTTACCCCACCGTCTGTGGACCTAATCAACGAGACCCCGATTTGGCTGGCTGCCAAGTACTGAGAGCTTGGTGGAGCGACACTTGGGAGAATCTCCGTACACCAATGGTCGGAACAAAGTTTGGCTTCTTACATACAATGGCGGCTTCACGCGCGACTCCCTCGCCTTGGGCGCGCCAGGTCGTCGTTCGCGCTGCTCGCGAATGCTTCATTAATCGCACAAGACTTTGCATGTTTAGCGGCAGTGGAGATGTCGCGAATTTCGCGTTGACAACAAAATGGGCGTGATATACGCGTGCTATTGGCCTCAATGCCTGTCCAGTCAGTGATGGATGGATGGATTTAAGTTGAGCCTCAGTGCAGTCTCAATGGCTTCCAACAACCTCGACCCACGCGACCCATCTGTCCGACTAGCTAAACTAACTGCATCATGATGTCCTCCGAACCATTCTCTTTGAGCCCTTCGTCCTGGAATCAACCAGGCGTGATGGAGCGCGATGAATTCTCTTCTTCGCTAGCCGCCCCGTCTCCAGGAACCTCGTTACCAACGACGCCATCGCCCCGTCCTCGCGGGACTGCCGCCGATTTTATTCAGGTCGATTGGACACTCTGGGGCCGCCAAGAGTGGGCCAAATGACCCGGATTCGAGCGTTATACTGGCGGCCAAAGACACGAGGGCATGGTGGCAACAATATGGGTATCGCGTTAAGGACCGTTCCACCTCGCGGCAGGGAAATAAGCTGAAGTGGATCTGCGCCGACTGCTTTGCCCGAGGTTTCAAGAAGAAGTCAGACTTCTGTTTCGTCTGCTCGACAGGAGTCGCCATCAGGAAACACCTACTCAAAGCCCACGGGATTCTTGTAAGTGTGTGCCTCTCCTCTACGGTTTGATAACGTGCTGATTTGGCAGGCCCCGAACAATGTTGTCAGCCCCGTGGGGGGCTCATTTCTAGATGACAGGACCATCACCGACTTCATCGATGCCGACTTCAATAATCCCCACGACCAATTTCTTCTCAGCAAGCTGCGTGGAAGATTCAGCAGCAAAGGCCTCCGAGTACTCCTCCTCGACTGGATTACCTACCATAACCTGCCGTTCAACATTGTCAATACCGAGCGGTTCCAGCGGATCCTTCTCTACGGCAATCCCCTCCTTGATGTGACCCACATTCCCTCTGCGAAGACGCTGCTTCGCATGCTCGAATCCGAGTATAGGGGTGCCGTTGGGCCGGTAACCGAAGTATTGCGCAGCGCTCGATCCCATATTCATTTCTCCTTCGACGGTTGGACATCCAAGTCGTACACTTCGTTTCTTGGGATCAACGCTCAATTCATTGATAACCACTTTGTCCAACACCGAATCCTCCTTGGGCTTCGACCTCTCTCGGGCAGACACAACGGTGCTTCACTTGCCGATGAGGTCGCTGATACGCTCGCATTCTGGCAAATCAACGACCCGGACAAGGTTGGCTACTTCACGCTGGACAATGCTGCCAACAATGACACCTGCATGGACGATCTTGCCTTTGAACACGGCTTCTCAGCTGAAGAGCGACGGATCCGCTGCGCTGCGCATATCTTCAACCTTTGCGTGCGGGCAATGCTATACGGTTCGAAGCGAGAGAACTTCGCGGCAATCATCGCTGCCGATGGTGACGATCAAGATGACGATGAGGAGCTAGTTGATCAAGCTATCGACGAGGCCCTGGATGTAGAGATGGAAGACGGCACGGATGAAGACTTTGAAGCGAACACTGCCGTTGGTATCCCAGAAGAGGACTTCCTATCATCCCACCCAGCCCCGGAGGAGATCAATGGAGCCACTTTCAGGGAGTACAGCCAGAACGGCGCCCCAGGAATGCTTCACAACATCGGGATTCAGCTGCGAGCGACTACACAGCTGTACGAGCAGTTTCTTCAGTCTCAGCGCAAGGAATCCGGCCATGACTCAACACTTCACTGGGTCTTCAACAATGCCACCAGATGGAACTCGGATATGCGGATGATGGAGAGGGCCCTTCGTCTCCGCCCAGCTCTTAATACATTCTTCAATGACGTTCAGAACCGTTGGGAAACTGAGGGCCTTTGTGAGAAACCGAAACCGGCAGTTCTGCAATACCGCTTAAGTGCGTACGACTGGAAGGTTATCGAGGTGCTTGTCAAGCTTCTGAAGCCTTTTGAAATCGCCACCAAGCAACTTCAGGGCGACGGTATTCCCGACGCGAGGTCGACTTGTGGTAGTTTCGATGAATACTTCCCTGTCTTCGAGATCCTACTTGACCACCTCGAAGGAGCTATCGAAGGCACAATCTTTGAAGAAGTTGAGGATCCAGTGAGCAAGGAGAAGAAGGACGTCGAAGTCGCCATCTACGACGGGCTCGATAGCAGAACCCGTAGATTGCTCAAGGTCTTTATCAAGCTCGGATGGAAGAAGCTGCACAAGTACTACAACCGTCTGACTAGCGCAGCTTATGTCGGCGCTGTTGACTTCAACCCGGCGAAGAAGTGGCGCCTTCTCGATCAACTGTGGTCTCGAGTGCCTTCCCGTAAGGCCAAGGGTTGGCGATTAGAGTACGAATCCAAGCTCTTGGAGATCTGGGAGAGTTACAGGGAACGCGACGTTGACTACGAAGTCTTCGCTACATCTGACGAGGCCTCAATGGATTACATTGAGCGGAGACTTGCCAGGAGTGTAGCTGGGTCGCCATGCGCCCAGGGTTCGTCCTTGGCAGCGTCCAGTGCCCGCAAGAGCACCCGAAAGACGAAACACACGACAGCGGGAGCGACTGCTGATGACGAATATGCTCGGTACTGTGCTGAGGATGTTGTCAACAGTCACCACTACAGAAGCAGACCGATTGACTGGTGGAAAATCAACAGGAATCGGTACCCGCGACTGTCTCTGATGGCGGTTGATATGCTCACCATCCCATCGTCGTCTGCGGAGAGCGAGAGGACATTTAGCAGTGCAGGACGTATGACGGCACCGTTGAGAAGCCGGCTGAGGAGGGAGATAGTGGGGATGGCTCAGTGCATTCGATCGTGGAGTAAAGCTGGGATCTACACGCCTTCACTGCCGCTAGTTAGCCTCACTGATCAGTGTTGCTAATAGTACGGCAATAAAGTAGTATATTGCAATATACCTCATATGATATGGGCTTTCTCATATTGTAACAATATAATATGAAGATTTTGATATTGTGACAATATAATATGAGGATGTCCATATTGGCAATATATTATATATATTGGGTTGTCAATCCTGGGGCGAATTCGCCTCTTGACGGTAGCCAGACAGGCCTTACCCTATACCAGCCACAGCGATACTTGGCTTTTATTGGCTGACATTCACTTCGACACACGTCTTTGTTGACAGTCATTCCTAACACGCGACCACGCGTTTCTTCCACGCGCCAGGGAAGGCATAGCCGGTACGGACGACGTTGGGCTGGGCATCCCGGTGGTTGCCTGTCAATATTTGCCACCGCCACCGCTGCCCATTTTCGTTATCACTGTCGAGCCTACTGACTAACCGTACCGCCGATGCCTCAACAACGCTTCCCTTTTGACCAATGGTCGCAACGAAGTGAGTCGTCAATTTCAGTCGACGTTTCGGAGTTTTCCAGCCGGCAGTTGAATGACCTAGACCAGAGCCAAACGCCCAAATGCCAGTCATCTCGACCTCGCACAGCCTCCACAACCTCCTCTACCAAGCCCAGAACGTCATGGGTCTTCTCTCATATGCCAGACGAGGAGATGGAGACGAGATACTACAATCCGCGGACCGGAAAAGAAGAGTGGCGTTGTAAACATTATGACAGAGCATATGCCTGTTCTGGGGGTACTGCGGCTCCTGCAAAACATCTTATGGACCTTCCTCCTGACGGCCACGGTCTACCAAAAGGAGCCCTGCGAACAGCTAAAGTGACAACGATACGAACGATTCTCGAACAAGCTCGCGCTGCAGCAGAAGAAAATCCCCGCAAACGCCGTCGGCTCAACGATCAATCCGGAGATTCGATCGACCCTGACCAGCTCGAAGTGTTGTACGTGAGGTTTATTACGGCCTGCTCTCTCCCATTTCGGCTTGTGGAATGCCCAGAGTTCCGGGCACTCTTGGCCTACATCAATGACGATATCGATACTTGGCTTCCAGATACGCACGAGACCATTAGGAAATGGATTATGCGGCAGTATGAAGACCAGAAGGAGAAGGTCAAGCAGCGCATACAGTCGGCGAAGTCAAGAATTCACATCAGCTGCGACCTTTGGACTTCTCCTAACTCTTTGGCCATCTTGGGCGTAGTCGACCACTATGTCACGGAAGACGGCCAGCTGGAACACCATGTTTTGGCGTTGAAAGACATCGACAGTGAGCACGACGGTTCTCACCTCGCTGCGGCCATTTTGGAAGTGGTTGACGAATGGGGCTTTGCTTCAAAACTCGGATATTTCGTGATGGACAATGCTGGCAATAATGACACAATGATGAGATCCCTTTCGCTTGGTCAGTACAACTCACCGTTTCTACTGACTGGTTCTAAGATCCCACTGGCCTCCTTCGCCGATATGACATCCGATACGATCCCAAAGTTCACCGACTCCGCTGCCAAGGTCATATCATCAATCTCGCCGCCAAAGCTTTTCCTCTTTGTTACCGACAATGAGAAGCTCGAACGCGACGATCCAGGTGTGTATAATGTGACACTAAAGCATATTGAAGCGTGGCGGAAGAAGGGACCTCTTGGCAAGCTTCACAACTTCGTCGTTTACATCCAACGGAATCGCATCCAAAAGTTTCTTGCTATCAGCCATAACCGTAAGCTTACGCGAGACAACGACACGAGGTGGAGCTCGTGGTATACCATGTTGAGAGCGGCCTTGAATCTTAGAGACGCAATTGACGGCTATTTCAACAAATGGATGGATGCAGATTGCGCTGGAGACGAGCTCTCTTCAGAGGACTGGACCATCTTGGAGAAGATCAAGTTCTTCTTAGAGAAGCTGAAGATGACGACTAAGGCCCTCGAGTCATCGTTTGCAACACTCGACAATGTCCTCCTGGCTATGGACTTCGTATTGGCACAATTCGAAGCCGGCAAGGAGGCAAATGTCGACGATCCGGTGATGGCACCGATGTATAACTCGGGCTGGGCGAAGCTGGACAAGTATTATCGCCTTACTGATGAATCACCTGCCTATGTTACAGCTATCGTGCTCCACCCTTCGCATAAATGGCACTACATACAGGAGAACTGGAAAAAGGAGTGGGTTGAGTCGTCGAAGAAGTTGCTTGAGACGCTGTGGAACGAATATAGACCTGTGGAATCACCTCTTCCACTCTGCGAGGTCCCATCGGCGACCACGAACGAGTTCTTGAATTGGCGGAACAAGCACCTGCAGCCGTCACTCATCACGGACGAATACGAGCGTTATTGCAAGTCTGAACGGGTTTATGGTTTTACGAGCGCGCTTGGATGGTGGCTAGAGGAGACGCAGCAGAAAAACTACCCGAGCCTGAACAAGATGGCCGTGGATATATTGTCAATTCCTGCAATGTCTGCTGAGCCCGAACGACTCTTCTCTGGGGCAAAGATAACGATTACAGACCGTCGAAATCGACTTGGGAGTGATGTAATTGAAGCATTGGAGTGCCTGAAGTCATGGTTTGGGATATGAGATTTTCAAGGTGACGAGATTTTCGCTGAGGCAGTTGAATGATGAGGTCACGTGGAATATTGGATGTATTGTCACACTGCCAATATATTGGGTTCTTGGCAATACAATACAATATGGGTCCTGTTCATATTGGGTAATATAATATAGCCTCTTGGCAATACGATATTATTGCGAGGGGGTCCATATTGCCAATATACGTATTGTTTATATTATTAGCAACACTGTCAGTGATGATCAATGGGTTGACGCACTTGCGTCGCTGAAGGGGACGAGTGACATTTAATCTGCCTAGTACCTGCCTTTGCACAATTGACGATGTTCTGCGATGTCTTATCTGAAGCCGTGATACCTTCTAAACCCGCTCTGCACCTCTCACCACTCTTCTGTCGGGGTATGACGGCATGACGGCCTGGTGATGATCGAATCGAATTCGATCGAATCTTGGCATTCGATAGATATCGAATCTACGGAAGACATGTTCGATTCGAGTCGAATCTACGGCACAAGAATTGTGGCGCGTTCGATTCGATACGAATCTGCGGGAGATGTGTTCGATTCGAGTCGAATCTACAGGACAAGAATTGTGGCACGTTCGATTCGATACGAATCTGTGGGAGATGCGTCCGATTCGATTCGAATCTACGGGGTCACATTCGATTCGAACGCCAAGCCTTGGCGTTCGATTCGATAGATTCGTAAGATGTCCACGCCTGGTTGGAGCTTGAAGTATTGTCTGCGTAACCGTTGTCCTTGGCAGTTGTGGCCAGCCAGTTGGCTACAGAGTCTGTGTCGACTTTGTACTGTTGATAAATACTCTTAAGAGACGAGGGTAACATCTTGGGCGATGGTCGTGAATGGTACGAAGGATGTTCGAGTTGCTTTTGCCTACGTGTGGTTTCGCAAGCTTGAGCTCCTATTGTGGGGCGGCTCGACCAATCAAGTGACAGCTGGTCGCAACATCCCAAACAACCGTACTTAGTATTAGTAATCCAGCTGTGTGCTTCGGGAGCCCGTACGTTCGCGGTACCCGGGAATTTAAAATTGGCAATAGATAGGGATGCTACCTTTTCCAGCCAGGCCGCTACACTACTCAGGACAACTTAACAGGGAGGGCGCGGAAGGGCGCGGAAGAAAGAACCTTTGAGGAACGAAAAGGCATTAAAAGTCGGGGGAATCATTTCTTGACTAATACCACACCCTCCACCGTTGATAAACGGCGTTGGTCAATCTTGCGGAGGAACAATTGGTCACCCCATCGCGTTCGCGATCGTGCAATTTACCGATACAACGGAACCGAGAACGGTGGCGCATCGACCAGCTGAGGGATTTGGGAGCACAGTGGAGCATTATCACAATCGCTCGGCATGGCCGGAGGTCCTGAATGCGCTCGGCGGGGCCCCTTGAGCAGGTTTCTGTTCATCAGGTCGGCGTTATCATTCATAGAGCCGTTCCACAACTTATGTCCGAAGTGGGGTTGTTGGAGGGAGCCGCGCTATGATTGGTCTACCATAATTCCCTCCCTTGCCAAATATTCCCCTCAATCCCGACCCAGCATGGCTGGCAATACCACGCCGCGTCTGGACTACCGATAACACCTTAACAGGCCATTTGGCAGGCCATGATCCCCTAATTGGTCCAATGGGCACCACCTCCTGAACCGACTCAATATTCCACTGGATAATCCCCGAATCTATTAGGCCGTGATAGTTCGCTAGTTCAGCCGAAGGCTGACTCTACATTAAGGGTTTGGTGCAGACAGGGGTCAATAAGTTTCCCGGGTTCTGATTGGCCAGCAATTTGTATGGATGGCCGCAAAACGTGCAACAACTGGACAATGGCTGCTAAGAAGTGGGCCTAGCTTTCTGCGGCTCGCAGCACCCCTGGTTTGTTTACTTGCGCTTCGCTTGACATGGAAATTTCATTGAAACAACGCGTCTTGATGCGTGCTTCATTAAGTAATGAGTCCTAAGTCTACTCCTCAAGGGCTTCAAGATGACTTGATTTCCATCGTCTGTGCCCGCTGTGGCGAGGAGAAACCGGCGGGTGACTTCGTCAGCAAACGGAAATCTGCTGGGAAAACCAAAAACTGCCTCGGCTGTCGTAGTCAGTGCAATTCTCATGTCAGCTCTGTCTCCCCACTCACTCCGTAAGACCATAAGAGCATTCAACACTAACTGAATAAAGAATTCCAGATCCAGAAGCGCGATCCAAACATTGAGGAACCTCGCCGTCCGTTCTTCCTCAGCTGAAAGACCTGCCCGGAAGCGAACTGACGGAGAAGCTGGCTTATCCCCTGCTAAGGACAGGTCTGGAACCCAGCCCACGTCGCCAGAGAAGCTACAACAACTTCATGCAGCTAGGAGGTTATTCAGAGAGTCAATCAGCCAGCCTCACGTAGTGCTAGGGACGCCAATTCCACCAACCCAACAAAGCTCGCGGCTCTTCCGGGAAATGGCTCCCTCACCTCCCGCGCAGCCAACGACCCATCCAACCGCCTCACATTCTGATCCATCTACTGTCCGAAGCAGCACAACTAGTGTAGATTACTCTTACTTGGCTGCTAGGTTCCACAGGGCCGGGAAAGACTCGCAAGATGATCCTTCCAAGGCCGGGGCGAGGGCCAAGCTGGCCGCTGTCCAGCGCGACCATCGTTCACGACGCCGTGCAGGGGAGACTGTGTCACTGACTCCCACAATATCTCAACTCGGCGTCTTTGATGGGTCTGAGGGTCCTGGAGAAGGTATCCTTGTGCTGTCGTCCTGGTAAATTGTTCAGGCTAACCACGGAGCGTAGATGGGAGTCGAGATCGACTACAACCGAGTTGGTTTCAAGACGGGAATGGGATAACCAAGGGAGGCAATGACAGGGGACATTTCTCTGAATCTGATATTGACGCCGAGGACTATTTCAACTTACTCCTTTCGCCTGCTCGACCACAGAGGTACCTCAAACAATTAGGGGTGGAGTGTGATTCCGATCCAGGGGACGAAGACGAGAACGACAATAATAATTCCGTGGATGGAAGCCCTCTTCGCCATCGCTTGCCGCAGCCTTCCGCACAGCCAAGGCGTGGTCGCCGTGGTCCTGCCCCTGGTACAGGAGGGCGGCCGAGACAATCTCAAAGGCAAACTCCATCGTCGAGGCCGCCACGACGGTATCGGAGCCCAGTGATGATTCCACCTGAAGAATCGGCGGTATTTCATGCACAAGACCCGGTGTGGAATGGAGACCTTGAGGCTTGCGCCTTGACTGGTCGCGACAAGGAAATCCTCCGCGAGTTCTGGACAGAGCTGGACAATGACCAAATGCAGTTTTGCAGTCGATGCCAAGAGAGTTGGTTCCAGATGAAGATCGATTGCGATGGCATTTGTGCGCGTTGTTATCGGAGGGATGAGAAGCGCCAGCCCGACGAGCCATATTTCTTCTCTGCGGACAATCAGCTCGACTTTGGCCCTGTGCCGGGCCGGTTGCCCCAGCTCACGCCTACCGAAGAGTCGTTGATTGCTCGTGTTCACGTCCACGTGAACATTATGCTTGTGCGAGGGCAGCAGTACAAGTATCGAGGGCACGTAATTCACTTTCTCCGGGAGGTTGGCTTAGTGTACAACCAGCTCCCGCTTTTGCCGCAAGAGTTGAACACTGTGTTACTACGTCCTGCGAATACGTCGTCCCACGCAAATCTTAGCCGGCAATTCACCCGCCAGTTCCGCGTGCGCCGCCAGCCGGTTGTCATATGGCTAGACTACCTCCGCCGCCATCATCCCGGCTATCGATGCGTCGCCATCGACGAAGAGCGGCTGAATCAATTGCCCCAAGATGGTAATGTCCTGGATGCTATCCCCCAGAGTCAGGTGGAGGCTGCCGATGTTGGACCCGACTCACCCGAGGAAGATCAGGAGGCAGAGCCTGACCTGGAGGACGAGGCTGCGGTGCCGGACCTGTTGGCTAAGGACACGGAGCTCGATGCTCTGCGGTCTATTCTCTCCGGAGAATCAGGCGCTGATTCAGGGCTTTCCACAAGCTTCCAGGCGCAGGCACAACACGAGCTGCAGCTCCCGAATATACGACACACACCCATTAATGAGTTCAATCGCTCTCATGCCCTACTCTCCTTGGCATTTCCCTGCCTCTTTCCTGACGGTAGAGCCGACTTTGTTGAACCCCGATTGCGCTCCATTGATTACAAGGATTACGTCGAGCACGCGATGCGCTGGCACGACGGGCGTTTTGCACGCCACCCGACCTTCCGCTTCGTCGCCTTCAACACGCTAATGCGGTCACAAGCACGTTCGCGGTCCAGATTCTTCGTGAAGCAACATGATGGGAGACAGCAGCCGCTGACGCGAGAGCAACTTATTCAGGCGCTCGAACACAGCGAGGACCCCGAGGCGCAGGCGCTGATCAACTCGATCACAAGGCATGCGGTGTCTATTCGCGGTACGCGTCCATTCTGGAACAAAAAGAGGCAGGACCTCGAGGCCTACGCCTATAACCTTGGTTGTCCTGGTGCATTCATCACGTTTAGCCCGGCAGATTTACACTGGCGGAGTCTCTACCAGCACATGCCCCAGTATGACGACTGGCTAGCCGCCACCGAGCCGGAGAGGATGGCTCTATCGCGCCGCCTATTGCGGCAGAACCCTCACATTGCTGCTTTCCATTTCTACCGCCGATACTGCCTCTTTCGGGATATCGTGCTAAGCAAGAAGTTCAGCATCACGGATTACTGGGATCGTTATGAATGGCAAGGGCGTGGGAGTCCACACAACCACGGCCTGTACTGGATGGAAAATTGCCCCGGAGCCGACATGGAGGACGAAGCCGCTCGTGATGTTTTTGCACGCACGTGGGGATTCCACGTCACTGCCATTAACCCCGAGCCGAGTAGGACTATGCCTCAGGGTGAGGGTAATCCCCTGAGCGTGGATCCCCTGAGCATAGAGATGACATTCCTGCGGCTCTCACAAATCGTCAACCGTTGCCAGCGCCACAAGTGCAACACCACGTACTGCTTGCGTGTGAGGAAAAGAACCGGCGATCTGGCAAGGGATATGGAAGGCGCCGCAGCAGATATCGAGGCGGCCAACGTTGCCAATCCAGAGAGGGAGTGTCGTTTTGACTTCCCTCGTGCCTTGCGGGAGCTGGCCGCAGTGATCAGGAAGGAAGGCCGGTCGTACTACATCTTTGAGGCGGCCCGGAATGACAGCCTCATGAACAACTTCAACCCTGCGACTATCCTAGGCTGGCTAGCCAATATCGACATATCTCCTTGCACCAGCTTACAGGCGGTCATTACCTACGCTGCGAAGTATTGCAGTAAAGCTGAGAAGAAGACCGAGTCTTTCTCCCGGCTTGCAGACCAGGTCTTGCCTCATACATCGCACGTTCAGCCCCTGTTGTCCTTCTCCTCTCGCCTCATGAACAAGCTGATCGCCGAGAGAGATTACTCGGCGCAGGAGATTTCCCATCTGCTGCTTAACATTCCGCTGCAAGAAGGCACCCGTATGGTTGTCACCGTGGACTGCCGTCCGTTGGAGCGACAGGCGCGTTCGTATCGTGTGGATGGAGATGTCAACGAGGCCATCGGCAGCTACAGGAAATATCTAGAGAGAAAGGACCAGCATGAGGATGTAACGTATCTCGAATACCTGCAGTCGTACAATCTCAACACGTGGAGGAGACTCGCTGCTCACGCGAAAAAGAGGGTCCTGTCTTACTTCCCTCGATACAAATCCATGGAAGCCTCTTCCCAGTTTAACGACTTCTGTCGTGTTAAATTGATGATGGTTCATCCACATCGCTTTCCAGAAGAGTTGCTCGTTGTGGGTGGCCAGCGGTTCGATTCTTTCACAGCCGGGTACATGCGCTGCAGACAGCTCCACGATACCCATGCGGACGATCATTATGGAGAGCCGGATACGGATGAATTGACGGCAGAGGACGATGAGTTTGAGCTTGAGGCCCATGAGGAGCCCATCGCGGAGGAGGATTGGCATGAACTCGCCCGCATGCTACCTGACCGCCCGCTGGAGGAAGAGGACATCGACATCCTCGGCCGCCGAGATATTGACATTAATTACGATTGGACCCCTCATGTTGGGCGGTATACCGATGATGGCATTCTCAACGGCGACTACTGGAAGCAACGCAAAGCGGAAAACACCCTTGACCTTGACGTGGATGATCAGCCATTGGAGGCTCGCGATTCCCTAAATCCAGAGCAGCGCCTGGTGTACGGCACGGTGATGGGCCACTTCCTGACCCGGGATCCCTCCCAGTTGTTACTCCATGTGGATGGCGGAGGCGGCACTGGCAAGTCATACCTCATTAACCTGCTCTCCGCGCACCTTCAAGCCGCGACGGGCGGGAGAGGGACACCCGTCTGGCGTGCCGCGCCCACGGGCGTCGCGGGAAATCAGATTTCGGGCACTACCTTGCATTCCCTGTTGCACCTGCCAATTAATAAGGACTTCAAGCCTCTCTCAGCCATTGATAAGGCCCAGCTCCAGAAGAAGCTTAAAGATATCAAGTATCTGATCATTGACGAGAAGAGCATGCTGGGACTGCGTCAGCTATCTTGGATCGATGACCGTCTCCGAGAGGCGTTCCCGAATAAGAACGAAGAGTTCTTTGGCGGCCTGAACATCCTGTTGGTTGGTGACTTCTTTCAGCTTCCCCCTGTGCTGCAGAAGCCGCTTTATTACGATAAAGAGGTTCAGGGAGTAGAGATCAAGGGCAGAAACGCATATAGGCGATTCGATAAATCGGTCTTCTTGAAAGTTGTCCAGCGGCAGCGTGGCGACGATCAGGAGGCATTCCGCCTAGCTCTCGGGGAATTGCGGCTGCTTCAACTATCTGTGGAATCCTGGAAGCTCCTTTCCAGCCGCGTACAGGCAAAACTAGACGATCAAGAGGTCGCAAGGTTTGTCAACGCCTTACGAGTATACGCCACTAAAGATAGGGTGAACGAATATGACCACTATCACCTCGACCGCCTCAGCCGGCCAGTCATCCAGGTCATGGCTAAGAACGTCGGCCCCGGCGCGGCTGCTGCGCCTGATGACAAGGCGGGCAACCTTGCGAAGCAGATCCCAATATGCATTGGCTCCCGTCTGATGCTGACGTCCAACCTTTGGCAGCCAGTTGGCCTCTGCAACGGCGCTCGCGGCACAGTTTACGATATCGGCTGGGCACCTGGGGCCGACCCCATCCAAGACCCTCCCTGTGTTATCATGATGGAGTTTGACAAATACAGCGGACCGGTATTCCTGACCACCGCTGATGGCAGGAAGATTGTGCCGATTCTCCCAGTGGAGAGGGACTTCCTCATCGGAGCCACTCTCTGCGCTCGCACCCAGTTTCCCCTGATCGTATGCTACGCAATTACCGTGCACAAGTCACAAAGCATCACCGAAGACATGATAGTTACAGATCTGTCCTGCCGGGACTTTCAGACTGGTTTAAGCTACGTGGCTATCTCTCGCGTGAAAACGCTCGAGGGTCTGATGTTGGATGCACCATTTGATCGTAATCACCTGGCCTACGGGTCTCCCCCGGATGGCATGAAGATGAAGATGAGGGATCAGGAGCTTAGGAAACGACAGGTGCTCACACGGAATCCGTACATGTCACATAATACCAAGAATAGCCATGCCAATGGATCAGTACGTAGATAATGCAGTAGTAGGAATAGCTTCCCGGCCCGCGGACACACAGCCTTCGGCTGAGGCTACCCCATGCACCCCATCGCCGCTCCAATGTGCATGGGGTGACGTAGTATTTTATAGCCTTACGGTCAATCACAGAATGAGATCGGCGGTCCACATTGATTACGACGAAGCAGAGTGTCAGCGAGCCAGATAGTCTTCAATATCCATGACGTAAACAAGCAATATCTATAAAATATGCTGACACCCTCACCGGCGGTGGGGAGGGTGTAATACAGTCCGAAGGATGTATCTCTATGCGTGACCTTTTTTCGCACTCTCTGTGTACTATAGCGACGTCATCAAGAAAAAACAGGTTGGAATAGTGGCCGGTCAAGTTGCTGTTGCTTGCGCCGGTCCTGGTCGCGGACTTTCATCAAAACACCTGCTAATCTGTTAGGACTTATAGAGCCTCAAGCGTGAATAACATTATAGAACTACACTTGCCATCAGGTAACTTCTCATAGTGGAGAGATGCCCGTTCAAATGGGGCATCGATCATTAACCCGTCTAACATCTTGACCCTGGAGACTGCAACATAGCTAAGCCCTGTCTGGAAGTCCCGTTCAGACAGATCCGTCACCATCTTGTCCACTGTGATGCTCTGTGACTTATGAACCGTAATGGCATATGATGCCATAAGTGGGAACTGCTTCCGTGTACACGCGGATGTCCCAAGAAAGAAGTCTCGCTTCACTGGGAGTATGGGTACTACCTCGCGTCCATCTTCCGTGGTTAGATATGATGGCCCGGTATACTTATCCATCACCATCATAATGACAGATGGCGGGTCACGATGCGTATCGGCGCCAGGGGCCCAACCGATGTCATATACTGTCCCTTGGGCCCCATTACATAGGCCTGTTGGCTGCCAGATGTTCTGGGTTAGCATGAGACGAGCACCAATACATACCGGAAACTGGCCAGCCAGGTTGCCAGCTTGTTCAGATGTTGCCTTCTCAGCACCGTTACCAATGTTCTTCGCCATGACTTGGATTGCTGGGTGCTTCAGACGGACGAGGTGCTCGTAGTTGTACTCGTTAACACGAGCTTTCTTGCTATAGATACGGAGAGCAGCATCAAACGTATCTACCTCGCGCTGGCTTAGCTTGACCTGCACACGCTGGCTCAGAAGTTTCCATGATTCGATGGATAGCTTTAGACCACGTAATTCTTCAAGCGCAAGACGAAAGCCAGCCTGGTCGTCGCCCTGTTGCCGCTGGACCTTCTTCAAGAAGACAGTGTGGTTGAACGCCCTATATGCCGTCTGGCCAGAGACTTCATGCAGGTCTTGGAGTGGCGCATCAAAGTAGAGAGGCTTGTTCGCAATCGGCGGGAGCTGGAAGAAGTCACCAACGAGGATGATGCTTATGCCGCCAAAGAATTCGGTTGCTCTGCCAGGAAAGACTAGGCGGAGGCGTTTGTCGATCCACGAAAGCTGACGCAGACCTAGCATACTTTTCTCATCGATCACAAGATACCTAACGTCCCGTAGCTTCTTCTGAACAGCATTAGCATCTGCTGGGGATAGGTCTGTAAAAGCCCTATCCACAGGTAGCCGGAGGAGAGAGTGTAATGTTGTCCCCATTATCTGGTTGCTTGCAACACCCGTGGGTGCAGCTCTCCAGATTGGACTGGGCCGGTTACCAGCTAGCCTCTGAAGATGCGAAGACAGGACTTTGATCATGTACGACTTGCCTGTCCCGCCACCACCGTCAACATGGAGTAGAATCTGCTCCTCGCTGCCGCATTGGAAGTGTCCAATAAACGTATCGTATACTATCCGCTGCTCTGGGTTGAGCGTATCACGGACCTCTAAAGGCAGGTCTTCAACATCCATATGGAGACGATTCTGCTCAATGCGACGGCGCCAATAATCGCCTTGAACGACTTCTGAGTCAGCGTAGCGGCCAACGTGGGGTGTCCAATCGTATTGGATATCGATATCCCGTCGACCCAGGAGATCTATTACCTCCTGGCTTGGTGGGCAGTCGGGAAGCTGGCGGGCAAGCTCAAGCCAGTCCTCCTCCAGAAGGTCAGGCTCGTGAAATTCTTCCTCGAACTCATCCGGATCTGGTCGACGTTCTTCGGCGTTAGGTGTGCCATAGTAATCATCAGGGTGCCGGTGGTTCCCATAACAGAATTCGGCGGCAGATGCATACGAGTCGTACTCGACACCGTCGATCTTGCGTAGTTCGTTGGGATCGCGATGTGGATGAGCAAGCATTAGCTTCACACGACAAAAATCATCGTACTGGTGATGCTGGGGGTTGGACTTGTACCGCGGGAAGTAGTATAATACACGAGGCTTAGCTTGACGACTCCAACGTGTCCACTTTCTCCCATCCCTCTTGCTTGTATTCCAGTTGGCTAGGAAGTCAAGGTAAGTGAGTTCTTCATGAAGGGGAGGGCGAGAAAGATACTTGTCATATATCCCAACGACCTCAGCGTCGTCATGATCGCCTTGGAGGCGAAGAGACCGTCCCTGCTGCTCGTACGGACGGCAATCAACGGCTCTTATAACACGGGTACCCTCCTGCAGCTCGCAGTTAAGCAAGACATGGCAGATCTCTTGCCCCGAGAAGTCTCTCTCAGCAAGCAACTTGTTCATTAGACGCGAGGCAAAAGATAGAAGTGGGTTCTGGTGAGAGACATAGGGCAAGATTTGCCGCCCCAGGCTGGCATAACTGTCAGTCCGCTTCTCCATCTTACTGCAATACTTGGCTGCATAATTAATCACAGCTTGAAGGCTGGTACAGGGGGAGATATCAATGTTGGCTAACCAGCCAAGACTGAGACACCGGTTATAGTGGTTCATAAGGCTGTCATTCCTAGCCGCCTCGAAGGAGAAGTAGGATTGTCCTTGTCGTCGAACAACATCAGCCGTATCTCTCGTATCCCGCGGGAAGAAAAGCGGCAAGAAATCTCTTCTGAACCCTTCTTCTTTCGTAAGCAGTATGCCTCACTGCAATGGTGGCGTTGGCAGCGGTTTAGGACCTGTGAGAGCCATTGGAACGTTAAGGGATGCTGCAAGGGATTTACGGCCAAGGGATTGCCTTCTCCTTGCTGTTGGACTCGAGCTGGCTCAGGATTGACAGCTGTGACGTGGAATCCCCAGATATGGGCGAACTCCTTACGTACATGCTCATTTTCCAAGTCAAAACTAGGCGCACCATCCATCCAGTATAGGCCGTGGCAATGGCTACTTCCACGACCCTGCCATTCATACCTGTTCCAAAAATCAGTGACGTTGAATTTCTGCTTCAGAACGATATCTCTGAATAAGCCAAACCGCTTGTAGAAGTGCCAGGCTGCAATATGTGGGTTGTCCCTGAGAAGTTTGCTAGACATGCCCATACGTTGTTGCTCGGGCAACTCTTGCCAGTCTTGAAACTGGGGCAAATGTTGATAGAGGCTCCTCCAGTGCAAGTCTGCCGGGCTGAATGTAATAAAAGCACCAGGACAGTCAAGGTTGTAAGCATAAGATTCAAGCTCTCGACGCTTTCGGTACCAATAAGGGCGTGTCCCGCGAAGCTGTGCTGTCTGGCGGTTGATCGAGTTGAGCAACTGCTGGGCTTCTGCAGATTCAGGGTTCTGGAAAGCCTCTAGCAGATCATCTCGCGTTATTAGACCCTGCCTTTGTTGGCATTGCTTGACGAAATAGCTGCTTTTCGCTCGTGCCTGTGCTCGCATCAGCGTGTTGAAAACCACAAACCGGAATGTGGGATGACGGGCAAATCTGCCATCATGCCATCGAAGGGTATGCTGTATGTAGTCCGCATACTTGATAGGCCGTAACCTTGGCTCAATGAAATCAGCTTGACCACGAGGAAATAGTGTTGGAAAGGCTAGGGACAGGAGTGCTTGTGACTGGTTGAACTCATTTATCGGTGTTCTCCGAATGTCTGGCATTTCAAGCTGATGTTGTGTCGATGGTCTCACAGGAAGCTGTTCATCGCGCTCTTCGTCAAGAACGTGCGAATGCAATGCTTCCATCTCTGTATCCTCTGGTAGTAGATCCGGCACTGCAGACTGGTGAACCTCATCTGGCTCAACGTCGTCATTCTCGATGTCACCCAAATTAGCTGGCAGAGGATCGGTGACTTCCACAGTAGCAACCTGATCAAGTACATCGCCATCTTCGGGCAGCACTGACATCCGCTTCTGGCAGACAGTAATATCTCGGTAGCCTGGGTGGTTACGAGACAGGAAATCCAGCCACTCCTGGAGACAACGACGGCGTACGCGGAACTGGCGTCTGAATTGGCGGTTAAGGTGAGCTTGTTCGTTTGCATTAGGAGGGCGTAGCAGGATAACATCTAATTCAGGGGGTAAAAGGGGAAGTTGGCGATACACTCTGCCAACATCGCGGAGAAAGTGCACAATATGGCCACGATATTTATACTGCTGCCCTCGAACCTGCATGACGTTCACGAACACATGAACTGGAGCAATTAGCATCTCTTCTACTATTGTCAATTGGGGGAGGAACGTAGGGATTAAGCCAAAATCCAAGTGATTTTCGGCAGAAAAAAACCAAGGCTCATCCTCCTTTTTGTTCTCGTCCTTGGCAATGCAACGCTTGCAAATACCATCTTTCAAGCCCATATCAAACCATGTCTCCTGACAGCGAGCGCAGTGTTCCATTCGGTCGTTTTCCAGCTCCGTCCAGAACTTCTCCAGGAGCTCCTTATCTCTATCAGACAACGGGCAATGGGACAGATCACGCATCCAGTCAGGATCCGGAAGCTCGAAATTTCGACGTTCCATGACCGGGCGTTCGATAGCCGACTGCTGCAGCTGCACAGGTGGGCGGGAATATCTTCCCCGGGCTGGTCTTGGCCAAATAGAATGACTCGATACCGGAGATTCGATCGGCGTTCCAAGTCGTACGCCTTCTTGAGAAGCAATCGAGGGACCTGGTGGGGAAGTAATCGGCGCGCCTGCTCGTGTTGACGTAGCAATTGGTGTTCCCAGCAGAATAGATTCTTGTGGGTTAATTGGTATACGTAATTGCAAGTCTATCAATGGCAATACTTCTCGACGTATTGGGGATAACTCAGCTTGTTCTGCAGTACGCTTAGAGGCGCCTGAGGCTTGCCGATTCCTACAGTCGAGACAGTTAACCGTAAGCCTTCCACATGATATGGAAGGATTTTTCTTCGAAATGAATTGATCTGCCGGCTTCACCTGCTTGCAGTTCCTGCAAACCTTCGTTGAAGGGATAGGATCAGCCATTAGTATGTTGGATTGGAGGGGAGGTTTGATGAGGAAGGATGAGGAAAGACTGCGCGTTTGGCGACATGTGTCGTTGGCAGGCCGACAACAGAGAGTGGGGACATAAGACACATTCTGACCAGTCCCCGTTGAGTGGGGACACAAGACACATCTGACCAATGAGAGTAGAGCTTTTGCATTCAAGTTATCGTCGTAACAGGAGAGGCAAGCCGGTCGCGGCTTGCGCATAGAGCCTTGAGGAACGAAGTTGGCTATGGCAGTTTGCCAGAGCAGCGATAGGTAGAGACAGCGATAGGTCGAGATAGATAGAGATGTGTTGGATGGAAACGGAAATGTAAAGTGCAAATATTGATGTTGCTAGGGGTATCCCGGCAGCCTCCTTGAGGTGGTGTAGGAAGTGAGGGGTCATGAAACACAATGCAAGACTGAAAAATGTCGTGCAATGGACGGCCAATAGATATGGTAGTCAATTTGTGGCTTCAGGAGGTCGCTACTTGTCGATGCATATTGCATCTAGGAGATGGAAGTGATCATGTGTGTGAGAAGCTCTTGCTATTCCTATCTAATGAGGGTTTTTGGGTCAGTCTTATTGTCGCACTGAGCGTGCTTAAAGGGTTAAAGTGAATATGATGAGCAGCAGCAATGTGTTGATTGATTGTTGTCTGAGGTTGTCTTTTTGGTGCGGGGTACTCCATCCCGCAGAGTTAAAGCATACCGGTACAGCTAGATTACTAACGCAGTGGTTTCCTGAGGCCGTGAAGATCATGCCTACACTGCGACACTTATATAGATGAAGAGACTGATGATGACCTCGGACCGTCTCGGACAACCGAGACGGTCCGGATGCTACGGATTATTTGACTTTATCCAGCTATTCACCTGATCAGAGGAAAAGCTAGTCTTGTGATGAGGCTGACGAGGCCGGTGACGAAGCCAGTGGCTGTGGACGCCTATGATGAAAGATCGAAAGCTTAACTGCTGCATAGAAATCCGATATCCCGAAATGTGACAATGCACTAAGGGGACTGTTCCAATGGGTTCTTAGTCAAATTCCTGATGATTTTTTGGGAGATGACGGTTGTTATGCGGTCGGGGCGAGTCTGACGCGAGGGCCGTGATTGAATCGGACTCAGGCGCATCTGGACGAAAGGTAATGGCAGGTTTCTGCGTTGAGCCCTCTGGGGTGCGGGGTTCTGCGGTGGCTGGATGACGATTTTCGAGGTACGGGGGTCTGACCAATCCCCGTTGAGTGGAGACATGAAACCGACCAATGAGAGGAGTTCTTTTAAAGTCAGTCGGGGGCGGGGCATAGACCTTTCGTTCCTCAAGGCACAGGGGAAGGCGCACGTCCGCCGGGGGAAGTTGGAAGTTGGAAGCTCGGCGTGGTGGGCAAGTTGGCGGCTCCCTTGCGCTGAGTAGCCTTTCGGTACGAAGCTTGCAACCAGAGCTTGTTTTACTAGTGGGTTGCTGCACGTGTTGAGAAGAGGGCGCGGTTTTAAGTGGTCAGCTCTAGGTAGGTGGATGAAGAGACTTAGCCAATAGGGCGCGTGTGTGTGTGTTACCTTTGTTTTGCGTAGCCAATAAGACCTATGCAGCAGACGTTGCGGAGCAGGCACCATTTTGAGTGGCACGATTTGAAGAGTTTAATGCGGAACTAAGAGACCTAGCCAATAGGGTGAGGGTCAATAATTGAGACAGGGATCAGGGGACTGAGACTAGCAGAGATCACAATACCAAAGAGGGAAAATTGTCAATTTGAGTAGTTATAAGAAGCTGAAGTTGAGGTAGAAGTTGAGGTAGAAGTTGATGAAGACATGATATATTGAACTAGCAAATATTTCAATAAAAAATGGGAGAGCAGTTAAGATTACGACTTTGTGAGAGAGAGAGAGAGGGAGAGCAATTGTAAGATAAGCCTGCAAGGTTGGTAGGCAAATGTACAGAACAAAGAAGAGACACATCTGATATTTATGATACATTAAATGATATCGTATATACAATGCGAAGATTGATACCACTTGGTAAAGATGCTGTATTTCATTGCGCCGAGAGGATGTGGCATCGCCGATCTCCATCCAACATTTTCAGCCAAGAGCTACTATCCCTGCCGATGTGGATACTCGCACAATTGAATTGATCAATTAAGATAGTTAGATGGTGAACAGATTTGCTTTTTCCATGAGTACAAAGGATTGGCCAAAACGTTAGCACATGGGAAAGCAAGAAGCATCTTACTCTTTACTTTATTTAGGTTCAGCTAAGAATAAGAAGAGGAAAAGGGAAAGGGGGGATGATTAATGGTGCCCTGCCACCTACGTCACAGTTAAAATGCATATCCACGCTCTTAATATTCTTCCTAGCCAGTCCCACGACTTATCTGCCCGGCAGCCCCGGGTCGTCTCTTCGCTCAGTTGCTCTAGCCTCTGCTGGACCTGGGGTTCCCCCTTAGCCCTCCCCTATTGCCGACAGTCTGACATGTACCAACTTGTTAAGCCGACCGGCTTCTTGCTGGAAGTCGTCCTTCACTCCCTAATCGGATGCGTAGTCGTCGTTATCGGGATGCATCATGCTCCTAACAATAGACTTGGCCTCTTCGCAGTCTTCGGTCTTGTAGAATTTCAGCCCAAAGCTGGACATGAATGTTAGCGAGTCACCTTAATGCTTCTTGATGAACTTGAGTTCGTCGGCGTCAAAATACTAGTCAGCTAGCTGCCCCTCTGGGCGGCCATCGTTAGGGTAGTCCCGACCGATATCGCTGTCGTCGCTGTCGTCGCTGTCCTCACTGCCGGCCAGGATGGCCCGGAGGATACTACGACCCTCTTCGCGATCCTCTTCCTTGTTGATGTTGAGACCGTCGCTCGCTAGAAACCTGAATTCACTGCCCCAGTGTTTCTTGAGCCACTGCATTTCCTCGGTCGAAAGTGTTGGAAATCACAAGTGTGAGGCGACCAAGTCGGTGGCAAGGTGTGGAAGAAGGAGGAACATTCTACAAGAGATCATACCTGTACATAAACAGTGGTTCCCCTACTGTACATTCAGGATGAATTAAGCAACTTGAATCTTCTCATTTCAACAGAAAGTGGGCCTACCTCCGCCGGCTGCAGGTCTTGGCCGGCACGCGATGCCTCCCATTTCTCCCGCTCACTGTCGGCCCATCGCACGTTCATCCAGTACATTGCCGAAGGATCAAAGGGCATAGGGCCAACCCGAGGCCCAACCGGTGGACCGCTGAACCTCACCTGGAAGAATTTGCCGTGGGGGTCAAAGTAGGCAACGGTCCTACCCTGTTTATCGATGATGGTGCCTTTTGTGTTTTGCACACTAGATCCCGTATGGATATCGTATTCGTCTAGAATCGGACTTCCAATGACATTACAGATGCCTGTGGGGATGCGAAGGACGTTGCGCA
The DNA here is from genome assembly GCA_020744425.1 of Dactylonectria macrodidyma. NCBI lineage: Eukaryota > Fungi > Ascomycota > Sordariomycetes > Hypocreales > Nectriaceae > Dactylonectria > Dactylonectria macrodidyma. The sequence continues at coordinate 202,117 of JAGMUV010000041.1, read as the reverse complement.
GTCATAGGATGCCACGGGATCGCGGACCAGTCGCCCTCGGACTTCGTTTGACCGGAAGTCCGACCATGCCAATCCCCACAACCGGCGTTTGAATCCCCCCCATCAAGTGGCCGACCGTGGAGTTGAGAGGAGTGTAGTCGGCGCCAAACCACGACCGATCCTTGGCGGCACTAAAAATTGATTAGACGTCAACTAAAGCTGCACTTCGACTTCCGCTTGGCCACTACTCCAACGGGTGCCCAAATACCAATCGAAAAGAAGAAGAGGGTCAAGAAGAGGCCTTGGCAGAGGCATAATGTGAGCCGACGAGGACTTCCCTGCACTGCGGCATTCGCATGCACCGATTACAAAATCCAAGGCGAAACCCTACTCCAGATTGCGCTGGAGCTGCGAGGAACCGGGACAAAGCTGAACACCAAGACTGGACTACTCGAGCCACGAAAGTGCGATCCATATAGCCTGTATGTGCAGCTATCGCGGTGCAAATCGCTGGATGGTATTATTGGTGTCAAAGGCGCGTGTGGAGGATATAGTCGGGAATAAAATACCACAGGAAATGTTTGATGGCGAGGCTAGGCTGGAGCAATTGTGCGGGGGAACATTAAACGAGGCCCGGTTATCATTCTTGCACCCATCCGCACAATACGAGCAATAATATAGTTTATAATTTAGATAGCAAATCCAAGGAACAGTCAGGTATGTATTGATAGATGATGGGTGTTTTGTTCCGACTCCATTGCTCCCGTCGTTCTGGCTCTTTTACGCAGGGGACGATGATGTCCCCCGCCCGCGGCGCCCGGAACGTCCGGTTCGCGTTCCATGACGATGATGACGTCTGAAGCGGGGTTCGCAGCACCAGACTTCCACTACAAACCAAAAATCCCCGCCAAGTGGCTACCAGGTATTCCAAAAGGTATCCCTTTGAGTGTGGTAAGACTACACTTGCGCTAGCAGCAGGGATCTAGACCAACTAAAATGCTGCAAATTAAAGGTACCTCTGCCCCCACCTATTTTATGTGGTGATAGAAGTCCCAGCAATTTCCCGATTTACAAAGAGGTACATCACACTGCTCACAACGCCAACGCGATTGCCGTCTGCCGCTATTACTGTTGCCGGCTGTTGCTTCCAACGGCCGCCGCGGCCGCTGCTCGCCTTGCCGTACGTTCTGACAAGCCCGGCATGCTGACGGATTCTTCCTTCGGACCCAATTATGCTGTGAGACAGGCGTAAAGTCGTCTCCAACCCGAAACCTTTTGCGGGCTTGACTTGCTGGTGCGTACGCAGCCATGAGGTCATCAACAATGCGTTGCCGCCAGTCCCCTGGGTTAGTTATCGGCTGCCACTGTGGCTGCCCTTGCTTCTGTAAAATGAAGCTATTCACAAGGGCTATTTCTAGCAAAAAGTCCCAAGCGAGAGATTTCCAAGGGCCCCTACGCACACGGCGGTTGGGGCCCCAATAAGACCGCAGTTGGTCACCGCGGTCTACTGCGTTCATCTCGAGGTTGTAAGCAGCAGCAATAGACGGGATAGAAAGCTCTTTGACGGGCTCATCACTGAAAGAACGCTGTATCGGCCGTGACTGAATTTGGTCCCCTGTCGGCTTCTTCCTCTTACAGCTAGTCCTTTCACTACCCGTAAATCGGGTCGTTAGGAACATAACGAGGGCGTTATCTTTCCACACGATCTGATTGACCTAATAGAAGACAAATTAGTAAGGGAATATAGCATAATTGTGTCTTCTTAACTGACTTTATTATCCTTCGTAGGGATGGCTCTAACCTCGTTAAAAGGAATGCTGCCTTTTGCTGTGTTATCTGTAGCTTTGAGGTTGACGAGAGATTCGTGTAAGCCGGCGTTACGGCGGGCTGTGCCCGTAGCCCCGTGACCTAGCTGCCGGAGCCGAAGAAAGAGGCCGGGTGAAGAGAAAAGGTTATCGAGAAAGACGTGATGCGTGGAATCCGGCAGCAGATTTACTAGGGCAACAACCACAGCTTGGGTCGGGTTCAGATAGATCGTACTTCTCTTACGGAACTGCTGCCGGCTCCGCCGTAGCTGTGACCCTTGGAGCCGTCGAGCCGGCCGGACCCCTACGGGCCCGAACTTCCGGCCCGGCCTGTGCCAAATCCACCGTAGGAAATAGCCCTGTTGGGCCACAACCCACACTTTGAAGCCCGTTGGTGTAGGTTTATTAGGGACAGTTGTTGTATCATAGCACCTTCCGAGGTAGCGGACTATGCACTCATCTATAGCGATACAGGTGCCCGGGGAGAAGAAAACGGTAGACATATGCTGTATGTGGTCAGACCAGGCATTGACCCGGCTGTAGGTACGGCCGTAGAAGCTTAAGGCGGGCTCCTTATCGATCGTTGTAAAGTCCCAGAGACGAAGATGTCGTGATAGTAGCTGAAATCGGTCATAAGACATGTAGTCGGTTACTGGGTGATATGAGGTGAATTTCCCGGGTTTGAAAACCTTCCAATAGTCCTTGATCTTTGGTATTATATTCAATTGCATATAAATTATGATTGCAATCCATATGTAGATTTCGGTAATAGAGGTCGGCTTCCATTGTAACAGCCGAGACCGCGGTTTCAATCTGCGGCGGCCGGCTTCATGCTGCTGCAAGAGGTAACTGACCCAGCTATTCGTATAGCCGACCCAGCTTTCAACTAGGGAAATAGGTATAAAGGCCTGGAAAAGCAACAGCGGCTGCTGGGGCAAAGCTGCTATCACAGGAGCCTGGCTTGGAAGGTCCATCGGCTCAAAGTTGTAGCCGCGTTCCGGGTCCGGATTTTCAATTGGCCGGCACGTATTATCCTCAGGGCGTTCACGGCGGCTGTGATAGTCAACGCGGATGAAGCTGTCGTCGTCATACACGTTGACCGCTTGGCTAGGGGGCAGTTGGGAATCCATAGGGATACAGAGAACGCGTTGTATGAGGAATTGGCTGGCGTTGTTTCTGAACGCGCTCTAGGTCACTCCCTTGTACCGCGGCGCGGCAGGGGGGGGTGTGGGGCGGCACGGTCAGGTGTAGTCTTACCACACTCAAAGGGATAGAGGTCACTGTTGCAAAACCCCAAAAGCACGCCTGAACACGCAAAATGGGGTCCACATGGTCAAGGCATTTGCCCCACAGTACATTGAGCCGTGTACCTCCGTACTCAATTCTGTTGAATTCATGCCCAAACGGTCAACAGAACGAACTACAGCGGGGCCGCTGCGGATCAGTGCTTAGAAGTCTCACTGATGTTCGACCAAAACATTCCATTTCAAATAAACCCCTTAACAGCTCTATTTTGTTGGATGATATCAACGCCTAGTATTCCTTATCCGATTCCTCTCCCACTTCTGCACCTTCCTCGTTCGGCTTATTGAGCTGCTAAATACCGACTCAGTAACTAACGGATTCGTAATTAAGTCTTGACCTACTTACAGTCCAGAGACGAGCAGCCTCAGCGATGGCCTCCAGCGCCGCAACCTTCCGCTCCTCGAGTGTCGGCTCGGCTGATTCACCAAGGCGAGTCAAGGCGGGAGCATGAGCTAGAGCGGCAGCAGGACCCCGGTCAGCAGCAACGCAAGCGCGTAGTTGCTGTGCTGCGAGCTGTGCTGCAGAGTGCCAGGCATCATCGGGATCCTTATTTACATCGTCGATCAGCCGGTTCAATTCCCAGAAGGCACGCACAGCAGAGACGGCACCAGCGGGGACCTTTGATAGCAACTGATTAGCATCTGATTTGTAGAGAGTCGGTATTGTTTACTCACTGGCCGACACGTGTGACCGTTCTTTGCGCAGTCCCAGCAGGCAGCACCAGTATCTGTCCGTATAAGTTAGCCTGGAAAAGCTTCTACGACAGAATAGCCACTTACTATCCTGAGAGGCACACTCATGCCCAGGGTTCTTGGTAGCACGGGTAACACAGGGGCGGCAGGGGAAGTCACGCGCCGAGCCGATCGGAGGTGCCTTCTTCTTTTGTGCCCTCTTCTTCTACCCAAACAAATGTAATCAGCAACGATACCTTGTGCAGAGCAGCCGGGTGGACCGTACGGTGATCTTGCTCGCGGATTTGCGGGTGCTGGACTGGACTCTTCCCTTATTGTTGACAATTTTGTCGCTGTTGGACTGCAGTCCACCAGACGCGCGTACAGCGTGTCCGTTTGCCATGACCATAGCGCGTCGTGGACGCGTTGGGTACTCACTGGGATGCGCTCGTCAAGATTTGTCCCGGACTAGTGGGCACGGGATAGGTCCTGAACTCGTCCTGGCTACCAATCAGCACGAAGTGTTCGGCATCATAAGGGTGGGCCGACATGACAACCTGCTAAAATCTAAGAATAGCCATAATAGCGGTAGTCTGCAGATCTCGACAAGGAGGTGTCATGATAATTGTATCCACCACTATAGATCTATGCACGGACTGACGACGGGCGCAGCAGCGCGTTGTCGGAGCCAGATGCGGAAAAGAGGGCGCCTAGGCTCCTAATGACAATTGGGGTGCTCCCTCGGATAATTCATGGGCGTCGGCGTCTTCAGAACCGTGATCGCCTTCACAAAGACCACCCAATTTTGGTCAAGGTTCGGCACGAAGCGCAATGTGGCCCGCATCGCACCAGACCAGGAGTTCCCGCCGTGAATGGGACCCCTACAGCTGTTGAGGTAGCTCGACGCGTGCTCCTTGGACGCGTGCTTCGAGACGCAAAGTCCGGTTCCCGTACGTGTACGTCTTGTCTCACTGTGGAGGGCTGAAGTACTCGTATGGACCTTCAGCTGCCAAGTATGGCTACCTTCGCAGTCTTTGTTTGCATTCGATTGGCCATTGGGAATGCAGGCCAGCTGTCTGCGTCCCTAATCTACGAGGTCCGTGGAGAAGTCGGGCGAGTTGACTCCGCCCCGCCAACAATTTGCTGATTTACGCCGTCTATTATCGCTCTGCTCACTAGTGGACGCCTTTTTGTGACAGCCCTCGCACTGATGCGTCGATGATTTGTTCGCTGTGGCTAACGCCATCCAATCGGCAATTCATTTCTTCCTTGCCAGCCCCGAGCAGACGAGGTGCTTTCTGGAGGGAGACAGTCTTCAGGAAAACTCGCGTTCTCTACATGCGATGCTAGAAATATCTGAGTTGTAGCATAGAGAAGGATGACTGGAGAAGGAAGAGCGTGACCTCGTTAGATCAGTGGTTGAAAATCGCTATGGCAACGGTGCTTAGTCGTTTTCGCGGTATCCGTGAAATTTTAAATTCGCGAGTACCGCGAGTCTATGGGCTCCCGCATACCCGGAGGTCAAGCAAGGGGGACATGGAGCCTCATATCAGCCATCCAGAGCTGGAAGATTGAGTTATTCTAGACCTCAATCGAGTTCAATATAAAGCTATTCGCAGATTGAATTGCGTTGAGCTGGTCGGCCGCCGAATTGAGTTGAATTGAGTTGAATTGGGGCCTCAATCCCTCAATTCAAGCTGGATTGAACTGCGACTTGAATTGTGGCCTGCGCTGAAGTCGTCAGACGTAGCTCAGCAGCTCTTGTCCCGTCGATCACTTCCGTCTCCGTGAACGTGCGTGACGAAGAGACAGCACGGCAACTTCCGATAGCCGCAACACTCGTGTCCCTTCGGTGAGATGTTAGAATCACATGCGAATTCAGGCCATAGGCCCACAAATCTCTGTCATCCTGTTTTTGCGCAAATTCGTGATGAATGTGATGCCATCTTCAGCCTCTTCTGTCGCAGAACTGACGAACAGATAGTGCTCTGGCTTGTTCCACCCGGACATCCTGGAAACGGCTCTCCGGCCCGGCAGCGTCGTTTGCCAAATCTCAATATTGGCATTTATTGCCTTTGTATGCCGTAAGTCTGCACTGGGGTCAGGGCTGCTTGGTCGTGATCCCAGCGGTGTGGGACTGCAGATCCTTCTAACTGCCGAAATGAGACGAAGGTTTTGATAGTTTGCGTTGAGGCTGAGCCAACAAGATATGATTGGATGTTGGTTCTTATTCGCGCAATCAAGCCACCAAAACTGGTCGGGCCTCTGTGCTGTCAGTCACGACTTGGGACAAGTGCGAAGGCACTGGCGGATGCGTCAATGCGAGATGCATCATCTCCAGCAAGCCACCCATCACTTGTGCGAATTCGCAATGGCATCTTCCGAACCAACCACCTAAGTCGATTTCAATATTGAGGATTGGTGGACCATCTTGGCTTCGGTATCGATAACTGGTTCCTAATCACCGGGCTGATTGCCTGGGACCAGGATTTCCACTGCCACTGGCTCCTAAATACGTCCATTGTGGCTTCTCCAGAAAGCTCTGGACTACCTTCTTAATATTAAAGTCACTTAGTTCTAACGGGTATATGCCTACTATGAAAACCGGCGATGTTTTAAATAAGAGCCCTGAAAGTACGTACGTGGTGACTATCGTACAGTACTTGACCCTCCAGCCAGGGTTTTTTGGCTCAAGCTCTCTGCACATCGCAAATATACATACTACGGAGTGCGTAGTACCTGTTGACACTGGCATGGGGGGTTCATCCCGCATCCCCTCCCTGCCGGACCTCCAGCCAACTACGCAGTATTCCCATCTCACGCCCCCGAACAAAAGAGGCTGAGCCTGGTTGGAAGCCACAGTAGGTACTAAGGCTGTCGGGGTCCCGACTTATCTCCTCTCTCTTGGACTCCCAGTCGTTCTATTACCATCGCGAGCAAGAACTTTGTAGTGTATGACTGCGTTACCTACCTCACCTATCTACATACCTACCTACTGGGTACCTTTTGCCCACGTCTGCAGCGGAATAAGTACCAAGGTAGGCAGTACGTACGCTACAGTGCCTGCCCCTCAGAAGTCAGCCGCCAACCGCCAAGAGGGGCCCGAAGACCCTGCTGCTACAAGGGCCATCTTATGTCCTTGCCCTCATCCCCAATCAGTCTTCCAGCATCTCGCACGGCCCAAGCGCCCGAGTCTCGCCCTACCTCGTTCTGCACTCCCACCTTTCACGGCCTTCCATCGCCCCTCCCTCCGATATCCGATTTCGAGACAATACAACGTTAGGGTCGACCTGCCAACGATCTCTCTCGCCGCATCTCGTTCACTCCAAGCCTGCCACAGCCGCGGTCCGAATCCCTTGATTGCCGTCGCCGTCTCTCCTTTATACCCTGGTTCGAGAATGCCCTGCCGTCTTCCACTGCTCTGTCTTTGACTTCAGTCTCCGCTGTGCCTCGTCTCCAAGGCGCCCGCCCCTCGCCGCCCCGCTGCGCCGCCGCGCCCTCATTCACACACTGATTTCTGTGCCTCTGCGATCGTCGTTTCGCCGGAATATCCCTCCGCTGACATCTGAAACGCTCTCTTGAAGCTCCCGTCGCCTGACTGCGGCTCAGCAGTCTCTGCCCTGCAGAATGGTCGACGATGCGGCTCTGGCGGCCGCTGCCGAGATCGTAGCCTCAATTGCCCCGGACTCACGCTCGCCTGGCTCCATCCCCGTGGGCGTTGCCTCCAACGTCAAGCTCCCCGGCCGCGAGACGCCTGCCAAGCGAAACCTCGAGATTGAACTCCAGAAACTCGCACTGCGTGTTGGCAAGCTCGAGGGCCAGGCATCCACCGCTACCACCACTTCCCCCGAGACCCCAAACGAGACGATGGACTCACTATTTGGCGAAGATGGCCTCTCCCTACCTTCCCGCCCCAAGACCAAGGTCTTCCATGCCCAAGGTAGCTTGCACTCTCCGCATCTGCCGTCTATCCAGCTGACCAAGGAAGCCCTCGAAGGACTTCGTGATCATGTCGATGACCAGTCGAAGCTGCTCAATTGCCAGCGCGAAGAGCTCGCGGGTGCCAATGCCCAGCTCCTTGAACAGAAGCAATTGCAGGAGCGTGCTCTCGAGGTTTTGGAGCAAGAACGCATCGTAACTCTAGAACGCGAGCTCTGGAAGTACCAGAAGGCCAACGAGGCCTTCCAAAAGGCTCTCCGTGAAATCGGTGAGATTGTGACCGCAGTCGCGCGTGGTGATTTGACCATGAAGGTCAGAATGAATACTGTCGAAATGGATCCTGAAATCACCACTTTCAAGCGGACCATCAACGCCATGATGGATCAACTGCAAACCTTTGCCAGCGAAGTGTCGCGCGTAGCCCGCGAGGTCGGCACCGAAGGCTTGTTGGGTGGTCAAGCTAAGATCGGTGGAGTTGATGGAACGTGGAAAGAATTGACAGACAATGGTATCTCCCTGAGAACCAACCCATTGCCCCAATAATATCTAACAAATCCTTCCAGTGAACGTCATGGCGCAGAACCTGACTGATCAAGGTAAACTTGCCTACAGCGCCCGCCGAAGCTCTTGTCATTTATCTAACTTGAGACAATACAGTACGAGAAATTGCCTCGGTAACAACCGCCGTGGCTCACGGAGACTTGACCAAGAAGATCGAAAGACCTGCGCGAGGTGAAATCCTGCAACTGCAACAGACCATCAACACCATGGTTGACCAATTAAGAACCTTCGCCTCCGAGGTGACGCGTGTGGCAAGAGATGTCGGAACTGAAGGTATATTGGGTGGACAGGCCGATGTTGGGGGAGTTCAGGGCATGTGGAACGATTTAACCGTCAACGTAAACGCCATGGCCAATAATTTGACGACCCAAGTACGCGACATTATCAAGGTCACGACAGCTGTCGCCACGGGAGATTTGACTCAAAAAGTCCAGGCCGACTGCAGGGGAGAGATCTTCGAGCTCAAGTCGACCATCAACTCCATGGTCGATCAACTGCAGCAGTTTGCCCGTGAGGTCACCAAGATTGCTAGAGAGGTTGGAACGGAAGGCCGATTGGGTGGACAGGCCACTGTCCACGATGTCGAAGGCACCTGGAGAGATCTCACGGAAAACGTAAATGGCATGGCCATGAACCTGACAACCCAAGTGCGAGAAATCGCCAAAGTCACCACGGCTGTGGCCAAGGGCGATCTGACAAAGAAGATCGGTGTTGAAGTCCAGGGAGAGATTCTGGAGCTCAAGAATACCATAAACCAGATGGTAGATCGACTTGGTACCTTCGCTGTGGAAGTGAGCAAGGTTGCTCGTGAAGTCGGCACGGATGGAACTCTTGGCGGACAGGCCCAAGTCGCCAATGTTGAAGGTAAATGGAAAGATTTGACTGAAAACGTCAACACCATGGCCTCGAACCTCACAGTCCAGGCAAGGCTCCTTACCCGGACGCTTACGGGCCCGACGACTCGTTGCGTGTCACTGCCTGCAATTGTTGTGCTAACTATTTCCATAGGTCAGATCTATCTCTGCCGTGACTCAAGCGATCGCCAATGGCGACATGAGCCAGAAGATCGACGTCGAGGCAAACGGAGAGATTCAAGTCCTCAAAGAAACCATCAATAACATGGTCGACCGTCTGTCTAGCTTCTGTTACGAAGTACAGCGAGTTGCCAAGGACGTGGGTGTCGATGGCAAGATGGGAGCTCAGGCTGATGTGGCTGGGCTCGATGGCCGATGGAAGGAGATTACGACTGATGTCAACACTATGGCCAGCAACTTGGTAAGCTATCGTTCGAAGATGGAGAAGTTAGGTGAATACCAACATACCGACGCAGACGACCCAAGTGCGCGCCTTCTCAGATATTACAAATCTGGCAACCGACAGCGACTTTACCAAACTTGTCGATGTCGAAGCTTCCGGCGAGATGGACGAACTAAAACGCAAGATCAACCAAATGATTTCCAACCTGAGAGACTCTATCCAAAGGAATACACAGGCTAGAGAAGCTGCCGAGTTGGCCAACAAGACAAAATCAGAGTTCCTCGCCAACATGTCTCATGAAATTCGAACTCCCATGAACGGCATCGTTGGCATGACCCAACTCACGCTCGACACCAATCTGGATCAGTATCAACGGGAGATGCTGAATATCGTCAATAATCTTGCCAACAGCCTCCTGACAATCATTGACGACATTCTGGATCTTTCCAAGATTGAAGCTAGAAGAATGGTGATTGAGGAAATCCCGTATACGTTACGGGGAACGGTCTTCAATGCCCTAAAGACTCTTGCTGTCAAGGCCAATGAAAAGTTCTTGGATCTCACCTACAAGGTAGACAGCTCTGTGCCGGACTATGTCATTGGTGACTCCTTCCGTCTCAAACAAATCATTCTCAACCTTGTCGGCAATGCTATCAAGTTTACTGAGCACGGCGAGGTCAGTCTGACGATCAAAGAACGACAAGACCAGAGTAACGTCGGGCCCGGCGAATATGCTGTTGAGTTTATCGTGGAGGATACCGGTATCGGCATCGCCAAGGACAAGCTGGACTTGATTTTTGACACCTTTCAGCAGGCCGATGGCTCCATGACTCGCAAATTTGGTGGAACTGGTCTTGGTCTATCGATTTCGAAACGACTGGTGAACCTGATGGGTGGTGACCTATGGGTCAACAGTGAGCATGCAAAGGGCAGCGATTTCCACTTCACATGCCGAGTTAGACTGGCCCACGACGACAGCGAGATGATTGAGCAGCAAATTCGACCTTACCGGGGCCACCAGGTTCTCTTCGTCGATAAGGCTCAATCGGGCTCTGTGACCGCCATCCGAGGCATGCTTGAAAAGATTGGCCTCCACCCTGCGGTGGTCGAGTCCGAAAGGGGCACCGCCCTTACCCGCTTGCAGACTGGCGGCGCTCTTCCTTATGATGCCATTATCGTGGACTCGATCGACACCGCCATGAGGCTGAGAGCCGTGGATGATTTCAAGTACCTCCCTATTGTCCTCTTAGCGCCTGTCGTTCATGTCAGCTTGAAGTCGTGCATGGATTTGGGCATCACATCTTGTATGACTACGCCGTGCAAGCTCACTGATCTAGGCAACGGGATGATTCCAGCACTCGAGAATAGGGCCACACCCTCCCTCGCAGATAACACCAAGTCATTTGAGATTCTCCTTGCCGAGGACAATACTGTCAATCAAAGATTGGCGGTCAAGATCCTGGAGAAGTACCACCACGCCGTCACAGTGGTTGGTAACGGTTGGGAAGCCGTAGAGGCCGTGAAGGAGAAGAAGTTTGATGTCATTCTGATGGACGTTCAGATGCCCATTATGGTCAGCAGGATTCTCTAAATGGCTGTAATTCGTATTTAATTGGAAGGCTAACACAACAACAGGGAGGATTCGAGGCGACGGGTAAGATCCGAGAATACGAGCGAGGAATGGGTACCCACAGAACCCCGATTATCGCTCTGACAGCCCATGCGATGATGGGCGACCGGGAGAAGTGCATCCAAGCGCAGATGGACGAGTATCTTTCCAAACCTCTGCAACAGAACCATCTGATGCAGACCATTCTCAAGTGCGCCACTCTTGGGGGTCCCCTACTCGAAAAGAACCGTGAACGCGAGCTGGCGATGCATGCGGAAGCGAAGGCGTCCAAACATAAGGATGGTGGACGGGGCATGTTGCGACCGACTCTCGAGAACCGAGCCGTCACCAGTCGCGAGCCCATCTCGAGCAATGGACAGGAGGGACCTGCCGCCGTGTCACCCGAGCAGGACGAAGCCTTGGCAAGAGTACATCTCGATTTCTCTGATATGCGAAGCTTGTCGAACTAACAGAGTTGTGTTGCCGGTCTCAGATTCTCATGAGATCGCACAGCACATAGGCGACGAAAGCACGCACCCGTGCCTGACCATACCGAGCTGTCCAGACAGCTCGTCGATATCTGTTTCGATTAAGGGGCACGTTACTGGAGTGGCACTTTGTGCGCGACAAGCATACGAAAGCCATTAAATTATACCTGCCTAGGAGCATGGTCGAGATATAACGCAAACCGATTCCGGTTCTCGCCTGCTGACACGGTACTCAATCGATGCCGAACCGGCGTCATGACGAGCTTTCCGGCCGCCTCGGCCAAGTTGATGAGCAAATCTAGTTTCGAAATGAAGTTCTGAGTCGCCCAAGAATGGCAAATACCTCTCACTTCCGCTCTACCATCATCTCCACTGCTGTCTTCTTCCCCTTCTGAATCCTGCCTACTGGTCCCAGCCTCATCCATTGCTTCGTCTTCCATCAAGCTAATATTAGAGTTATCAAATGCCTTCCGCTCTGGGCGTCTATACCAAGCCCGTAGGCACTTGCAGGGGTCTGCATCTATCCACCAAAAGTAGACGCACCATCTACTATTGATAGAAAGCTGTGCTTTCTACCCATTCTACCCTTCGTGCTGCCAAGCTTCTATCCCCTCTATCACGGCCTCATCAACGTAGATTCAAGTGGGTAGATTGTCAAGAAATCATCGATGTATATATACATTAAATGCCTAGTAATCTGGCAGGCAAACGAGGTACCGAAACCTCAGCTACGCCAGCAATTTCGTCAGGCACTCCACGTGGATAGTCACAAATATCCTGCTAGCAGACTAGCAGATCAGCAGCCACCATTAATATCGCCTAACAACGTGAATATAAGCAAGAAAAGTGATCAATAGATAAAGACAAGCATCCTAAATAGAGTGATACTTAGGAAATATACCAATGGCTCATAGTTTGGAAGGTTACGACTAGGCAGACAGAGGTAGCTTGGTCCTGCCTTCCTTCTATTGATCCTTCTATCCCTAAGCCAGCTGATCTATTAGATAGCAGGTATACCACCTAATAGTTACCCAAACTGTATATATAATAATAAATCACCCCGCTCTCAATAACTTGGTGCAGTAGGATAAAGGTAACCTGACCACTCCCTTCCTTAGCTGTTTGACCTGATCTAACCTATTCTCATCAACCAGAGACTGTTAACAACTGTCTTCTGTGATCTGATCCCCCGAGGCAGGGCTCTGGTGAGATTATGGAGAAGATGCCCCAAGGAAAGGAGGGTGTTCCAGTGATCCCACCACGCCAACAGGTGATCACACCTGGGCTCCAGAGCCAGGGCGTGGTGGGATTACTAGAACACCACTACAGGATAAGCCAGGGAGGGCCAAGGGAGAGACTGAGATCAGGTAAGGTGGGCGTGTTTACAATACCCGTCTCACCAAAGCTCTACCAGGAAATCTCCCTTAACCCTGCAGGCTTTGCTTCCGAATTTTGTAGGGCTCCTAGACAGCTGGCTATCCGGCATATGCCCATACAGCCAGCCAAAAGTGAGGAGGAACAGATTGTGCTGCAAGTCTGAAAATATCAAGTGTAAGAATTTTGGACAGTGGAGGAGCGTTCTATATTACCTACTCTGTTGTTCTCTGTTTTGTCATTGGGCATATAGTATTCTACAGCAGGTAAGAAAGGCTATGAGTGCTAGAAATCTCGTAAAGGATAAACGCATCAGTGTGGCTAACAATCAAGCTCGAACTTGACAATTCTCAATCAAGTTCGACTTCTAGTCAAGTCAAGTTCTCAAGTCAAGTTTAAGGGTTATCGTCAATCAATCAAGTTAAAGGAGTGTCAAGTTGTCAAGTACTTGATGCCAATAATTACTTATTTAGGAAGGCTAGGAGAGGCTACCCTAGATATCGCTAATTAGCCAATTACATCGCTTAGAACTAATATCTAAGCTGCGCATGGAAGCACTGTAGGAAAGGTTAACAGCTTAGCGTAATGGCCCTATCTCTTTGAGTGCCCAAATGCTTGTGGGGCAGCTCGGGACTTCTTCAGGTTTGACAAATACCAATTATCCTATGAAAAGGTCAGCAACAGATGAGGTATCTACTAACTGGATCATGTACCAGCTCCAATCCGATTTGTCCCAAACAGCCCCACAAGCATTTGGGCACTCAAAGAGATTGGGTGTGTCCCCCCGGACGAAATAACATCCTATTCCTACATCAAATATCTATCAACAACGCGTTCTGGGGCCTAAGTCGGCCATCAAGTACTCGAAGCTTATCTGCTATATTTTCGAGTCAATCTACCGATCTAAACTGGCCGATATCGTCGACTGAGCAAACGTCAGATGTACCGGTAGAGCGACTTATCCATCGATCTACCTGCCCTCCACACTCTCTCTCGTTCCCAATTGACTGGGGTATGCTTCGGCGGCACGATGGCACGATTGTGTAGGGTATACGGTATCGCATACCGGACAAGAGGAGCGTGGGCAGACAGGTAAAGGTCTCGCGGATCTATTCATATGGAGCGGAGCTGGAGCATAGTAGTGACAAGTACTTCCTCTGCGCCGATTGCCATAACAATAAGCGGTATATCAGTCAGCTGTTTGCAGCAGGATCGACGACGGCTGCAATCCAGCATGTTATAGAGTTCCACAAGGTCAAAAGGCCCTCGAATTCGACCAACGATGACGATGATATCTGGGTGCAGCGTTCGACATAAGTAAAGTAATTGCAAGTAAGTAACCAAGTAAGTAAGTAATAAGTAAGTAAGTAAGCCCCGCAGCCAAGTAAGTAAGTAAAGCCTCCAAGAAGCAAGTAAGTAAGTAAGATCCAAGTAAGTGGGGCAAAACGGAAGCGCCGTGCGATCGGATGTGAAACGCGGCCCATAGATCGGGGTCATGTATCCGGTTTCACATCCGGCTTGTCGCATCAAGGGCTCCAATCCTAACGACATGAGCTTAAATAGCCGTACCTGAACACATGGCTGTTCAATTTCTTTTGTTCCTGAGATATTTCTCATCAATTGACTGGCGCCATCTCTGATCCCTGTTGAGCCAATTGTCTGACAGGATTCCTTCCCACAGTTGGTCCTTATCACGCAACAATCTGCTGCAGCAACGCGACCGTGCAGTGACGCAGCTGATATCCCCGAATCTGGATACCGTATTTCGCTCTATTTTCGAGATGCCTGACAAAGAATCCATTGCGGGAACTTCCTCGTCCTCGTCCTTCGAGACGACCCAGTCCGTGGCTGGCAATGGTGCCCTTTCGAACCTTCGGCGCACGAGAAGCGTAGCAAGCCAACTGGCGACCGTTCGGCCTGAGCATCTCGACGTCGCTCAACCTTCTTCACTCCCTTCGCTATACATCGACGGTCTCCGATATGTCCTAGAGGACTGGATACACAAAAAGCGAAGGAGAAGCCTTTCGTGGATCCTTCGGTACGGCAAATACGTCATCAGGCTTAGCGACGACGGTACAGCAGGTGGCCGATACTGGGTTTGTGGTCTATGTGACGCACGGAACCAGGTTAAGATATTGGAGGCTAAGGCAACTACCTCCCCGATCTACCACTTGAACAACGACCATCATATACCGTATCAACTCGGTAAACTCGTGCAAGAAGCGCGCCCCGCTTGAAGCTGATCTCCAGGGGTTTGGCCAATTAGATTAGGGACTTAATCACGCATGGCCCAGAAATAGTCACGTGCAACCAATTAAGTTAGGACTTTCTGACGTATCTGCGGTTAACAGTGGAAATATGTACGAGAAGTGGGGAGCGCTACTTGCACGAGTTTACCGAGTTGATACGGTATATAAGCCATCTACTGCACACGACAACGGTCCTGATTCAGAGCCCGAATCGTCGAATAGAACATCTCCGGCTCCGTCATCCTCTGTATCGGTCCTTGATATGCAAAAGCGGGCCGCCAAAAGAAGGCCGCTGATCGTTGAGAGTAGAGCAGACACCTTCAAACGACTTCTTCTCGGCTGGATTACGGATGCCAATATCCCTCTTCACGGTGTTGAACACAAGCTATTTCGACAGCTTCTTGCCTTCCTAGATGACGAGTTTGTTATCGAAGTTCTGCCGACGTCGGGAAACACCGTAAGAAAGTGGATCTTACAAGAATTCGAAGAATACACGAGGATGTTAAAGGATGAGATGAATAAAGCCTTATCAAAGGTTCATACCTCCTTTGACATGTGGACTTCGCCTAATGGTATTGCTATCCTTTCGGTGGTAGCGTACTATGTTGACATAGCCGGGACACCACAAGTCCGCCTTATCAGCCTAGAGAAGCTCTCTGGCAGTCCCGGTGGCGAAAATCAGGCCATCTTGATGGCTAAGGTCATCCAGAAATACGGCTTGGAAAAGAAGATCGGGTTCTTCACAGCAGATAACGCTGACCCTTGCGATACTTGTGTCCGGGCTTTGCTTAAGATGTTCAATCCCCGGGCAAGTCCTACTGGGCTTGAGGGCTTGGAAGGCGAGCGGCGAATCCGCTGTGTTGGCCATATCCTCAACCTATCGGCAAAGGCCTTCTTAGAGGGCGATTCTAGTGACATATTCGACAGTCACATTGCGGAGAAAGACCAGAAGAAAGAACGCGAATTACTCCGTGAATGGAGAAAAAGAGGCCCTATTGGAAAACTCCATAATCTGGTCTACTGGATCAGAAGAAACCCTCAGCGTAGGGAGCTTTTCCTATCCATCACGAGTGGCAAGATCGACCAATCAATCATGGCCGAATTGGGAGTATGGTTTGTCGACGACACTCTCAAAGGCTTGATGGTCAAGGCAGATAATGATACGCGATGGAATTCTGTCTATTTGATGGTCCATCGTGCGCTCAGACTTCGGGACATTATCGATGTCTTTTGCAAGCTTAGTCTTCTTGACCCCAAGGAAGAAAAAAGGGTCTCCGCCGAGGACGTTCTTAGCCGTGAAGACTGGGTAGTACTCGCCGAGATCATCGAAATCCTACAGCCTTACCTCACGTATACCAAGCACTTTGAGGGTCGCACTCCTAGATTTGCAGAGGTACTTCCCACCATGTACCTCTTGAAGGACCATCTATCTGAAATGCGACAGCGGTATTCTTCCAACCTTATCCCTGCGCCGTATCGGGCGCCGAGGATCACTCTCGAAGAGCCAGTACTTGATTGTATCATAGTCGCTGCGCCTACTGATGGCAGAGAGAGAGAGCAACAGGGAGGGCTGCAACAGGACACTGGCGTATCTACCTGGGGCAGATATTCAACCATGGAATCGACTACCAGCGGAGAACCGAGTTCTCCACTATACCAAGCAGAGATCTCGGTACAATTCGAAGACAAGGACCCAGATCCTGAGCCCTTCGAGTTGTCCGACGATGGGCTACATTTCATACAACACTCGATCAAGTATGCAATGTCAAAGCTCGACAAATACCGCAATTTGATGGAGCGGAGCGTTGTTTACTGGGCAGCTATGATATTACACCCAGGATACGGCATTGGGTTCCTGCAGCTTAGGCTACCGAACCAAGTAGACTCGATCCTTCGGGACTTCAGAGATTACTTTGACAGGCACTATGCTCAAGGTAATCAGGCACCAGTGTCTCCAGACTCCCCTCCGGCATTTCATGGATCAAAGTTATTGTTGCGCACTGCAAATTTCCCCAAGAAGGCCAGGAAAGAAGCTCCGGATGAGATCAACCTATACCTACAAATGGTTCCAGAGGAAGACTTCAAAGAAGAGCAATTGCTCCAGTGGTGGCTTGGCCGCAAGACTCAGTTCCCACGGTTATTCAATATGGCAATGGACTTACTTTCGATCTCAGCCATGTCCAGCGAGAATGAACGTGTTTTCAGTGCCGCAAAGCTCACCATATCTTCACAAAGGAACGCCCTGCACTGGGTTACTGTGGAGGCATTGCAATGCCTCCGAAACTGGGCTCGCACTGGTGCGATTTCCTGGGCAAAACCAAGGGGGCATCAGGACGCAATGCTGTAAGAGGATTGGCTATTGTATATGGTTCCACTTTACTTGCAAGTAAGTAAGTAAAGTAAGTAAGTAGTTCGGGGTGGCAAGTAAGTATGGATATCGTTAGTAAGTAAGTAAGTAAGCCAGAAAATTTTACTTACTTTACTTATGTAGAACGCTGTCTGGGTGTGGTGGGTGGACTGACGCCACGTTTGGCCTATTCTCAGCAAACTTGCTCTTAACATCTTCAGCACGCCAGCGATGAGCGCAGAGCCAGAGCCCGTATTCTCTGACGGTAGTGAGCTCATCACCGGCAAGCGCAACGGCCTCGGCGATGACACAGCTGAAGCTGAGATAATACAGAAGAACTGGATTGCTTCAAAGATCTTGCGCGGGATTGCTACACCAAGAGGTCTATACAAATTACCTGATTAGGCATAGTACATCAAGTACTTGACAAGTTGTCAATCAAGCTCGCTGATTAGTCAAGTCAAGCTTCAATCGAGCTGAGATAGGTTCAATCAATCGAGTTTGAGGGCCAAAATTGAACTCGATTGATTGTTAGCCACACTGAAACGCATAGCAACCTACTTCCGCTCATCCTTGCATTGACTCAGTAGTTGTTCCTCCTACATCAACCAAGACCAAGGAGCAGCGTCCCGAAAAGCAAAATAGACTGCTCCTGATCTTGCGGCCTCTCTAGAGTACCATTCGTCGCCCATCACCGTTTTTCTCACTGTACTGAAGAATGATTCAGTCCTCATAGCATCAGTACTCGGCGTGTTCAGAGAGATGATGTCTGCAAGACGCCGAAGACGATCAAGGCCAAGGATAAGAAGTATGGTCGGACGCCGCTATCGCAGGCCGCTGAGAACGGGCACGAGGCCGTCGTCAAGCTGCTTCTCGATACGGGCAAGGCAGATGTTGATACGAAGGATAACGACGGTCGGACGCCGCTCTTGTGGGCCGCCGAGACCAGACATGAGGCTATGGTCAAGCTGCTCCTCGATACGGGCAAAGCCGATATCAGCGCGAAGGATAGGGCCGATTGGACGCCGCTCTGGTGGGCCGTCGAGAACGGGCATGAGGACATGGTCAAGCTGCTTCTTGATACGGGTAAGGCTGATGTTAATGTGAAGGATAGGACTGGTTGGACACCGCTCTGGTGGGCCGCCCGGAAGGGTCATGAGGCCGTGGTCAAGCTGCTCCTCGATACGGGCAAGGCCGATGTCAATGTGAAGGATAACGACGGTTGGGCGCCGCTCTTGGGCGCCGCCCAGAACGGGCATGAGGCTGTTGTCAAGCTGATCCTCGATACGGGCAAGGCCAATGTTGACATGAAGGGTAAGAAAGGTTGGACGCCGCTCTCATTGGCCGCCAGGAACGGGTATAAGACTGTTGTTGGACTGCTCCTCGATACGGGCAAGGCTGATATCAACGCGAAGGATAAGGCCGGTTTGACGCCGTTCCTGTGGGCCACCGGGAACAGGCCTAAGACCTTGGTTGGTCTAATCGTACAGTTCTTCGGTTTTGGGGCGGTATTCGTACTACCATGCACCACCCCCCTTTCGGTCACACCCCTCTTTCGGTCAGCAAAAAAATCGCCTTCCCATACAAAACTCGCCAAGTTCACTTACATATATTTCAGTCATTCTGGAATCTATTCGCAAGCCGTCGCTTTCAACATATAAAGAAATGGCTAGAGTTTATTTTTCAAGATCAGCTGGTCACGTGGAGCCGGTGGTCCATGGTCACCATGCATTTCAAAATTTACAATTCAGCGCCCTAATCTCCTCCTGCCTCCGGATGGCTCCTCCTCTTGCCAGTCCTCCACAATTCACCTTAAATGGCTTCAAAACGGCCTCGGAGGGTTTATACGGAGGGTAAAATGGTTGACACCGTACTTAATATCACAGAAAACGGTTTATCGCAACACCGTGCCGCCCAGAAATATGGCATACCTCAGCAGACCATGTCCACCAGATTCCATGGCCAGACAGCCTTGGATGATCAGGTTCAGCCTAACCGACACTTATCGAGGAATCAGGAGGCTAAACTAGCCTCCTGGATCCTTCTTCAAGAGTCCCTGGGTTACGCTCCCTCCCACAGTCAGATCCGCGCCTGCTGCGTGGCCCTCTTGAAACAACAAAACAAGAAGCAGGAATTGGGACGCAACTGGGTAGCCAAATTCATCAAACTTCATCCGGAGCTCAAGACTAAACCTGGAAGATGCCAGGAGGCTAACAGATTCAACTCATTCACTCCGAAAGCGGTGCATTGGTACTTTGATATCAGGGAAGAGGAGTATGGGTGGATTAAGGCAGAAAACACCGTGAACGTTGATGAGGGCGGTATTATGACTAGTTTTAATGAGTATCTAACTTTTTATTCATGAACATAGCTAATCAAGCTTGTTTGCTAGGTCTGGATAGCCTGGTGGTTGGGAGTTCAGATCCAAAACGACGGGCTGTACTCAAGGGTTCCCAGTCCCGTAACAGGACTTCATTTATTGAGGCTATCACTGTGGACGGCCATGCTTTGACGCCTGGCATCATATTTAAGGCCAAGTAAATTCAACAACAGTGGTTTTTGGAGGAATTCCGGAAAATATCTGATTGGAATCATATTACTTCTCCTAATGGATGGACAGACAACCACATTGCTATCGAGTAGATTGAGAGAATCTATTTGCTTCAGTCCCAGCCCGCCGGCGTATCTGATGCCAGGATTATTATTCTGGATGGGCATGGAAGTCATGCAACGGTGCGCTTTTTTGTTTATATGCCAAAGAATCAATGTTGACTTGGAACATAACGAATGGATTGTAACGTGCTTTTTGAACAACGTTTACTGCAGGGTTTGAAATCGATCGACCAATCGATTTGATCGATTCGATTAATCGATTCGATTTCGATTTCGATCGATCGATCCAACCTGTCAAATATCATATCGATCGAGTAGGATCTCTAATCGATCGATATCGTATCGATCAAGCCCCCAGTCGATCGATTAGAAATCCTACTCGATCGATATCGTATCGACCAACCCTCCAATCGATCGATTTGATCGTCGATCGTGAGTGTTGAAATGTGCAGGTTGTATTGATTGATGAAGAAGAAAACTAGCGCTAACCAGCGGAAGCTATTGACAAGAAGACATCCACATCCCAGCCACCAATGGATCGGAATAGCCATTGATCCGTCAAACAACGGATCTCAACACTCCCACTCGAGCCATTGGTGCGAGATGTTTCTGCGTAACAGAGTGTGGCCTCATTAAAACCTCAAAAACACCTTCGTGGGTGAAAAACAGGAAAGAGCTTCTATTACCACACCTGCGTTGGATTGTTCGGTCACTGGGGCCTTAGCACCCCGGGTCTCCCGAATTGCTTGATAGATATTTGTGAGGCGAACAGCCTTGGATTCTTTGGACACTGGGGCCTTACCACCCCAGATCTCCCAGATTGTTTGATGATGTTTGATGTTTGATATTTGTGAGGCGAACAGCCTTGAATTCTTTGGTCACCGGGGCCTTAGCACCCCAGATCTTCCAGATTGTTTGATGTTTGATGTTTGAGTACAGCCTTGGATTCTTTGGTTACTAGGGCCTTAGCACCCCAGATCTCCCACTTCATCCCAGGCCTATACTTTCCGAAGTAAATGTAGAGGACATTGATCTTGTCCTTTGTTTGTATTGCCGACGTGGTTATTAACGCTGAAGAAGCCAGTCCAGCAGCGTTTGCCATGTTTTGTAGTTTTGTAGAATTTTGTAATTATCTCGAGCATGGGCATCTGCCATGGGATTCTTTCCAATTGGTATGTGTGATGCGTCTTTGAATGAAATGGCTCTCGGATATACGCAAGGAGCGTTCAGGTATAGTTGAAATTGTTGTAGAATTGTTGTAAGAAGCCGAAGAATTCCGAGCTGAGGACCTGTAGGTCGCTTGGAGGCTCGATGAGCGGGATAGACTGTTGGGCACCCATTTTCTCCCACTTGGGGCATAATGAAAAGGGTAAAAGTAAATCGTGTGAATTTGATATAATAGACTTTCGACGCCGCTGCTTCCAAATCCCAAGTCAGTTTGTTGGTAGGTTACTTGGTTGTCGAGAGATCGCGGAGTGTCAGTTGGCCAGGTGTTCCCGGCCACCTCCTTTTCTTATGACCCATACTTGCGTGACCAACTGTGAATCATGGGTTGGAGAGGCCCAGCGCGTTGCGAAACGCGATAAAAAGGTCTTTTGGAAGGGCTTTCGTAAGTCCATCTGCAATTTGTTGCTCGGTTGGGACATATTGGAGCTCAACGTCTCCATCCGAGACCCGCTCTCGAACGTAATGCCATTGAATGTCAATGTGCTTAGTCCTGGCATGGAACTGTGGATTTTTGGCCATTGCAATTGCCCCTTGATTGTCCCCGTAGAGGATAGTTGTTTGAAGGTCTCCATGTTTGTATTGGGCCAGAAGTTCGCGCAGCAACCCTCGTAGCCAGATCGCTTCTTTGGTGCATTGTGTTTGTCCCATGTACTCCGCTTCGCAGGATGATAGTGCGACCGTTGGTTGTCGTTTGGAGCTCCAACTGATGGCGCCTGTGCCGACGTTGAAGACATAACCAGCCGTTGATCGTCTGGTGTCGTGGTCGCCAGCCCAGTCTGAGTCGGTGTACCTGTCAGGAGCCAAAGGGCACAGCCGGCCGAGACGTAGCTGAGACCGGAAGAGGTCCTAGCCGGGCCGCAGGCGCCGGCAGAAGCCGATGGAAGCCGCCGGCCTAGTCAGGCCCGGCAGCATAAAGAGCAGCTGTTACAGCTAGGTCAGAGAGAGAGTCAGAGATCAGTCCCGTCACCTTAGACCACCTACCTATCAATCTACTATCTAGCTGCTGTCTAGCAGTGTGCCGACCTCTTCACTCCCTTGTGTGTAACCAGCCTTGACAGTACCCAACTAACGGTCTGAGTGGTCCGCTGAAAACGAGTTCCAAGTCGCTCGTTCCCCGCAAGTACCTCATGATGCGCTTGACGGCTTGGACGTGTTCGTTGGTTGGGTTTCCCAGATATCGGCTGCAGAGAGAGACGGCAAATGCGATGTCTGGGCGAGTGCCAAGCACGGCGTACATGAGTGAACCAATTGCCTTTGCGTACCATAGTTTCGTCGTTTCAGACGCTTTGTATTCGTCTGGGACAGGTTGGAATTTTGACGTGCTCAGGGGAGTTGTGACTGTGTCACATTTCGGGATATCGGATTTTGCAGCTATGACAACAGTCAAGCTTTCTGCCCTTCATCATAAGGTTCTACAGCCACTTTCCTCGTCACTGGCCTCGTCATCAGCTTCGTCACAAGCTATGATCAGGAGGATAGCTAGATAAAGTCAAATAGTCCGTAGCATCCGGACCGCCTTGGCTGTCCGAGGTCATCATCAGTCTCTTCATCTATAAGACTGACCCAAAGACCCTCATTAGATAGGAAGAATAGCAAGAGCTTCTCACACACATGATCACTTCCATCTCCTAGATGCAACAGACTGGCTTGCTCTCCCACATGTCAAATTCCCGTAGGACCTTCTCGACATATGCTCGTTGGGAGAGGAAGATGGCCTTGTTGCGTCTGTCTCTCCGGACGGACATTCCCAGATAGTACTGACACGGACCAAGGTCAGTCATCTCGAATTTCTTGCTCAAGGCGGCTTTGATTTGGCGGATTTCTTCCTTATCGGGACCAGCGATTAGGAGATCATCCACGTAGACGGCGATGTAAGTTGTGCCACGGATGAAGACGCCAACATCGGCGTTGAGTGGTTTGAAGCCGAGGGTTTCCAGAAAATCAGATAGTGTCTGGTACCAGATTCGAGGAGATTGTTTAAGACCGTAGAGAGCTTTTCGCAGTCGGAAGACTCTGCCTGACTTGTCGTCGAAACCCTGTGGCTGAGTGACGTAGATTTCTTCTTTGACACCACCGTAAAGGAAGGCAGTTTTGACATCCATTTGTTCCAGTTCAAGGTCCAGGGCCGCAGCGATAGCGAAGATCATTTTATAGCTCATCGGCTTGACCACGGAGGCAAACGTCTCGTGGTAGTCGATTCCCTCTTCTTGTTCGAAGCCTCTAACAACGAAGCGAGCTTTGAATCTGGTAATCTCGCCATCCTTTCCTCGCTTGAGCTTATATACCCATTTGCCTTGGAGAGTATGTTTTCCTGGAGGTAGGTTGACTGGTATGAAGGTGCCGTTTCTCGTTAAGGAGTCGATTTCGTCAATCATGGCTTGCATCCATTGTTCGCCATGAGGCGAGTTCATTGCTTCGGCAAAGGTTTTGGGTTCGGTACGGAAGGCCATAGGGGGCAGTGTCCGAAAACTCAACTTTTTACTTTTTCCCTCACTAGGCCAACCCCAATGTGCCTTTATCCTTCTGTTTAATCACATATGAGAGCGTACATTACCGTAATGGTAAAAACCCTTCAACAGGGGGAGCTCATTAGTATGGCCCTAATACAGTTAGTGTTAAGCCTGAGGGATATAATAACTACGGCCACAAACGTGGCAATTGGAAAGCGATCGTAACTCTTCATTCTCGTCCCTCTACACGATGGATACACCTTCATCCCCTGCGACGGAGTACTGCCCAAAAGACCGCAGCCGTCATGCAGATACACGTACGAAGTACCCTGGGGCACTTTATTGCCCAAAGTGCGCTCAAGAGCTCCCTACGACTTCGTCTTCGGTTGGCGCCGTGGCCCCTATTTCTATCGACCTCACAATCGACTCACCTACACCCCGAACAACGGCACCACGGGGCAATGCGATGACGATTCCTTCTGAACGATCCCGATCGAGACCTGATACGTATCAGAATGCTACGAATTCGGCTATTGAAAGCCGCACAAGGAGCATCGCAGCTACAAGCAATACGGCTCCAATCACTATCGAATTACACGCTTCGTTTTGGTCATGCGATGGCTATTATGATACCGTCCTCGATGGTGTTGAAACCCCCGTATACGATAAAACAGCCAATCACATTGGAAAGCGTACGGGGAAGATCAAGGCCGTTCTGGGGGCTAAGTACCCTTCTCATGCCGCAATGATACAGTTTATTGTCAAGCATTGTGATAAGAAGCTTGCAGTCAAGGAATGGAAAATCGTTCATTCCGTAGTAACTCAAGCTGCTACTTTTGAGCCCATTGAGTTCTCAGATGCCGCGTACGAAACCACTTCGCTTGCGGACCTTTTTGATGAGGCCAATATCACGCTGTCACCAAGGCGTGATACGGTCCATTTGAACTTTTGGTACTTCAATATAAAGCCTCGGCCTGATATTGACTCACCGATTCCGTCAAGAGCCGTACGTGGCCGCAAGCGAGCGATTGATCGCTTACCCTCTGGTTTTGAATCAGAAACCTCGGCTTCAAGCCCTGCTAAGCGCACAGCTTCCCGTACGGTTAAGTCAGAGCGCGTATCTTCAATTAAGAAGAAATCCAAGCCACAGAAGCTATCTCATATAGCTGTTAAAGAGGAGGCTAAGACGCCCTTGAAGTTGGAGCAACAGGATGAAATCAAGGCTGAAATTCAGGTTGAGCTTTCAGGTGACGATGGCGCGGATACGGCTACTTTTGAGGCTGTACTTGATGATCCGTTTGCGAGTGATACTGATGAACACTCAGAGGCCCAGGCTCAATTACCTGAGAAGAGGGAGCTTCCGGTCCGGATTAACAGGGGGAAGAAGAGGAATATGGATTAGTTTGAGCTCGAATTGCATTAATTGGTTATGTATTTAGTCGTATAGTTGATCTTCCTCACCCCAGTCAATCTCTTCCCCCTCAATGCGTTCCAAAAGCGAAGCGGTATCAATATCGTGTATAGCCAGATGATCACGTACGCGGTCGAGGCCACCCGTAGGCGATTCTAATAGCGCCAGCGCCGGCTGCTGCTTACTCCTAATATACTCTTCCAGACGGGCTCGTAAGAATAGATACGCTGAAAGCTTAGGCTGCTGTGGCCGATCAATTGGTAGATCATCTTGGCCTGCAAGAATCCGATCACATACAGCTATTGTATCCTCTGGCAAGTAAGCATCAAGGTCAATACGGTCCCCTTCGAAGATATCTTGGAGCGTCTGTAATCGATCTTGAGGGATGACCTCTGCAAAGCTCTCAACCTGCCGTGCATTAGGCTGGAAGTAGAGGGTCCAGGGCTGCCCAGGGACCACATGTGGCCTATTGCGCTGTTTGCGAATGTAGTGTGAATTCCATGTAAGTACGAAGTCGGCGAACTCATCCCGCAGGATTGGCATGAAAAGATATAACATCGCAATACGGTCGGGTAGGGAGTCATTTGAGAAGTGGCCAAGGGCGGTAATTTCACCAAAATACTCCTAGACTCATGTTAGAATAGAGCCAAACGAAGCAATAATAGTACATACCCGCCAGAACTTAGCCCTGCCCCTACTCAATCGAAGCCACCAACTCTCAATCTTCTCGTTATGCGTGCTTTTGCCATAGATCCAGCAGTCACGGAAGCGCATATCTTGTGGCCTACCGTCCCGTACGCGAATGCGCGTCTTCGAAAGGTAAAAGTGCGCTCCGGCCATAAGGATTGTCTCTCGGCCGCGGTCGGAGCGGATGATATTTGGCATTGTCTTCCGCTGCGAGAGAACATCGAGATATTGCGCAACAACGCTTCGTGACGTACCAGAAGATATACCTACGTAAAACCACGTAATAAACCGTGAGTAGGCGTCAATTGAAGCATAGATCTCAAAGCCCCAAGCCTTCAATTTGTCATATGCGTCGAGCGACCAGATAAAATCGGGGCCTGGAGCAGTCCATCCAGTTCGGCGATACCGCATCGTATTCCACCGTTCGGTAACACACGTAGGGGAAAAGTCGCGGAAGCATGAGAACAGGGCTCGGCGGCTCAAGATATGATGATTTCGGCGGACATATACGTAGAGAAGGGTGCGCCCGTAAGTCTCGAGTTTCGTATGTAATTCGGCCTCGTTTTCGAAGAAACGGCGCAACTCGTGTATTCTCTCGCTCGTCATCTCAGGGGTTTGACGCCGCCAAAGGCCAAGGTCTCGCCGTATCCGTGATAGCCCAGTCTTTGAGATAAGAAAGCCCTCGGAATGAAGCTGTAGAAGCATAAAGTGATCGTTCAAGACCTTATCGAAGAATAAGTCTTTGATACGCTCTCGTAGTTGTTCTGAGTCTTGAGTGTATCGCCTCATAGAAGCATCCCAAAACCGCAGGTTAGTATACAGGGTCGTACGCTTGACTACGACGTGGAATTCGTCCCTAAGTCGATCGAGGATCTGTTTTGCCGTGAGGCCTTCGTCGTTTTTCCATTGTTGAATCTGAAGGCGAAATGGTGATATGTCAACTGAAGGGCGGCCTCCAGGCATACTGGGCCAGCTGCTATCGTATCTTGCCGCACGGAGTCGAGTGTGATTGTAGGAAAAGGAGGAATCTTAAGGTAAGTTTGCGCGATTTAAATTTAAAAAGGGGGCTTGGTTACGTTTGTAACCGTATGGCGCAGAATTGTCCTATACCTAATATGTTTAGCCTCACTTAGATCCACAACATTTAAACACAAGTCACAGGAAACACAGAAAATCTAGATCAAAATTGATTTCAGACCCTCTACTTAGAAAAGGGATATCATAGTTCGCCGTACGCCCTCGTACGCTAATATACACAAATATACTCTGCGTTTCCTCATAAATCAAACAATTCGCACTAGCGACTGGGCAGATTAGAGTAAAAATGAACAATCAGTAAGAGCCCGTACGTTTACGTATTGGGTCGCATACCTTAGGCCGACCTCTTGTGCTTCTTGCGGTTAGTAGCCGCCTTGAAGATCTGGGCAAGCTTCTGGCAGGTCTTGTGGTCCAAGTCTTCGAACGGGTCCGTACTGTCACTGCCGGAATCATCCGAGGCCTCGGCAGACTTGCGCTTGGTGCCACGCTCTAGTAGCTAGTTAGTATTATGCATGAGAACGTATTGCAGCGTACTTACTCGTGAGGGAGCAGGCGGCGCCAGACCGGTTCCAGTCGCAATTGGCGCAAGACGAAACTCCCTCAATGACCATGCAACCCTTGAGTGCCCCGAGGTTCTTCGTACACTTGTTGCAGCGGTCCGTATCCTCACGTTCGTCACCGTACAGGTGACGCAGCATGGCATCGCAATTCTGGCCGCCGGCGAAGTTCATGGTGTACGGCTCCTCCTCCTTGGACTTCTTCTTCTTCTTGGTGCGGACCTCCAGCAGACGTGGGGCCTAGTACGAGTTAATACGTGATCAGCCAGGCTACTACAATCCAGGGTAAAAGACTTACCTTGTCGGGATCAATAGCCTCCAGACCCTTGGTGGTGCAGCCCTTCAGAGCGTTGAGCAAAGCCCAGACGGTAATGTCCGGGTTCGAATCGGGCATTTCGGTCTTGTACGCGAAATCGTAGGTATCAATGTCATGGACCTTCTTGGGCAGCAGGTCGAATGCGCGGACGCCCAAATCTTCGCGTAGGGCTGCGATCGCAGCCTTTCGGGCGTTGGCAGCGACTGCAGCTTCAGCCTCGGCAGCAGCAGCTTTCTCAGCAGCGGTCTTCCTGGGCTTGGGAGGCATGACGATTACGTAGTAGGGCGTATTGCGTAGTGCGAATGTGTGCGTACGGTATCGAATTGGGTCAGTATGGCAGCGGAAGGATCATCAACGGGTTCCTGCCGCAAAAATCAGCGAGCTGAAGTACGTACTCGCGGAAAATCATAAGCGCGAAAACGGGGCAATACGCATATCAAAATGACGCTGCAGCCGTGCGAAACCGCAGCAAATTGAATCGCCACGTAAATCGCAATGCGGCAACGTTATTTGAGGGCAAATGAGGGTATTCTCACCTTCTGATGTGTGGTTAAAGAATGAAGAAGAAGACGAAGAGAGGCAGCGCGGTTGGGCTGAAGAGTTACCTCAGTGCCTCAGGCCACACTGTGAAGGCCGCGGCTATGCGCGCTTACTAAAGCACGCTAACCCGATCGGGTAATGCCTTCACAGTAGGTGTTACCCGTTCGGGTTAGCGTGCTTTGGTAAGCGCGCATAGCCGCCACCGGAGCAGTGTGGCCTGAGGCACTGACGTAAGCTGAAGAGATTTACGCGTGGTCACGTGACCCCTTACCCTGATTCACAGTTATGACTAAGCAAAATATATGACTAAGCAAATGGAAGGCAAAATTATCCTACAAACGGGATCGTACGGAGGGTGTGGACCCAGGCAAAAATGAGTTTTCGGACACTGCCCCCTATGGCCTTCCGTACCCAATCCCCTCGTGCCAGCATTTTTTCTCCTTCGGCAGGCAAAATTGGTACGGATAACGTTCGGCCACCATGGAATACATTATTATGTAGTCTGTTGGGTGCGACATCCAAGTCTCAGATGCTATTGCATCCGCTGAGTTGTACACACGCATACAGGGCTCCTACAACCGGCAGCAGGCGACATGCATATGACGGATCATTTGTCATATCCACCTTCACTTGCAAATCACTTCCCAGGACTAGTAGGACGCACCTTCTTGGATGGACTATTATAGATGTGAATCATGTGATAGGCCGCTTCTCTTCTAAGGTGGTTACCTAGAGCTACCTGCTGCTAAGCATGGCGTCCTGCTCCCCCGACCACGTCAGGCTCGCCAATGCCGAGGGACTGGGGTGGCCGGCTAGAGCGGTGGAGTGCCTGGAAAAGCTCTCGGATCTCAAGTACGGCATCCTAGGGGGTGATGGTGATGCCCAGCCCCGAGAGCTGGTGTCAACATTCCTCAGCGACTTCCACGAGGCCAACAAGGCCCCTGGGAGTGCCCCGTCTGCCACGTCGTACTGGATGGGGTCAGTGCTCGTATGGCTGACACGTGACGTGCTGTCCCGGTCGAGGTTCCAGGCCGCCATCTACGCGGCCGTGGCAGAGGGCCGAGCCGTCCCGGGCAAGCGCGAGTTTCGAGTGGTTGTGTTTTCCATTCGACACTTTGTGCTGGCATGAGTTGACAGAGTCTACACCACTATGTCACCGTGGAGAGAGAATTCCTATTATGCTGTGACATACCCACTAAGCGGTTGCGTGGGTGGGTAGGGTAATATCGCTAGCCATTAACTTTGTTTTTGAAGTGGTGTTTTTGTTGAGCGTTGAGGAGGTCCTGGGCGAGAATTAGGGCCGACTCCTGAATGCACTGCGACCTTTCACCTCACTTCTTATGTCTCACACTGTCGAGGCTCGAGACCATTCAATCTATACGCACCGCTCCTAATAGTCTGGTCAGTCCGTCTGAACACCTCACACTGTCCATTTAGTCCGTCTGATTTGGTCAGACTAGACTGGCAGTCTGGCCAGTGTGAGGGTTCGACATGGATATCAACTCGCATAATAGTGAATGATTGATTGAGTAACTGTATAGGTTGGTCTTAGGTACAAGACGTAACGCAAACAGATCAAAAAGGAGGACAAGATCAAGGTGTCCCTGGTTCAGGGCAGCGCTGCTGTCAGATCAATCAGATCAGATTAGGGCCCAAATCTCATCTGAACTGATAATTTGCCCTCTATATCTGATCTGATTGATTGATTGATAGATATCTGATACATCATAGGTCAGGTGAAGCTATCCCCAGCTTCGGCATCCTGCCCTAGGTTCTAACTGGCTTATTGCTCAAGCATAAGCCCCCTAGAGTAACACGCCCTCCCCTGATCCAGTTCTTCAGTAATTGGACCGACTCAATGCTCGATCCAAGTAGGGAATGCCTCTGTGAGCTGACTGTAAGCTTCGCAAGACTGAATGCTCTCTTACAGTCAGTTGCTATGGCTGGAATAGTAAGGACATCTAATGCAAATCTGCTTAGGCGTGGAAAAGCGTTCCTATGATCGGTCCACCACTGAATGGGGTCGTTCACTTGCTCTGGCTCAAGCCTATAGTATCGTTCAAGCTCACTGCCCGTTGCTGAAAGCTTAGGCTGCCGGCTTTTTACCCACTGCTCAAACTTGCTTTGCTCAGGTCGTGGCGTTAACGAGGGCATGGCCACAATGCTCTCCTCGGACGCGTCATAGTCGTTTGAGTACCAACGCTCAAAGTAGACTTTGATGCCATCCTTTGCATCCCGAAGCCATTGTAGCTGCTCTGGAGAGGTCCAGTTAGCCTCGAGCCACCGGAGACCAAGATCCGGGTTCAAAATAACAGAGGCCGTAAATAGAGGCGACTGCCCGAGGAGGGTATAGTACTCGTTAAGCTTAATCCAAGCATTATTGATGCTCGCCTTGATGCTTGCACGCTCTTGACCCTCCATACTAGTAATAGTACTCATAGAGTGGGCATCGCTCTGTAGGTAGTCGTTTCGAGAATGCGCAAGGAGGGCATCTTCGTTGAACTGTGGGCTGGCTGATGCGAATATATCGCGGAGGTCACATAAAGTGAGGTTGTCATGTAGATGTAGAAAGATGGATGACGAGCTAAGACTACAGTTGAGGACGGGAGTATAAGGTCTCCTTCCTCACGTGATGTTACATATAATGCCAGTCTTAAGCACCAGGCCCAAGACTGGTTTTTCACGTATCACTGGCATGTGGATGAGCCGGACGACCTGTGTCGCGACAGCGGCGTAACGGCGTGATCTCACACCCCTGAAGCCTTGATGGCAGTCGCGGCTGGCGTGAGGGCCTCTCTCGGGTTTGGCCGACTGCCTGTGACTGCGTAGATGTTGATTTCACACCCATAACCAGCTCAGGATCCTCTCCCTGGCTTCTCTGCCCTACTTCCGCAGCTAGATGAGCGGATTCCTCGTCATAGAGAGCCCGCCAGTCTTCGAGATGTTCCAGAATAAACTCCATCCCTGTCATGACTTCCCAGAGCCGGCCGTGACTCCCACTTGTACCCCATCCCTGTGTTCTCATCGTCATATTATAGATCGGCTCTAAGATATGGAGAACTTCTCTGAGGACCTTCCAGTCATCAGAGGTTAGGATGTCGGCGATAGGAGCCCTTCTTGAGGCGTCTGCTTCCAGCCCTAACTCTTGAATGAAGCTATTGAGCTCAGACTGCTTGATCAAGGCGTGTTCGATCATCATATAGGTCGAATTCCATCTCGTAGCGTTGTTCTGTATCACTTCAAGCTCGGAGTTGCGTAGAGGCTTCGTAAACAAACATCATTACTAGTCGCATTATCGCAGATCGAGACCCCAAGCTTCGAGTCGATCCCCCAATCCCGGACGACATTCGTTATAGTGTACGCGATATTCTCGCCGGCGTGAGACCCGATC
Organism: Dactylonectria macrodidyma; assembly: GCA_020744425.1. NCBI lineage: Eukaryota > Fungi > Ascomycota > Sordariomycetes > Hypocreales > Nectriaceae > Dactylonectria > Dactylonectria macrodidyma. The sequence goes on along the minus strand of JAGMUV010000041.1, from coordinate 170,303 downwards.
TGCCTCCGGAAAGCAAGCAGCTGGCTTTGGTATAAGTTGTCCCGGTTAATAAAGTGACCAAAGATCGAAATAAAAGCTAGCCTGTTTGGAGAGGTCCAGAGATCGAAGCTGATATGTGTCTGGGTAACAGCCTTGTCGAGTTCTTCCTTGACGGCTGCTTTCTTTAAAGAGAGTATATTCTCGAGATCTTTCCTGACCGTACTTCGACTCCAGGGCACCTGGAGACAGAGATCAGGATCCAGCTGACGGAACAACTCTTGCAGGTAAGTGCTCTTGAGGGTAGTAATGGGGAGATTAGAGTCAACAATATAGCCAACTGACAGCTCTCTGATCCGTGCCATCTTCGCTCGGGGAAAGACTAAGGAAGGAGGAGCTGGTCGTTTCTTGGATGCTCTCCTTTGAAGGTCGAGGACTGACGATTCGTCAGATGAGCCCGGTTCGAAGGTCTCGGTGATCTTGTGAGCTCTGACGCTGTTAGTGATACCCTTGGAAAAGGGAAGGGCTGCAAACTTGTAAAGATGGGCTTGTGCCGAAGATGTTGACTGAGCATTGAAAAATCGCGGCGTGCCCGTATCATCACAGAGCCGGCAACACCAGATATCCCCGCTAGATGTATTGTCTGTCCTCAATTCTGCCAGGAACCAGCCATGGTTTCCAATCCAGCTTCGCCGGCCCCTGCTCTTCCTCCTATCTAAGAGGCTTGCTATGACGAAACGTCGTTGGCCCCAAGTGATCTTGTACAGGTCGTCGACCGAAGAATCGGTAGTCGAGGCTAAGGCCAAAGCCGCATCATACTGCTTAGCGATGCTCTTAGGCCGGGATCCGAGACGAGGAAATGGAGGAAGTGGTGGCTGTGGCGACGCGCTGCCAGCAAGGTTGCCTTTTAAAGGGCTCTCTGACATTTTGGACATGAGCAGAATGTGTGGATAGCTTCAGATTAAATAGCTGACGAGTTTCTGACGGTCTAAAGGTGGCGTATGCCTGGCTGGCAAAGGCTACACTACGAGCACATGGAAAGAAAAAAAAAAGGGGGGGAGGAATATTCCTTTAAAATTGCCTCTCGCCAGGTCCCTGGCAAGGGTCCCGGACAAATTTTGCTGGGCTGATGACCCCTGTAACGCTTTACTTTCAATCGGAACATATACATGATCCGGCAGCTCTAGGGTAACAGCTATCCAACTGGAATTGCAAGGTTGCCTAAGGGATATCAGATATATCAGATGTATAGAGGCTAGTATCTGAATTGTTTGATGTGATAAAAATCTATATCTGATTTGATTTGATTGATCTGATTGATTGATCTGATTGTTAATCTGATCTGACAGCAGCGCTGGTTCAGGGGAATATCTGTTAAGATTTATGAAAAGATGGTAGACAAGTTTTTCACCGAAATGCTAAAAATCCTGCCGGAGCATGAGCTGCTGCAGCGGGGATTGGAGAAGAAGCAGGCAACGATGAATGAGCTGTTGGCTAATCTGCCAGTGCAAGATTACCCTACCCAATCGATCACTTGTCAGGCTCGGGATTGATTTACACATCGGGAGCATGCCGCTCCAGGGCAATCACTTGATGAGACTGTAAAACCAACAGTTTTAATCAATCATCAGATTAATCTCGCGAGGAGAACGCTGATGCATCTCCTGCTTCTTGCTTTTGCTAGGAGCCCAGATACTACAGAAAAGCTACTAAAGACAAATCTACTAACCGCCTCAACGGAGTGGGTGCTCCGGATGAGGGCCGACACGGCAGGTGCTTACGTCATAGAGCACATAAATCATTACCCAACTATGTCGTGTATTGCGAAGGGGTTATCTCGATAGTGAATTGCAGCTGATAGGATAATATTCAATCTATAATTGCAAATCCTTTTTTTCCCCCTCGGAGTCCATTATCACGGAAGCTAGCTTAACAATCATCCTTGCGCCTAATAACTTTCCATACTAATAGCGCTCCATAATGAGCTGCGTCTTCAGTGAGTCCTCCTCGAGAAACCAACCTTTGTCCTGCAGGTAGGAGATGAAGCTGCCGTGCTTAGTCAAGGCTGTCGTACGGCTCTCAGTCTTGAAAGACGCCTCGACGAGGCAGTCGTTTCCTGTGCCCGCGCGGTTGCGGATGGGCCAGACCTCGATGTAGAGCCGCATCCCCTCCCATGTGCCAATCGAGCGCTTGGCGAGGACCGGCCCAAAAATACGCGATTCTGCCAACGCGTCGGTGCCCCAGTTGATGCCCAGCCAGTTGTCGAACATATCGGGCGCTTTGTCGACCAACATCGCACGCGATTTGCACGTCCCCGGCAGGTCCATCCCGCTGTTCACAGAATCCGCCACCTTCTTCTTGCGGGTGATAGAGAGTGTCTGCTTCTGGTAGCCCCATTCGACTTGGGCCTCGTATTTCGCGTCACCGGCGTCAAAACCATCATTATTAGCCGTGGTGAGCGCGGCGTCGATGTCACCGTCCATGATGACATACCGCTTCTTATACGTCAGCTCCAAGTCAGCCTCGTTCTCAGTCTTGCGGATGCGGGCGCTCCAGCCGGCGGTATAGATGTCCTTGCCGGTCGTGTCAAGAAACTGGGCATGCAGCTTGGTGACGCTTGGGGGCATGTCGAAGGTCGACAGGACGGTGCTCGTGAGATCCGTGTTGGGACCGAGGACTGCGGTGGGTTTGAGCAGGAACTTGATCTCGTAGTCGGGCGTCATATTTGGCGCTCCCTGCGTTGCGGAGTCGACAATGGCGGTCATGGCGAACAGGCGGCAAGGGGAGGAGTGTATGGTACCTGTGAGTTCACGGGCAAGGCTTGAATGAAGCAATACGGTCGACTAAGCAGCGGTAGTTTGCAAGAGCGGACCAAGTAGGTGAGGTAGTCGCTGTTCTTGAACAAAACGATGCCCGGCCCTAGTTTCTGGACGGCTCCTTCCGCTAGCCCCATTTTCGAAGCATGAGGTAGAGAAGACGAACATCCGGCATCCGTTCAAGTGACAGAACCGGCCAATAAGAACACGCAATTGATCACCGTCATCTGCAGAACATGAACAGACAGAATGACATCAGAATGACCTTAAGTTATAATTAGAATTTTATGGCTAAACTTCTAAATTCCGAATATAATAATAGATATTTGAAAATATTATAAATTCTTAATTAGAAAGACTGAATTTGTATATAGTGAGCTATGCCCTTTGTATAAATGCATACATTCAGACTATTGTATATTTAGATACGAGCTGTAAAAAAAATATGTGAAAGTTTGCCCACGGCAGATCTTTCTAGTCTGATAGCATGAGATTAAGGTTCGATAGTTAGCGTTGAGGCTGAGACAAGCATAAGTCATAGTAAAAATGATTGGATGTTGGATTTACAGGTCTGTCTTGTTCTAGGTTGGGGGGGTCAAAGCGGGAGCATCGGCCGCCTAGGGCTGGCAAGTCAGGATTCTCCAGCCGGGTGTCGGCCCGCGGCAGGTCTTTCTAGCCTGCCGGCATGAGATTAAGGTTCGATAGTTAGCGTTGAGGCTGAGACAAATATAAGTCATAGTAAATATGATTGGATGTTGGCCTTATGGATCTGTCTTGCTCTGGATTCTCCATAGCTCGCTCTATTGCATTTCATATCGGAAACTCCCGAAGCCAGCGCCAACGTCTAGAGCCAGATTCCGAGCCACTATGTTACTCTATCAGGGACATTGTTCCCTGCGAGGCCTTGACAATACAGATCCATGGCTTAATACAACGCCTAAAAATTTTACACTTCAGACATAATAATACTAAAATAACATCAAGTTCTAATTAGAATTTTATAACTAAACTTCTAAACTTCTAATATAATGGTATATATTTAATATAAAATGAATCCTTAATTAAGAAGACTGAATTTGTATATAGCGGGCTATGCCCTATGGTAGCTATGCTAATGAAGGTATGAGCGCTTAACCTACGTGTTGGCTCGGGAGGCTGAAAGACGTCTTGTGACAGCATTAGACTTTGGGAAGTATCTACATTTAGAACGCAACCTTTGACCTGATTTTAAAGGATGGAAACGTTGATGCGAAAATTCGTCATTGTGGCTTGCAATACGAAACACTGTAACTACTCGTATCCCTAGACTGCTTGGTAAACTCTGTCGACTCATCTATACATATGGTAGTTAGACATCAGTTGTACGCATATGCCGAGTACAGAAAATCCAACGCAGCAGCAGTCTCCGCTACTGCCGTCTTAAGCGGGCTATGCAGGTAAGACGTGCGGCTGAGATCCGACATGCAGCGGCTTGGATAAAGTTAAAAAAGCCATCTAACTGTTGAGAAGCATCTTGATATACACTATTGGCTGAGATTTCGTATTCGGCCAGCAGGTCATTTATAAAGTTACGGTGAGGCGTACGGCTGGGGTCATATTGAAGCTTAAATAACGTTAGAAAAATCATCCAGTTGTCGAGAAGTACCTGATATGTACGAGTAGCAAATATCGCTCCGTACAGGTGCTATTGACGCCTCTGGCTACCTGGCACGATACTTGGTGCGTTGATCACATGCCAAGTTATCCTAGCTGCGCGCCTGCTTCAACATGAGGGCCCCGGAGGTTCAGTACACACAGGTCGAGCTTGAATACACTCGCTCTACCTTTGGGATGATTTGGATGAGTTGCCAATTAGATAAAATTAGTCGGTGACGGTATACCATGATTGTTGGCGCCATGCCTAACATTGTGTTGCCATGGTAGGCATGAATGCAGAGGGGTTTTCACATGCCTTCCTCCGAAGTTCGCCAACCAGCTTTACTTTGATCAGGTTAAGACTCATTACAGACTCAAAAAGTATAAGAAGGCCATGGACCATCTTCCTTCCTCGACTCTCAACTGATCAACCGCAACAATCACAGTAAACAAGCACAGGCAGGCCAAAACCTTGACTCAACTCCCACTCTTTCAGGTCTTTTCCAGATCACCAACAATCAATCAAAAGGTCCATAATGGATACCCAACAGAACGTTGGTGGTATCCACCAGTAAACATGCACAACCGTTGTAGGAGAGGGGCCTTTTCATGACGTGCGAAGTGAAGGAGGCGATAATCATTCCTCTGCTGGGATAATATTTCTATGACGGTTACACCTAGCCTGGTATCTGGAGAGATGGTGTATTTTGAATCCTCTTACACCTCAATGATGGGATAACCGATCCCAGAAAAGGCAATGATTATCGCTTCCTACAGCTTGCATGTGATGAAAAGGCTGCATTCTCCACAAGCATAACGTAGTCCCATGTACTAGCAGCAGGTCCAGGCTACAGGTATGTGATCTGATTCCCTGTCGGGATCCAGATGATGGAACAACACGATTTTCTCTTCGGAAAGTGTGCCTTGGCATTATGTTGACACAATCTGCCCTCAATTGGCGCATACATACATACTGTTACTCAAAATAATAACTTTTGTCACAGCAGAGGTTTGCCCTTTGGAATCAGAGTGACTTGGCCATTGGGGAGGTAGGGTTTCCCAGAGAAGCCAATAAGGAGCGTATTGTGGAGCCAGTTGCAGTGGCAATCCTGCTTCAAGGCAGCCCAGTGGTTGGGAACGAGTTTTCAACATCCCAGCCAAGATGCTAAACCAAATCTCAACGTTCAACTGATTGCTGTGGTTGGTTCGGAAAGTGCCGTTGCAATGCAGATGGCTTGCTGACGAATTCGTGCATGCACCCGTCAGAACACATGTCTTTCAGTGGCAGCACTTGCCGACCGTTTCAACCAGTGCTTGGCTACTGGTCAGCTTTGGTGGCCAACATCCAATCATAATTTTTTTGTCTCAGCCTCAACGGCAACTATTCAAACCTTAACCTCATGCCTGCTTTTTCCACGACAATCGACTCACCCACGGAATTATCTGGCGTCGTGGCTCGTCTCAAGTCTTTAAGTTGCCAGGCCAGCGCGTGCTATGCCGAAAGGTGCCCGCGAGATTCTGATGATTTGTGACTTCGCGAATCCATTAGTGAATGATCTCCAATTTACTCTACCATGGTGCATTCGTCATTCATTTCTGCGAGCGCATTCGGGCTGGCCGAAGGCATGCGGGCGCCTCCGTGGAATATGTCTTTAGGAATGGTGTTCGTGGAAGCCGACCTCGCCAGACCTGGCAAGTTCGCCTGTACAGGTCCGAAAACTCTTTGTGATAGTAAGTTCCCGCGCGAATTGCAAGGACGAGGATCACAGGCGACGGCACAGCGATCAGACATGCTCAACAAAGTTCATGTGCTTTCTTGTATACGGCAAACTCCGTACGCCACCGAAGGACAAGCTCCCCCAGTAATCTCCAGAAAATGGGGACTATTAGTGCTTTGGGTTGGCTGTGGAGGTGAGCTTAAGGAGCAAACTGGTATTGACTTGCGAACCGGCAGTGCCCGCGAGAGGAGCGGTATAGGACCCAAGAGGATGCAAGGTAGAGGGTCTATGTAGGTAGACGCGCTGCGCCTCTACTAGTTATTTTCTCTGAAAATACAAATCAATACTTGGACGCAGTCCGCGCGACTTTACGGTTTGCGATAGCCACAGGTCGACTCGACAATACACAACATTGAAGACGGATTGCAAAACCCCACTTACTCTTTCTTTCTAACCCACCCTATATCAAACACCTGGTGCCATGGACAGCAGGCACCGCTTCAGCCGCCGTGGATAGTACCCTGAACACTTGGAGAACAGCCTTCAAGCTAGCTTGCTAATAATACAAACGTCACGAGACCTTGCGGAGAGATGGAAAGCGAAGAGGCAAAAGCAGAATGTGGAGGCTGTATGGGCTTTTACGAGATTATGGCAAAGCTTGGGAAATGGATATGTACAATAGCAACTAGTGTCCTATTCGTTGTAAGCCACCGGGCGTAATAAATTATGTGTGTGTGTGTGTATACTCACCAGAGAGGTCCACGAAGACGCGCGAATGACCTGCTCGTGCGGGCGACGCAAAGCACCTGATCATATCTTCTACTGCAGAAAGGTACCCGCGACGGTGTCGAATGAGGCTTGTCCCATCGCCGACCGTAACAGTCAACCTCGCGATAGGAAGAAATTTCGACAAGTACACCGAGGTGGCCAAATCAAGCGGCTTCTTTGAAAAGATTTGTCCTCGTTACTAGACGAGGCAGACCTGAGACGCACCCGCGTCTCTTCCTCTCCTTTCATTGTATTCTCTCTTCTCTCCTATCTTCTCTTTTATTCCTTTTCTTCAATTATACGGGCTTGACCGCCTCGTGCAGTCATGCCAATGCTCCCCCACCAGTCTCCCTAAAGACTGACCCATGTAGCGGCTACCGCAGCCGCGCCTGGTCATTCCGCTGACGGATAACAGGCTCGACAGAAATGCGCCTCTGAGCCGATGATATGCTGGATAGTGGTCTTTTCTGTATTGTACGAAAGAATTGCGTAGATTTTAGCATTAGAGACTCTAGCTCAGCACGTCCTGTGCCCCAATAGGGGACTTTTCGGGCCTCACGGCCCTCGGACGAAAAATATACAAACAAAATCGATCGATTGGAGGGTTGGTCGATACGATATCGATCGAGTAGGATTTCTAATCGATCGATTGGGGGCTTGATCGATACGATATCGATCGATTAGAGATCCTACTCGATCGATATGATATCGATTGGCAGGTTGGATCGATCGATCGAAATCGAAATCGAAATCGAAATCGAATCGATTAATCGAATCGATCAAATCGATTGGTCGATCGATTTCAAACCCTGGTACCGTCCCGGGACGACGCGTTCCCCTTGGGACCCAAGGCGAAGAGACAGGCGCAGAGAGCAACCGAAGCAGGACGTACGGCAGAGACGCCGCCATACCAAGCTCGATCGACGCGGACAAGACTGGCGAGAGCACAGCTACAACAGCACCAGGCGCTACCGGACAGAGTGGGCGGCTTCTCCAAGAGGGTGGACAAAGCGCTACCAGGAAAACACGCAAAGGTGCTATACGACGGACTGAAGAGGCGCGAAGCAGACACGCTTTCACAGTTACGCACGGGAATGGCGAGGATCAACAGCTACCTGTCGAGGATCGGCGCGGTGGAATCAGACTTGTGTGACTGCGGACGGGCAACCGAGACGATGGAACATTTTCTCTTTCGCTGCAGCAAGTGGGATGCACAACGCGAAGGCATGCGGCGAATCGGACAAAGCGAGATGGGAAACCTCTCATTCTTTCTGGGAGGAAAGTCGGCGTTGGACGGACCGAGATGGTCACCTAACCTGCAGGCGGTGCGAGCAACAATCAAATTCGCGATGGAGACAGGAAGACTAGGGCCAAGGGAGGAAAATTGAACATACTAACAACCAGAACTAGAAAATACTAACACAATACTAACACAATGCAGCCTCATTTTGACAGACCATGCTTCAGCTGCTGAGGATAGGATGCTGAACACTTGGAGAAATTGGCCTTCAAGCAAACCTGTTAGAGAGAGTCAAGCGAGGCCAAAAGAAAAAGCGATTCAGGGAGAGAAAGTGGGGCTTTACTTTGTGGTCAGGATTGAAGTGGCAGAAATGTAAATAGCATAGCGTGTTCCATGGCCCTATGAGATCCGTTCTCCCGGGCGTAATAAATCTACTACTACTATCAGTCGCCCCCAGTTTCCCAATGCCGAAGCCTCTCGACTGGGAAATGACGAGACCGTGCTAACCAATCCCGGTCACGCGTCGGGATCCGCGGGATCCGCCAGGCCCTGGCGCACCAGTGCCTTCTGTTCGACGAAACATATCCAAACCGAAGTCAAGCTTCCCCTCCACCATCCCGAAATTCCATCATGGCGGATGCACAACCGGACGCCCCGCTGTCTCCGGATACCCGAATTGGTCAATGGACATGCCTCGCCTGCAGAAGAAGGAAGATCAAGTGTAATATCCCTGCCTTACTTCAGCCTTTTCCCTCTCGTGTGACCACGCTGGATGGACAGCTAATGAAAAGCTGGCGGCTTCGTTCGGGCAGGTGACAAACGCATGCCTTGTAACAATTGCATCAAGGCCAATACCGAATGTATCACGCCAAGCACAGGTCGATCTTCCGCCAAGTCTCTAACGCGCCCGGATCCGAAGCGCCGGTACGTCGAGCGCACCGCAGCAATCGAGGAAATTGTCCAGTCTTTCCACGAACTTGGCGGAAGCAAGATCCCTGATGTTTCTAGCGAATATTCGCCCGGGGACGACGAGACCGAGTTGTTCCACAAATGGCGCAAAGTATCGCATCTCAACGATACACCAGGGAACAGGAGCGTTACTGGTGAGACGCTAGGAAGTGACGCTGGATCACCGACCCCTTCAGCTGTCATTTCGAACTACAGCCTTCAGCCAACCATCGAGATCAATTTGGAGCAGCTTTTTTCCCAGTCTAGAGGAGGCCGCTATGTCAACACGTGTTTATTGGACGTCCTGCAGCACGAGGTGAGTGGTAGCCACCATACCGACGAGCCAATGAGATGGCATTGATAGAGATGTTTTTTCTGTAGGTCGGCGGCCCAAAGATTGCCCTTGACCTGGATGGCAGACGAGCTCAGCCTCCAACGGGCGGTGGTTTAGGTTTCCATTTGCACATGTGTGAATCTCAACAGCTCAATATTTGCCCTGAGCAAGTAGCACACTTGTGGTGTTATTTCAAGGCAAGAGTCGATCCGATCATGAAAGTCCTACATGTTCCGTCGATAGAACTTGTCATGACAGCTGCTAGCAATCTGCAGCCTGTCTCAAGAGAGGCTGAGGCCCTCATCTTCGCCATATCCTACAGTCAGCTTGCTCATCGATTCAAGCTCCAGCCAAGCGGGACATACGCTGACGTCCGCAGCTGCCATCCGCTCCCTGACAGCCGACGAATGCGTGTTTGAGTTCGGCGCGTCCCGCGACGCTCTATCCGCCTACTACCGCCTCGGCTACGAACAAGCCTCAGCACGTGCTGGGTTCATCGAGACCACCAACCTTGCAACAATGCAAGCACATATCTTGTATCTGGCTGCGCTAAGAAGCGAAGCAGACGCTAGAGCCATGTGGACGATGATGGGGCTCGCCGCGAGGGCAGCGCAGTCGTTCGGTCTCCATAGAGATGGCGTTCATTGGAGCCACCTCTCCCCGTTCTCCATTGAGATGAGAAGAAGGTTATGGTGGCAGCTACTTGAGCTTGAGGCGCGAATATCGCAAGTCCCCCTTCCTTCCCTGGGTCAGTTGATGCTACCGTGCGCGGTACTCAACAATGGTCTGTGGATACCTTAAAAACCAGACAACTGACGAGGAGACATCACAGGGAGGATAATGGGCGTGTCCCTCTCATTGCGGAGACGCGGTTCGACACTCAGATGCCGCTAAATGTGGATGACGCAGATCTTTCTGAAAAGATGGATGAGCTTCCAAAGTCTCGGAGAGGGCTTACGGAAATGACCATCAGCTTGATTGCATTTGAGCTGACAAACACTCTCCGACGCGTCTTGTTGAGCTTGGAAGACCCCAGCAGCCAATCCCCCAAGGACCTACATTACCAATCGACTGGAGAGGAGAGAAAAGGTTGGGTAATTCAAAGTCACCAGAGGATCGAGCAGACATACCTAGCCAACCTGGATGTCAGCCAGCCGTTTGCATGGGTTGCCTTCACCTATGCTCGCCTTGTCATGTCCAAGATGTGGCTAGTGGTTTACACTCCTGCGACAATACCTCACGAAATAACAGAGCTCCCCGCGGACATCGTTGGAAAGCTCTTTGAGGCTTCGTTGGAAGCAATCGAGGAAGGAAACCGCCTTGATAACGATCCCCGAGCTGGTCAGTGGCGGTGGTATTTTGGAAAAGACCTCCAGTGGCACTCAATAATACTCCTACTTTCTGAGCTAAGTAGACACTCGAGCGGTGACCTTGTCGACCGCGCCTGGAACGCCATCGAGGGGTTGGTGCGTGGCAGGTTTCAGGGCGAGGGGAATGGTCCTCAGCAGCAAGTACTGCTTTGGCAGCTCATAAGGCGATTATTGATCAAGGCCAGGATGACAAGGGAGAAGAAATTTATGGAGGAATCGCGTCTGTGGGGCGAAGGGTTGTATGTGAATCATCCCAGGCCCTTGGATTGTCAGCCAGCCATTGACAAGTTGCTGGCCAACGAGAGGCGTGTCTAGCCTGGCATTCAAGAGCAACGGCACTGAGACTAGAGCCAGAAGTATATTGGCAAAAAATGGAACAGACAATCGAATGGTCCAGGTTTATCGGGCATGAAAAGCGTAGGAGAGTGAACATCAAGCCGGTGTGATTATCAAGAATACTTCCAGACTTCCAGAGCGATATGTGCCCCTTGTAGCAGCAGGTTACGAACATCCAATATTACGAAGCTTCCTGCCAGTGTTTCTCCATATACTCACGGACAGAAACAGGCTTCACAGCTGGACACAGTCGGTTCAGCGTAGGGCGCAGAACAACCTCATCGTCCCTATCTCGGATATAGGCCAGGTTGAACTCGATCCACAAACGTGCCATGAAGTCGTCGTAGCTGGTATCTGCCAGCCTCTCGAGAAGATCCTGCCGTTTGAGCTGAGTAACGTTGAACTTCTTCCCGGTCACAGCTTCTGCAGAAGCCAGCAGCTCGCCCATAGTCAACGTCTCCCCGGCCATACTCAGCTCCTCCTCCCATTTTGGTAGGTCAAGGGCCGCGGCAACAAACTTGCCCACGTCCCTCATGGATGTGAAGGTGATACGCGGCCACTGTCCATCATCCTTGACCGGAAGTTCCGCGATGCCGTTCTCCAATCCAACGAGGTAAGCCCCAGACTGGTCCGCCAACGGGCCTTGTCGATGGAGCCCCTCACATGCCGCGTCCTCGCCCGGCTTATAGCCCTCGCCGGCTCGGTACTTGGCTAGGGCCTCGTCGGCAGAATCCTCAGGCTCCAGAGTTGCGAATATGCCATGGCCAATGTAGTTCATGAACGAACCGTGGTTGATGTAGGCGATCTCGATCTGATCTTGGTGTTTGGTGCATTCCTCTCGAACACCTTGATTCCCCCACTGGAGTGATTCAACTTCGGCCCAGCCCGTGGGCCCGAAGCCCCATTGCGATGGGGCGAAGCGTTTGCAGCCAGCACTCACCGCCGCCTGGAGGAGATTGATCTGAGTCTGTGCTTGCGTACCGTCGACAGCCGAGGTGACGGAGACAAGGGTATGGACCCCCTGGCCTTTGAGGGCTGTGGCCAAGGAGTCGACGGAAGCGTAGTCGACCGCCGCAATCTTGTGACGCTTAGCATCTTGATCGATTGCGCGGAGCCAAATGGGCGGGCGCGTTGAACGCGAAAGAATGAGAACGTTCCATGAAGTTTGCGCAAAGACGGCGGCGATAATTGCCCGACCGAGGCTGGGCGAAGTGCCACCGGCAAGTGCTAAGGTAGGCATAGTAGGAAGCGGATGAACAAGTGGCCGTGAGTCGATCAAGCAATACCTCTGGTTGTAAGCAAAACAGGCTTGGCAATGAGGCAGGAAAAGTGTGTGAGGACGTTGCGTGCAAGCTCGAAGTACAGGCAGGTCAACACGAAATGCTGGATATCGACGTGAGATTTATACATCTCTGACCGATTCATTCCAACCCCACCGGTCAGCCTGAACACGGACGAAGAAGACGGGATCCTGCCCTGCCCTGGTGTTGAGGCAAAGGGAGTGCTTGACCGAGCACCCCGAGAGGCCGAGAGTGAGGTGGGGTTGCCACCTACGGCAGACCCACCCCGGAGGCAATCGTTGAGCGACGCCTCCGCCGCCGCTCACAACAGTCGTACCGCTTGGTTGGAGTTCCCGAGGACCGAGAGCCGCGCCCACGAGTTATCTGTCAGCGCAGAGCCCCATGCATTCTTATATAACCCAAGGCGTTGTGTGGAGATTCTTATGCTCTCCTCCTCGATCTCAGCCTTTCTCCTCCTTCGCGCTGTTGCCGAATCCTCCTCGAATTCAACGTACGGTCGTAGCACCTGTCGGATGCTCTTACCTCCCATCCCCTCCTCAACCCCCTCCTCTGGCTCTGTCCCCGCTTCCATCATGGCACAATCCACGATACCTTATTACGTCTTCGGCGTGCTGGAACCGGCTTTACAAATCCTTGGTTTCGCCGTTGCCTCTTTCACCCCTCACTACTTCGCCCTTACCCAGACGCCAACGCCAATCTCGCACACTTTGCTGCCATCTGAGAGGATCGTTACCTATCAGCTGGGCAATCTCTTCCTCCTGGTTGCCATCTTGGGCCTGAGCATCATTAACTCAGCAAGCAATCCTGCTGTTATATCGACATACTTATCGGCGTTGTGGTGGGGTGACCTGGGCCACATCGGTGTTACCGCTTGGGGCATGGGTTCCCAAAGGTTGCTGAACGTGCGGGTGTCAGAGGCCAAAAGCCACAAGAAGGGTCTATGGGGCCCTAACTGCAGAAATCCACCGTCACACAGTGGCGGCCGCGCCTAACAGCCACAAGGTCGCAGCTACGTCGCAGGTTTGCCACAGCTAGCTTTCAGCTAGCAAATGGCTGAGGGAGTTATGGAACACGGGCTAAACGCAACCGGCCGGATCCGAGAGCTCCGACCGGGTTACGAGAGACCCGGCCGGGCCGGAGTCTCAGGATTAAGAAGACCAATCAAACTAGCTAGACCTAAGGAGCTAAGCTACAGCTAGCTAGCTAGGGTATGGGAAGGAGGGATACTAGACCTGGCTATAAGAAGAACTACTAGAGGAAGAAGGCAAAAAGGGGGGTCAGAGATCAATACAGTCACCAGCATCATTCCTACTAGCTAGCTGCTATCTTGCAGCGTGTCTGCCCTCTTCACTCCCTTGTGTGTAACCAGCCCTGACACTCGCAGGCATATACCATCAAGCTGTTCAACGGACTGATCGGATGGAGAGCCAGCAAACAAGACACGGTCACAACATCAACAACAGAAGCAGAGCTCCTAGCCCTAGCACAGGCAGCTAAGGAATCTCTCTTTGTGAGCCGACTGCTCAAGGAGCTGACAGTTCAACTGGATGACTTGACTATCCAGATTGACTGCGATAACACTCAGACTATCAACCTCGTGACGGCTGAGATAGCTACTTTGAGGACCAAGTTGCGGCATGTTGATATCCACAATCACTGGCTCAGACAGGAGGTTCAAGGAGGGAAAATTCAAGTCAAATACGTCAAATCAACAGACATAGTCGCAGATGGCCTGACGAAAGCACTTCCAGCCGGAAAATGGAACCGCTTTGTATATCAACTTGGATTAGAAGACGTTAGGAAGAGGCTCCAGAAGGACGAAGAAGGGCTTCAGACTCAATGAGAAGTCATTGAATCTGAGGGGGTGTGTCAGATACGTCAGAGGCGAAAGTTGCCACCTATTGCCACCTATTGCCACCAGGCTTAGCAATCAGCTTCTAGCTGATTCTATACAGAAGAGAAAGGGTATATAAAGCTTGCCCTGAAACCTCAAGACATAGGGGCAAAGGAGAGAATACACAATTTTCACCCTAATATTTGACAGATGTCATTGGTCAGAGAACCCACAGAAACCTGACCAATGAGGGGGTGTGTTGGAATGAGGATAGAAATGAGGCAAGGATCACGATCATCGTGAACTTGTTCACGATGAGAGTGAACGACCACAACTAGTATCAGGCAGCAGCCTGCTGCCTATGATATTGGCAGATTGAACACAGGTATAAGAGACCGACCTTCGTCGCTCTCTTAGATAGAAGAAGTAGCTCAATTCAATGTCTTCTGGCCACATCCTATGTTGCACCCCTTAACTCGTGAGACATATAAACTGCCGCACGCACCAGTACTTGTGGCATGTGGAATTTGAAGATTGCCATGGATGAACTAACGTACATGATAAGCGAGTCGGACAGACAAGCGAGTCGGACAAAAATCGCTACCCTCAACATAGAATATTAAATAAAAACGCAACAAAGCATCTGGTCAATTAAAATCAATCACTGTACTCTTCTCCCGACATCGCAACAACTATCTGACATGTTCTTGTGTTATGACCGATCTTGCCACATGCTCCATGATGCGAATATATCGCGGAGGTCACATAAAGTGAGGTTGTCATGTAGATGTAGAAAGATGGATGACGAGCTAAGACTACAGTTGAGGACGGGAGCATAAGGTCTCCTTTCTCACGTGATGTTACATATAATGCCAGTCTGAAGCACCAGGCCCAAGACTGGTTCTTCACGTATCACTCCACAATGCCTTTCCTTCGATCGCGCCGACCGTCCTTGACCACCACTTCTGGACGATTCGGCCACTACCTGCGTATTGGCATCCTTCTGATTAATTAATTCCCTTCCCTCATTTACAGTCATCTTCCCTCCATTGCGTAGGTGAGACTTTTTAGCTCTACGCTGCTTACTAAGGGTCTCATTCGCCTGTCGAAGGATCTGGTTCTCAGACTTCAATAACGCCATCTGATGCATTATTGCCTTCGTTCCCTTAGAAAATGACTTTAGTGCCTCTAGAATAGAAGCCGGAGAGCTGCTCTGATGCCGCCTGATTCGTCTTTCAAGGTATTCAGACTGAGAGCTAGCCTCGAGGACGGTCTTTGGGGTCTTTGAGACCCAAGGGTCAGGCAGGCTTGCCTCCTCCTCAACAGGCGTTGGGGTCCGTAGCTTCACACCAAGCTTTGATATGACACTTTCCGGGTCTAAAGGAACAAGCCCGGCTCCTCTGAACCCCCCCTTGATATTGCTTTTCGTCATAGCGGCTTGGAAGGCGGCGTAAAAGGCCGGAAAGAACTCGGTCTTTGAAACGTGGGTTATTGAGCATCTGATTAATTGCTCAATTTCTCGACCGTATGCCTTTTTGAGCGGCCCAAAGCACCCGACGTCAAGAGGCTGGAGTAGATGAGACGAATGAGGGGGCATACAAAGCGTGATGATGTTGCTCTCCTCGCAATATGTCTCAAAGTCGACCGAGTGGTGGCTCTCGTGCCCATCGAGGATCAGAAGGCGATGGCGACCATTTGATCGGGTCTTTGTGTGCTGATCAAAGTGCTTGATCCACTCAAGACCCGTCTCGTTGTCGGTCCAGCCATTTTTAGTCGTGGCGATGGCCCAATCGCCCGGGAGGTTGCTTTCTTGGCACCAGCTGGCGAGGTGATATTGGCCCGCAACCACGATGAACGGCTGGATCGCCCAGCCTTCCGCATTGATCGCCTGAATAACTGTAACCCATTCCCGGTTTCCAGGCTGGACTGATTTCGCCTTTCCACGCCTTTCTGCGCCTGTAATGACCATTCCGCTTGCAATCATACCCATCATAAAGCCGGTCTCATCAAAGTTATAGATATCAGCAAGGGTGATACCATATTTCGCGATTGTATTCGCCACGAGCGTAAACCAATCGCGAATAATCGTCGGATCTTCGCATTTAGCCCTCTGATAGTCGTATTTACGATTAAAACGCGTCTTGAGCTCTTGGTGTCGCTTGACGAAGTTGGAAGCCCAGCGCTTGCCAACAGGTGATGCATCACGGTCGGCGAGCAGTCGGTTAGCCATTTCTTCCACATCACGAAGTCGCGGGGGAAACCCTCGTGAGTCTAGGTCAAGAATATAGTCAATAATGATCTGTTCCTCTAGATCAGATAGTTTGCGTGATTTAGGGATAGTATCGCCTCGAGACGGTTTGCCGTGATATCGGTCATAGAGGGTACTATGAGGGATTTATACATCCTTGCAGCGACTCGGATCCGTAACTTAGGGTCATTCTGAAGAGCCTGAAGGGCAAGAATGATATTTGCCTCTTTGCTTGATTGTGACATTTTTGGTGGTTGAGAAACAATTGATTAAATGAAAAGAGAGGGGGTTGAGGGATTTTTGTCCGACTCGCTTGTCTGTCCGACTCGCTTATCATGGACGTTAGTGGTATGTTTGTTACAAGCGTCAACTTTGAAGATATCAAGGAGCAACACGAGGCCGAGCTCGCAGCCACAGAAGAGAAGGAACAACGCCGTCAACTTCGCTCAGTCAAAGCTCTCGTCAAGCAAGAAAGAGACCGTTTTTCCGAGCTTTGGAAAGCTGATAAAATTGCTCGCTTTGGGACAACAAGGAAGACTTGGAAATTCGAGGATTGGCTGAAGGATACAGGAAGAGAAATTGACTACCTGTCTATTGATACTAGTAACTCCAAGTTCAACGAGCTCCTCAACCAAAAGCCTGATGGCTTCATGATCGATATTCCCGAATCACAAGAGCTCCGACGAGCTAGGCAGCGAGCCTTAAAGGCGCCGAGACCGATCCTCGCAATGGACTTCCCCAAGAGCGATGACACCGTTACTTTCGCCGGCCTCGGCCCCTTCAACGACGAGGACGACGAAGATGAAGATACCCTCGTAGAGAGAGGAGATCCTGACAATCAGGATGACACCCAGTTCGACTCGCTGCCCCCATTTATGAAGTCATCACCGCCGGCAGAAGTCATTGAAGTCATCGACCCGGATGCGCCTTGCCCGAGGCAACTGCCACCGCAGCTGCCGCAGCCCTCACGGCCTAGGCGCCGTTGGAAGACCTTGACCGAGACCGTGAGAGTCATGAGGGCCAATTTGAACAACGAAGCCGGTCAAAGTCACAGCCAAATTGGCAGCTAAGGTGACCGAGGAAGCAGCCCGGGCTGGGCGAAGAGACGGGTTCAGAAGACCCCAAGGACGCGATTTGAGCTCTTTCTTACGAAGTGTGCATTTTGGCCGACTTTCTGTACCTCATTCTAGTCATTAGAATCAGAATAGACACTGTTATGAATCAATTCATCAGAAAAGGCGGATTTTCCCACCCAAAATGAGGCATTTTACTGTCTGCGAATTTTGTGGCTGTCTGCGAATTTTGTGACCAACTGAGGGGCGCGAAGCCTGCCCCGAAAGTTGGCTGGTGGGGCCTTGACCAACGGGTAATACTAGAGTATTTGATCAAAGGTGTAATGACGGCCGAGAGAGAGGCGAAACGAGTGAGGTACTTGCATATATTGTAATATGAAGCTTGGCCATGTGACGCCAAAATTTTGTCTAGCTACCTAGCTGAGCGTGTTTTCAACCTCATGTGGGTTGCACATTGCCACCGCTAGCAGGGAGCATTTCGCATTGCAACTTTCCGCTTTGGAGGGGATGGGGGCGTAATCGATTCCTCCCTACTCGAAAGCCCCATCCGCATCATCCGCCCACTTCTCAACAACCTCCGAGTCAACGTGCTCCAAAGCCGGGTCCGTGGCATTCCAGCCACCCGCGGACCCATCCTCGTCGAGCTTCACCAACGCCGCACCTGAATAATACTCGCAGGCCGTCTTATACGAGGAGATCTTATTATCAACCTCGGGCACGAGGTTTGCGCCGACCCATGTATCGCAGGTCGTGAAGAGCGTCGAGGACTCGGCGCACCCGGCAGCATTGTAGAACCGGATACAGCAGCGCGTGTTTAGCTCCGAGTTGAAGAGTAGATCGAGACCTGCGAGGCCTTGTTGTTCAGGTTAGGCCCGTCGTGCCCCTCCCATAGCTGATGACACGCACTTCCCGGCCTCCCGGGGCCACCCTTAGTGGAGTGGCCGCCGCAGTCGTCCGCGCAGGGCTGCTTATGGTTGTAGAAATGGACTCGCCATGCGGAGACGGCCTGTGCATAGGCGAAGGCGGCGAAGAGTGTTGTGAGCTGCATCACGAAATCGTACTGTATTCCGCAAATCCTGGCCCGTCCCATAAGCACGAATTCGGGAGGAAAGATAGGTGTAACAACCTTACCGGCGTTGAATATGAAGACCTCTTAGTCGTTCAACAAATCGAACTTTGGCCACAATAAACTATCATATTCAGTCGAAAGTGTCGATATTGTCGAGAGGGAAATGCAGGCCTTCAGTCTGTATTATATTCTTGTATTTGCCTTGCTACTCCAGTGTGAAGCGTGGGCCACTCCTCCAAAATAGGCAGGTGCTCTCGTAGTGTCTGGTTAGTATCTAATTTCGTCTCTGGTTCGGGTAATCTGGGGTAATCTAGGCCCCGAGCGGCGACAAAGCGGAGCTTGAACCCATGGGCTTATTCTCGTGTATCCAGGATACTCTACCATCGGGACGACACATGCGAAAACATTGACTTGCTATTCGTTACGGATGAGAGCCTGGGGCGTCTTCGCCGGACAAGCATCTGCGCCGTATGACGACATGATGAACTTAATTTGACTGACATCCCAGAAACCTCGGTTTCGGCAATGGACGGCAAACTTGAGCGAGTCGGGAAGCTTATGTGCTACAATGGGGGCGAAAAAGTTACGACACATCCGGGGTCAACCCGGTGTACCTCTACCTCCACCACATGAAGCCCTCATCTTCAACCCCTTATTACGCGCCCAAATAAATGTCAATTAAATATCGATGTATATCAATCTGTAGCATTTTGAATGGAGTTCTCAATGGTGTCTTTAATATTTCGTGTACCACCCGCGTGACCGCACAACAGCCTGCATCCTGCGCTTCATTGAAAAGATCAGGTTCGACAGCACCTCCGGCTCAATCTCTTGCCATAGCTCGATCGCGGCTTCTGTGAGCCTCAATTTTGATTCCTCGTTTTTTGGCATGTAAGCAATTTCAGGATATCGCTCACAGATCCTTGTTTTGAGTATTGCCCATAGGTTTTCTATGGGGTTGAGATCCGGGCTGTAGGGCGGCCATGCGACTACCTCCGCCCTCCTGTTCTCACACCATTCTAGGAGCCAGCTTCTCATCAAACGTGACGTATAAAGGCTCGAATTATCGTGCTGAAAGATGCTGTTTCTGGTCACTATTTGAGGGAGGTATTCCTGCAGGCATTCAAGCAGAACTCGCGCCGTAACGCCGCCGCGTTCGGATTCTGGATCCCCGTAAAGAGGGCACATTGGAAGCCGTCTGACTGAGTTGAAGGCACTGAAGAACATCTGTGAATGCTTTGTCGGTGTGACACGGGTCTGTACGTTCTTTCTGAATAGTCTCTCGTGCTAGGGACTCTCAGAAAAGTCGCAATTGCACTGAGAAAACGCACCGGCTTGCAGAAACACCAAGTGCGTCTCTGGCCTTCACCTCCAGCCACAGCTACTTCATCGGAAAAGGTCCATTTCTCCCAAAAGTCAGTTGACATGTGAACATATCGCCTTGCAAAGCGTAGGCGTTTTCTGGCTGTTTCCTCACTAAGTAACGGTCTAAGAAGTGACTTATAGTGCATGATCCCTTCCTTTCGAAGGAATGTGACTAAAGTCTGCTTGCAGCAGTTTAAATTGGCCTTTTCGATCAATTCCTGTATCTGGATATGAGAGTCTTGACCTATTATTCGCATTATCTGTCTTTTTTCCCGGTCTCCTATCTTGCGCGGCCGGCCGGGCTTGGGTTGATCTTGACCACTCTGTTGATCGCGGTACCGTCTGACGATGCCATAAATCGCGTGCCGACTCACCCCCTCGTCGCGTGCGATCCTGGCAGCGTAAATGCCCGAGTTGTACCTCCAAACAATCCTCGTCCTCGTGTGAGGAGAATGATGTATCTGCGACACCATTCTGACTTGAATTGGTCGCGTAATGAGGCGTTGAAGTTGATGATGATTTTGGTGAAGGTATCACGGAAAGCGGGGTACGGAAAAATGTGTCGTAATTAGTGATGCAATTTCTTGTACACGTACGTACGTACGTACTGTATTTTAGCCGCTGTACGTACGTACAACTTTATTGTAAGGGTAAGGGTAAGGATTTTATTTCGCCCGGGGGGGACACACCCCAGAGGGCCTTTGCGCTAAGCTATTTTCGTTTCGTACAGTTCTTCCATAATCACCCAACTTTATTGTACGTACAAATATGTACCATACAAATTTCCCCCTTCCTTTTTAGGTAATACTGGTAATTTAGTAGGCTTCTCACGGTCCTCGTCTTCTGCCATTCAAGCCTCAAACCTCTGTCTCCACCTCAGAGCCAACCCCCAATATATCACCCGTCGACTGTAATACACCCTCCCACTCAAAATCTCCACTGGTGGAGGCCATCACACCATCCATCCAGACCTTCTTGCCCTGCGAATTTACAAATAACTCGAGATATGAATCTTCGAGTTCTAGCCAGTCCTTCTCCTCAAGATCCGCCCAGCGCTTTTTCTGGGCGTACTTCTGATCCTTAAGGCGATCTAATACGCGGTCATTCATAAAAATGAATGCCTGCATATCAGCGTGCATGGGTGTAAGGCGATTCCGAGCTTTCGTTTGTAACAGAGAAACGGAGTTGGCAAGCGTATTCATGACCGGCGGAGTTTTTGTACAGCCCCGTGTTTGTACAATGTGACCCACAAATTACCTTATTAGGAAAACATGGACCCTTGTCGTACGTACGTAGTACGTGTACGTACTTCTTCTTTTGTACGG
This sequence comes from Dactylonectria macrodidyma, assembly GCA_020744425.1. Classification (NCBI taxonomy): domain Eukaryota; kingdom Fungi; phylum Ascomycota; class Sordariomycetes; order Hypocreales; family Nectriaceae; genus Dactylonectria; species Dactylonectria macrodidyma. The sequence continues at coordinate 148,947 of JAGMUV010000041.1, read as the reverse complement.
TACGTACGTACAAATGAGTTGTACGAAAAGTACAACATCACTAAACAATCGTGCACATTGGAGAAGCAAGTTGCTAAAGAACATAATGAGCACTTATTTAAGTGCTGCCATAACTACACACAAGGGCACAATTCCAGTTCCACACGAAATCTGCTTATTCAGCGGCTCATTTATTGTCCCAAAAGGGTAACAATATGAACTGGATCCGTTCTGGATATACTGGAGGCTGCATGTCCCCAAGTCTGGACTGGATTGGATCGAGGCTCAGATCCAGCTCCAATCCAATCCAATAACATCACTGTAAATCATTCATCCCTAAGTACTCCTCAGACTTGCGTTTCCTTCTTCGACCTCGCTCCGGCTCATCCAAAGTAGAAGTTTCAGAAGCATCTTCACCCAAGTGCTGCGAGTCGTCATGGTAGGCACGTGCGCGCTTGTGATTTCCTTCACGGCCTCCTCGTGCGTCTTCGTGATTTGCTTCACTGTCTCTTCGCGTGATTCCCGGAGCATTGTTTCTATCACTGTTCCGACGTTGCCGGCCAGATTTTCTATCCCTTTCGCAGTTAACTTTCGCGGTCGATCAGATTTACGCGTGCCACTCTCTAGAGGATCGAGGCCCTCGGGGGCTACGACGATGCTGCTAGCGACCGCGTCCATCGCGCCGTTTCGCGTCGCGTCGCGCTACGTAGTAGTAGTAGTAGTAGTAACGTCTATAAAGATTGTATAGATGGTGAAGATTGTAAAGATCGCCGGTTGTCGAAAGGGTGGTCGAAGTCCCAGGGTGTACACTAACGGCGCACCGAACACGCTCATTAGATTTATGACTAGCGTCTAAACGGCCTCCGAGTAGCTTCCGATCCTCCTCCGACAGATCTTATCCCAACGGTCGTGAGGGGCTACAGCGGGGCAGTTACACGAGCCATCCACTTGTGGCGCACGATGTCTCGTCAATTCTTAGTTCTGTGATGATGACGTTTCTCTTCCAAAAAAGACTGAAGGTCATCGGCACCACTCTTCAAGTTCCGCGGGCTAGGCTTTCTTTAGTCAACCGGCTTGTGCGGAAGCGAGAAGCCGGGCGGTTGGCCTCATCCTGGGCTAAAGCCTCCTCTTTGCCTCGTCCGCTAACCCAGAGGGCTAACTTGGTTGAGTGGAGACCACAGGGTTCATGCCACAGGGGCGACATGGTGAGAGGGTTCGAGAGGCGCCCACCAGTACCTAGTCAACGAACATGGCTGGTGAAGGAATTGGTGTCATTGACTTGCGCTTGGTGTCAAGGTGTAGGGTGAGCTTTATGTTGACCATGGCTGTCACGGGATGCAGGAACAAGTATCGCAGTCTTTTGCAAGGCGCCCAATTGGCATCCTGCTCAAGATGAGTTGGAAAGTTCTTTGGACGCAGGAGTGTCCCTCGACATCAATACCAGATGGCTATCCTGGTATTTTTTGTACATTTAAGCCGATACTACCTAAAGTCATTCTTGTCATACAGGAGGATAGTCATCACTGTCATCACCATCCACTGCCCTTGAGCGACGGCATGCACTGTCATCAAGAGTCATCAAATGACAGGGAGAAGCGCATTACACGAGGATCTTCCGCCAAGAAAGGTGAATTGGCACAAGCCTTACTTTTTTAAGATAGTACGTAGGGGTAATAATGAAGCATAGTATCTAATCCAACGCCCGATTTACTGTGATCGATCTGTCAGGGTTTTATTTAGAATACGAGACCCTGGCCCCGCATGTCAAAGGCAAATCCCCCGTCTCCCCGTGCTGCGTTGCGAGGAGAGAGGCGAAGATCCCTGGCTGTACTTGACAGCCATCAGTGACTGGTCGCCTTAGCCGTAATCAGTACGTACTCCGTATCGTGGCATGATATCACGGTGTGATTGGGAGTATTAGCGCCCCTGATTGGGCAGGTGACATGAATGGGAAGCGAGTTGGCGTCTAGCGTAAGCATCCATGTCGAGACAAGCCAATAAACCAGGCTGTTCAGTTGATGGATGGGAGGGGCAAATTGGGTCAACCAAGCTGTCGGGACACAACCAACAACAGAAAAACAGTCAGTTCCCCAATAGCTGCCGCCCCCCGGATTCTTGTTGTCTCCTGTCTCCCATCTCCTCTTTCCTGGTCCACTCGTCAGCTGAATGGCGTGAAGCCTCACGTTCGCGCCATGTCCACGTCGCACGAACTTGGTCCTTCACCTGCAAGTCGGCCGCAACAACAAACTTGGGAATCCCAATTTCACGCTGGTTCATCTGGAAAAAGCATGGAAGACCCCGGCGCTCCCGCTCTCCGCTTCATCGACGCGATGGAGGGGCGTATGGTGCAATGGATGCGCGATCGTGAGTCCATCCGGTCGCCCCGTATGAAGTACCAAGCGCAAGCGACAGCCCTGGAGGAGAAGATTCGGAATGAGTTCGCGCGTATGCCGCCAAACCCGAGCCCCCAAGACTACACTGCGGCTACGCAGAACACAATAAACCTCGGTGGCCAATTGAGGGACCTGCAACTCAAGCATGCTGCTACTATCGCCGACGACGAAAGTAGTTACGTTCTGACATTGTACGCGCACATCAAGACCTTCTATAAACATATGTTCAGTGTAATGGAGTTGCGCGCCCTGGAGAAGCTATTCGAGGAATACAAAAAGGACATGTCAAAGGAATCGGAACATCCTCCCCACAATCTCCCTGTTGCAGGAGAGCCCACACAAGATGAGAGCATCCAGTTGCAAGGGAATGCACTGCCGAAAGAGAGCGTGCAGCTAGATGAAACTACGGAACCGCACGAAACTCCGCAGTCGCAAGAACGTGGAGAGTGTCTAGAGAACACGCTACAAGAAGACACCACGCGGCCGCAAGAGACCACGCAACGAGACGAGAGTACGCAGTTGGCAATTGATCACACCTCCACACATCCAGATGTTCAAGTTCCTGACACCAGCGAACAAGAACCTGATGTCAACATGCAAGAGCCAGATCCCCAAGAGCTTGACGAAGTGGAACTCCTGCCCACGTCTGCCAGTCCCGTAAGTTCTTCATGCCCGACCAGACACACATGGAACTAAATCTTTTGCTAATATGTCCAGTCCAAAAGAAGACGATCCGCAGTGGCGGGCCCTCATGAGCCATCAAAGCGCGCTCGAACAGGCCAAACACGTCCTTCGGACTCGGAGAGAGCCATAGATTTTAATGATGTGTTCCAGGGTGGCAAAGCCGCCACGAAGCACATTATCGTGAATTATAATGACGAGTGGTATATTCTTGTGTGCGAGGAACACGACATGATCTTCACCACAAACAGACCCACCAGGGGTGCTGGTGTACACCTCGACAGCGAGGCCCACGGTCGAATGGGACGGAGCGAGCAGCAGGCTATTGAGCACCTCGGTATTCGTGTTCGACATTGCAACGCACTATGCGCAAATAGGAATAACGAGGTCACCCGCGAGGCGTTCAAAAATGGCCACCAAAATCCGAAGAAAGTCAGGCTGTTCCCCCGAGAATCATCTGAGCTCTCTGGCGACTCAGACACATTCCAACCCACTAAATCCTCGAGGAATGAAGAACCGTCAAACTCGAATTCCACGAGCCGAAGAACTCGAGGAGAGTTTGTGGGAGTTGTTGATCCAATACCTGGGGAGATCTATCTCGGATACTACAACCAGTGGTATGCTGTTCTAGTTCTTCCTAGTGTGGCCGTTGAGGGGGCTGTTTATACCGGTCTACCGGGGAGGATCCAGGACAAGGACATGGGCTTCATGGACGATCTACCGCGGTGTTTCGTTCTCGACCCCTCCACCGGCGCTCTTGAATGGCGGAAAGGCTATGAAGACGGCGGGAAGTCCGTCACTGAACGGCAGTTTCCAATCGTTTTCTTCGACGTTGCGGACTTTTCGAATAAAAATTCCATCGCTTGGCTACCAGCGAAAGATCTTAGAGCCATGGATGTCCATGGCCCTGAGCTCAAGCTTGTTCCAAATTCGAAATCAGTTCTGAAGTATTTGGAGACACGTTCAAACAACCAGACTGACGAGCCAACAGCTGGAATTCTGGAGGCTATGGATCCCGAGGACCGTCCGAGAGACACGAGCGCTGTGAATAGGGAGAACTGTGAGGACGTCACCAACGAGGCGAAACAGCCCACGCAAGAACAGGACGGGCAATCGGGCTCTGTTCCGCCTGAAATGGTTCAAAATGACCTTGAAGAAGACGATCAAGGGGAGCATGAAGAGATCGACTCCTCTCCGCTTCCTCCTCTTGTGGAGACGAGCCCGCTAGAATCCCCACCAAGAAGCGACTGGGCAGTGGGAGCACCCCAGTTCACCAATGACCTATTGGATACACTGCCAAATGACATCCCCTTCAATGACAAAGACGCCGAGTCTCTCCCAGAGGCTCGTGAGGTTTCTGAAGGCACGTCGATTGGTGGATTGTTCAGATCATTCATGAATGAAGATGACTTCAGCTACGAGCCGAAGTTGGATCAAACGAATTTTCAAGGGTATCAGGCCCCGAGCGTCGTGTCCATGGGTAGCGGTTCTTCGAGCAGATCAGGTTCTGTGCCTCTTGAAGAAGTTGCCCCACCTCCAATCTCCGCAATGCCCGAGATGGCCACTGTCCCCTCGGCTCCTCCAGCTCCAGTCCAGGGAAACCAGGAGAACGGCCAGCCTGTATTATCCGATAATGCCCACTTGATACAAGCGGCGAGAGACGCGCTGCAAACGGGAGGCCTGTCTCCGGAGGACAACTTCCAGAGCTCAACACCAGGGGGTGGAGTCTACTCGGCCGCTGCCACCTCAGCGCCAGGCGCCCCGGAGACCAGGGAAGAACCAGTCAACAAACCACCAATCCAAAGAACTCCATTGGAAGCACCGTCCCAAGCAGCTCGAGAACCGGTGGTTGTAGCGCAGGTCACTGTACAACCTCCAAAGACTTATGAAGAGTTTTTCGCCAATACTGCTGGAGGCAGGCAAGTCGATGCGACCACTGCTACACCTATTTCCAGAGACCAGACCTCCGTCCATCGAAAGGAAAGCATTTCAATAGATACGACGGCGACATGGCACCAGAACATCCAGGTCGGCCCACAACCACCGCCTGGTTTCTCGCCCGCTCGCAGACCAAGCATTTTCCTCCCTTCCCCGATGGAGCTCAACGCAAGTTTGATGGGCCCAACCACAAACCAACTACCACCCCTAAATCCCGGACCACCTAATCATGCTATGCCGGTGTCTTTTTCCCAGCCACATTTACCAAGTCTCCCACCTGTTATCAACTACGAGGCGCCCCAGTTACGTCCTGACACTGGATCGATGCCAATTCCCCAGTTCCCGTTACCAAACATGCAGGCGGGGCCGGGTCAACATCTACGGCCTTTTCAAAACCAACCTCTCAACGGACAGCAGCTCAAGGCATCCGGGATTGTCCCAATCCTGCCTTCGCCAACTTTGTCACCACAGCAGTCTCAGCATGGACAAACGCGGCAAGATTTCCCACAAAGCAATAGAATGCGGGGCACTGACTGTCACGACCCAAGCTAAGGCGTCCAAGGGACCAAGTGGCGAAGGGTGGCAAAACCCTTGACCTTGAGAACCAAGCGGCGAGGCTGATGAGTCAGCCTCACGGGCGAATCAGGGAAGGAGCGATGGAGCGACAGGAGCGATGGGAACGAGGGAGCAACGCTCCTCGCGCTCCATCGCTCCCATCGAAACCTTAACCTTAAATGGTCGAACAGGTCGAACAAGAGCACGTTCGGCCACGATTGACCAAGCAGACCAGAATAGTATATATAGCTTCACTCATTCCCACTTCCCTATGTCCAGATAGCTCTCCAGCTTTCAATACAATTTGATTACTCAAGAATACTTCTTGACATTATCAGACGTGATTCGCCACCCCACGCTCAGTACGTTACGCCCCGTTTCAGCTGCCAACATAAACCAGTCGGGTTACGGTTTACTACGTTGGGAACCTTGACCGTCACACTGACGCTATGTTCCTATGTCCACATTGTCCACTTCGAGCTCATACACAAAAATGGATGGATAAGCATATAATCTCAAAACACCCCAATTGCTAGTCTCGGGATTTTGTCTATAGTCTTAATACTACGGTAGTATTTGTTGATTAGATATTTTGAATTTCTCACCCTTGGTTAATGTATGAACGCACGTTCATGAAGACATAAGCTTTATTAATAAACTTGAGACATGGATAGATCTACCTCAATCAGCCACCTTTCTCAGATAATCCTTTCGCACTAGCTATTATGGTATAATCAAGCGTGACGTCGCGATTGGACCTGATAGGAGGCGTCGAGATAGTGAGCGTGGAGGCCAAGGAAAGCGTACCGGTTTGGAGAAGTCCACATGTCAAAGCTAAAGCTAATCCTTTGTGGCTGCCTTCTCTAATTGACTCGATATTGCTCCCTTCCTTACCTCGAATAATTTCCGCATGGTATCACGCACCGACTGCCGGCTCCACGGCACCTCTTTTGCCAATGACGCATCGTGTAAGTCAAGCATTCGTCGCAAGTACGGATTCGACGGTGCCGTGAAAGGAAGATTGGCAGTGACGATCCAGCCGACCGTCAGCTCCTTCGCTTCATTAACATTGGATCTTGCAGTAGGAAGCTCCAGGCAGCGCCGTTTCGAAGGGGGTGAATGTCAGCACGAGACGAATCTTCATCTGCACTGCCATCCGCCTCGGTGATCACATGGGACCTATATCCAGTAAGACGCTGAAAATAATGAATGTCGGACTCATACGGATGCCATATACCTTCGGAGATGCTCAATTGGCGACGTGGTGTTTGTCGCGACGAACAACGAGCTCTTCCCGGGTTCATCACATTTCGAGCAAACCCAGTAGGTCTGCAACGTCCGCAAATCAGGGCTGACTTCCGTGAGGAAGAATCCATGGGCCTAAATCCAGCTCCGCCGGCCTTTGCGATTCTTGTTGGCAATATACTCCTCTGGTATATACTTCTTGCAGCCGATTTGGATCGTTGGGAGGTCAGCAAGAGTCGTTCTCCCAGGTTCAGCCTTGATGGACGCAGCGTTAAGCTGCTGTTTCAGCGATTTTCGCTAACTGCTAATCCCCAGGACCGTTTCTAGCGACTTCCGTTGTGCTGCCGTCGCGGATCATTGGCGGATCGATGATGCTACTCACAAAGGGACTCCTTGGGTTCTGAGTCAGGTGCGACGCGTCTCGACGGGCGAACAAACAATATATCCGCGCCACCACTGCTGCGTCCCTGGATTATCATTGGTGCAATCAGCTGGGAAAGACGACACCAATTCATTACCCTACACCTTGGGCCGACGAGCTCTGAATGGCCTCGGCACTCCTAGGGCCGTCGCACAGGAAAACCGATAAAATGTAGTATTTCAAGTAAATCAAGTTTGGGGCATCATAGACTTACTTACTTGGAATATATTGGGCGGCCAACTTACTTGACTTACTTGATATACTTGACTTGATACCTGAATTGGGGTCAGCGCTGCCCTCAATACCTCCATTGGAGCCAGGATCTCGCATACCTACGAAAGATCGCGAGGCAAAAACCGAAGGAAGCCTTCGCAATATGGTGGGCAACTTCCGTCCCTGAGCAGTATAGGAGATTCAATCTCAAGGCGACCACTCGCTGCCCACCGAGCTGTCGCTCCCTCGGGCGACTCTGCACGATCTGCTCGCAGTAAGGTCCCTCCACGGGAACTTCGCCGCATATCACGAAAGATTCAACCACGACGACGCGCAAGTGATTTGCTCGTGCGGCCGACGCAAAACACCTGATCATATCTTCTACTGCAGAAAGGTACCGCCGCGGTGCCGGATGAGGCTAGCCCACTCACCGACTGCAGAGGTCAACCTCGCAACAGGTAGAAGTTTCGACAAGTTCATCAGTCTGGCGAGGAAAAGCGCCTTCTTTGGAAAGATTTGCCCTCGTCACTAGACGAGGCAGACCCGAGACGGGTCCGCGTCTCCTCTCCCTTTATTCTTTCTTCTCATTTGTTCCTTTTCTTCAATTACCTAGGCTCGCCAGATGAAGGGTGCCGCTACACCCTTCATCTGACTGGGCCCATCTGACGCCGCCTCGCGTAGCCACACCAAGGGCCTCTTCCCAGTCTCCCGCTTAGAGACGGGTTCATACAGCGGCTACCACTGCCATAGCCGTGCCTGATCATCCCGCTGACGGGGTAACAGGCTTGAAACAATGCGCCTGTGTGCCGATGATATGCTGGATAGTGGTCTGTTTTGCATTTTACGGAAGGAGAAGAAGGGGATGCTTTAATTTCGTGACACGACTGAGTTAGCTCGGCCCCACCTTTTAGCACTTGCGTGGATTTTAGCATTCTAGATTCTAGCTCAGCACGTCCTGTGCCCCAATGGGGGACTTTATGGGCCTCACGGCCCCCGGACGAAAAATATACATACATACATACGTACATACAATTGGAGAGTAGGTTTCTTGCGTTAGAATGAGCAAAGAAAGCAACGCATCAAATCTTGGTCAACGGATCGTTCTTCAATCACTATGGCTCTGAACGAATGCGTCTGACAAACTAATGTTTCCCCTACAGCGCCCGCTTCCTCAGCTTGACTTCAACCCCTTCTTGTCTTGGGAACCAGCTGTTAATCACCTTCCACTCCTTCTTGGGATCCGCCAACTCAATCTCATACAATGTGACGAGCGTTGCGAGGACCTTGTACGTCTGGAAAAGTCCCATGTGCTTGCCAATGCAAATCCTGCTTCCGCCACCAAACGACAAGTCTGTCTGGCTCATCAGTAGCAGCCTCTTCTGGAAGCCTTCTTCAGTCTCGCCATGCTCCTCATCACGCATCCATCGCTCAGGTCGGAATTCGTCTGCGTCCTCACCATAGATGGACTTGTTCCTGGCCAAGATGTACGGGCTCATACCGACGATTGTTCCTTGAGGAAGATAGTCGCCATTGGGGAGAACAAAGCCCCCGCGGGGAACGTATCGCTCCATGGTCATGGACACACCAGGGAGCATGCGAAGCGCCTCACGGATCACTGCATCGACGTACGGCAACGCCTTGACCTCCTTGTAGCTGGGCGGGGTGCGGCCGCGGAAGTTGGCCGTAAGGATCTCTTTTGTGAGACGGTTCCAGACGCTGGGATGCTTGAGGGAAAAGTACAGGGAGCTGCGGATTGTGATGGCTGTTGTATCGGCGCCAGCAATCATGTTCACCATTAGCCACGACACAATCTGCGCATCGTCCACATTCTCGGGATCTGCCTTCTTGGCCTGGATAAATTTGTCCAAAAAGTCCGGGGTTGCAGGGTCATGGTAGTTCTTGTCGTTACCCTGGTACCGGTCGACAAGATGCTTGACCGAGATACCAGCGATAGTGTTGAAACCAGGGGGCCCAATGTGGCAAATGGGGTTCTTGTCGAAGACGCGATCAAGGAACGGCATGGTACCGACAACGGTGAAGTAGTCCATCGCCTTGTCGGCATTGTGCAGCGTTCCGTCGAAGTCGTATCCTTTCTCGAGATATCCGATAGGCTGAGAGAAAGTCACAGCGCCGACGACGTCCCAAGTGTCTAGTTGAAACAAGTCAGTTCATGTCTGCGGATCGAGATATGACGGAGTAAAGTGAGGTTTACAGAACAGGGTCCATTCTCCAATATTGCAGACTTTTTCAGCATTATCTCCATCGATGAATCGCTTTTCAAGCTCCCCACAAAATTGAGCAATGACCTTGTCCATGTGCGGTTCAAGAGTGGTTATGCCGCCGCTTGAATAGTGCTTAGAGAGGGGTTGTCTTTCCTTGCGGTGTTTGACAGGATCGGTCTGGCTGAACAGGTTGAGGACGATCCGCCCATTGACCAACGCACTGCTGCCATGATAAAACTCGGTCTACATGTCTTAATCAGACAACGATAACGTGTTTGAGATGTAATCATTCGGTGACCAACCTTGAGCCAGTCGCCTTTGATGCTGAAGATTGTCTTGATCAATTCGGGAATGTCGACATCGATGATGCTTGGAGTAATGCGAACGATTGGGCCATACTGGCGGTGCAGCTTCTCGAGAACGAGGTGAGAATCTCCAGTCGACGCTTGGTAGAGGTACCACAGTCTAGTGAACTCTTGACAACGGTTAGAGGCTTGATCCAAAAGCAATGCAATCGGCCCGAGCCCTGTGTTGCGGGGAGAAGAGAAACGCGAGATGCGCGACACCTACTTGCGAGAAACGGTCCGGGGTACTTCTTCAGTGGCGACATAAAGTAGGAACCAATGGTCCAGAGAGAGACCGTGCTGATGGGGACGAGAAAAAGCCAAAAAAGCCAAGACGAGTCTCGCCAAAGATCTGCAGACCCCAATATGGAGCCGTGCACGGGTTCTGTGCGGTTCGTCATAATAATTGCGTAGTCGCCTCTTCAACAAATCTTGAGAGAAGAGGAAGTTCAAAGCTTGCACGCGGATTGCAGTGCTGATATGTCGCTAATAAAACTGCACCATCATGACACATGGGACCCCAGACCTCACACGGTGGGAGCCGCCAAGTGCGCAACGGCTGAATCGTACGAGTACAAACGGGCTACAGAAACTGATTCCGTCGAGGTGGCGTTGACCCTTGGGTCCGTCTCTACGATAGCGCATCGGTGTTGCTTTCATTTGCGGTCGAGGTCGTTGGCCCGTTGAACATGTGGGGGGTGGGAGGGAGAGGTGGGTCGACAAGGATTAGGATCCCCCTTGTCTAGAGCCAAGCCACAGTTATGGTGCTGAGAGAACATGATCTATCGACTTGACCCGTTTACGCGGCATCCCATTCGACGGAGGATTTTACAATGATATTCTCCCGGCGGAGCCTTCCGACCATGCAATGGCTCTTTGAGGGGGAGGAAATACCTCTATGGATCGTTCAAGTGGCATTTGGGTTGAACATGCTTTAGAAAGAAGCACAGACTGGGGATTCTACCAGGGCCAGGCATTGATTCTCCCAGGGCCAGGTACTTGGATACCACATGCCCCTTAAAGAGCTACAGTACGTACATTTGTCAATTTTGTACGGAGTAGAAATGCCACGTCTGCTACGTGGTATCGCCGCATCTAGCGCTGCAGCTAACGTCTCGGGCTGCGGTGGAAGTGGAGAGCCGAGAGCCTCGCTTCCAACGGCCAACGGCCCGTCACCCAGTGGGTAACATGGTATCCACACAGTCGAACAGGGGACTGGTACCTAGGACCAACAGCAAACTCAAGGGACTCTTCAAGCTAGATTGAGATTGCTTCTTCTTTCTCACTATGTAACCTTTCTCTCTTCTAAGTGGGAAGATGTGCAACGCCGTTAGCTGGTGGCGCTTTCTATCCCAAAGACTGGTCAAACAGTCAGCAATTAGCCGTTGTGAGCTGTCGTATCCTTCTCAAAGACTTCTCAGGTTTTTTGTTTTTCCTCCTCCTTCGAGTCCGGGTCCGCACTCATCCGGCATTTCATAATGGCCATCCCTGTGCGGCGTGGCATTTCCGCAGGGCCACCATGCAAAACTCGACTCAGATCCCAACCAACCGCCGATCGGCTTACCCATGGTGACGTTTCCGGAAAGGCTTTGTTGCCTCGAGCTCGAGTCGTCGCTGCAGCCAGATGCGAGAACTGAACTCCACAATGCCGTTACCTTGGTTTATTTTCGGCCATGGCTGCCGTTGTCTTGTCTTAGACATGTGTCTCGGTCTTCGATATTAACATCACCCCTTCCCTGCCGTACTTCGCACAAGAGTCGTCTATGAAAAAATACGCCAGTTGCCCAAGATGATGGGAGGTAAAGGTCCAATGGCTGTGGCCGTTATGTGGGCTTTGACGGCATTGACTTGGATCTTTGTCTGCCTGCGGCTCTACACGCGTATCTACATTCTCCAGCAAGTCGGTCCAGACGATCACGCGTACTGGCTCAGTGGTGTATGATATCCAAGGGTGTCCATACAATCTTTGACTTTCCCTACTGACAATTCGGGCATCTAGGTTTTGATTCTTCTGTACACCGTCTTTGTGAACATCGTGGCCACCTATGGCTTCGGCCAGTCGATTCTCACCCTCGAACTCGAGGACTCTGCTCGCGCGGTGTATTATGAGATGATTGGGCAGACATTCGCCGTCATCGGAATGGCGGTAGCAAAGATCTCTCTGGGGTTGTTCTTGCTGCGCATCGTCATGGAGCGCTGGCACAAGATCGCTATTTGGATTGCCATGGTGTCTCTCATGGCCGTATCTATCCTCACTGCCATCATCTTCTGGATCCAGTGCATCCCGGCAAAGAAGATATACGACCCTCTGCGAACACCAGAAGGCTCATGCAATATTGGGGTCACACCATTCGCTATCCTTCTGGGAGGTACGTGTCATTCGAAATCTGCCCTTGCTGTTTGTACTTGACTGACAATTGTCCTTAAGTATGGTGTGCCATTGCTGATTTCTTCTTCGCCATCTTCCCTTGGATCTTCATCTGGGGCTTGAACATGAAGTACAAGGAGAAGATCACCATCGCTGGCAGCATGAGCTTTGGAGTCATGTGAGTGTGCATTCGAACTCGGCTGAATGCCACCTAACTAACGTTTTACAGCGCCGGCGTTTGTGGCATTGTTCGTACCTACGAAGTTGCAACTGGCTTCACATCAAACTACACATGTACAAGTACTCTACCTTGTTGCAGAAGCCATGGCTAACAAGACAAACAGTGGACACTGTCCCGTTGATTATCTGGTCTGCCGCCGAAATGGCCGTCACTTTGGTGTGCGTCGGCATTCCCATTCTCCGTCCTCTCTACCGACGAACCATCCACGGATCGAACCTCTCCTCCGATCGATACTACAGAAAGCAAGGCGAAGGCAGCGACGGACAAAACTACAACCTTGGCCCGATGCCTCAAAACAGTGGTAGCAAGGATAGGAGCCGCGGCTTCCCCAACGCTGATCCAAAACTTGGGATTCGCGGCCCCAGCACCATCACACGGATCGCTGGCGAGAACCCGAGTGATGAATCAATCTTGGGATCAGAATACCGCCATCACACGACTTCGAATCAGCAAAATGGGGGAATTCAGGTTAAGAAAGATGTCAACGTAGACTGGATAAAGGGCGGCGCATGTTAAGGATGGAAATGAAGGACAATGGCGATATGGGACGACTGAGCATTCGACTGGGTCACGCTGTTGTAGGGAACGGGAACGGGACACAAGGTTATCGGTTAGACACGGAATGGGATTGTGTAGTACATACGCAAAGGACAGGAAAAGAGGATGGACATGAACGGAACATCAGAGGCACGACACTGGCAGATTCGCTGTCTGATTGAGTTGTTCGACCGGGATCAAACAAGACGTAGACTGATAGACCCTCGAATAGAGTGCATCATATAGATAGTCAGTAAGAAGCATTCAATGCTTAGAATACAGTCTCGGCCTAAGGAAGACAGCATTAACATGAATGTATGGAGTCGCCCTGTCCTCAGTCTCGCCCCCCTATCCGCCTGGTCTACGTCATTCTAGCTCCTAAACTGGCGAAGCCCTTTATATTTCCACCTAGAGATATATATTTCGAATGCTTACTTCTTATACTTTCTATTTATTATTAACTTATAGTTATATATATTAATAATAGTATCTACCAGATGTTAACATATAACAGTTAAATACTAACTATTAATAACAGTTAGAATAGTGTTACTGAGGAAATATCTTTACTTACCGAAATAATATGGCACCATATCACTCCCCTGATAATAACTGAATGTGCGCATTCATTTCATGCCTCTCATTGCGAAGCGTCCTCAACTCTGGATCTGAAAATATCATTTACAGACTTGACAAACCAGCCTCCAGTCTGATCTGCGTTCTCGATCGGCCAGCAGGGCAAATTGTGACTTCTTGTTTTAAATCTTCCATCTGTACGTTAAGTCCACGTTTTTGCTCCCCGATACCCCCGCTTCTGCTGGAACCCAACTTCACGCTCCCCGGTTGAGAGCCAATACCACAGACACTCATGTATCTTGGATGGCCCTGATCTATTATCCGTGTGGATTCATGTCCGAAATACGTGATAATTTAGATTTCCCTGGCATCGATCTTATTTCTTGAAGCCGAAGAGCAGATATTCAAACCTAAGTCTACTTAGATATCCGCGCGGGTTGTCTCAAAAGGCACACCACACGGTCGGGTCTGACATGCAGCCATAACTAACATACAGTCTCATTTTGGCAGACCGTGCTTCAGCTGCTGAGGATAGGATGCTGAACACTTGGAGAAATTGGCCTTCAAGCAGGCCTGTCATGGCATATACACCAGATTGGATCAGTCATTCAAAGTGAAAATTGTTGGGCTTCGGGTGATTATGCAAGCTCTGTACGAAACGGAAACAGCTAAGTGCAAAGGCCCTCTGGGGTGTGTCCGAATAAAAACCTGCCTACCACGTGGATATGCAGTGTAGTTGGTCCGACCCTTGGTGAATGAATTCAATTATATTGGCAGTGGCATGTACATTTACCACCCGAGCACTGACGACATTTAGCAAATATTCAAGCCCAACTGCTAATTTCAAGCATATATCTCTGGTACCCACCGTAGATCTACCACAATTCAGAAACCCATTACACCCAACGTCCTTACAGCACTTCGAGACGCAGCTACCTGCAAAATGGTGAGTAAATTGGTCTACGACTTTTAGGGGAGAGGGTAAAGAGATTGTACTGTATGTGCATGCTCGAGCCTCGAGTGAATTGGGATCGGCTTCAGCAGCCGGAAGCGCAAGCGAGAGGCCCAGAAAGAGAGGGAGAAGCTTAAATACATGCATATTGGCAGGTGAAGATGTGTTAATGTTGTATAGTATAGAAAACTCCTAGAGCTGACGATGAAAGCATTGAAAAATAATCTCTGCTTAGGGTTATTTATACCTAAAAGACAAGACGACGGACGAACAAAAACATCGCACATTAGCCAGTCGGGTCATCAGAGTCCGGGTGCTCACATGCCACCACTGTCGGTGTAACTCTCGGCCAAATGCCTGAGGAGAGTGTGACGCCAATGGGGTCCTTCAGAATAGGGGCGGCTCAAATTGAACAGCCTGATACCAAACAGTATGATTCCTGATGCTGAAACGCATGCAATGTGGGCAATTGCACCTTAAGCCTATAAGCTAGCAAGCTGTAATCGTTCAACCACGGTTATAGCAAGACCTTTTGACTCAGTCGGCTAGGATTTAGTCTTTTCGCATCAATTCCAATTGAGATTTACTGTCAAAGTACAAAGCTATGCACGATCTCCGTCGATTCCTCTTTTTTGCCCCTCCTAACGAAAAATGTTCCATTTCAAGAGGCATACAAACCCTTACTTGGACCGTGTACCGTTACACATGACTGTCGTAACAAAATCTCAGAAAAAGGGTCACCATATACCGCTAGTCCTGTTAAAGAATTTGATACGACGCTACGATGCATAACGTGGGGAAGGGCACATCAAATCGATTCCTAATGCAGATCGGCTTCTCGTATATGCGGGGAGAGTAATAAGCGGAGTAATAGAAATGCCGTTAGGTGTAAGCCCTCTTATTTGGTAGGAATAGTATCAAGACCTATCGGGAAATCAGAGGTCCGATCTTGCTGTCACTGCTTCGACGGCTCTACTTCAATAGAGGTGACTACAAAGCCTACAATCTCTTTTACCTCAATGAATCAAGCTCTTCTATGAAGGTTGAATCTAATTAATCATAACCATCATTTAAACAGGTAGTTAACTTTTCGGATCAAGCATAATCTACCGTAGCATACTTAAGTAAAAGTCCTACCCCGCGATATGCAACGCCACGAGGTGCTGCCTTCTCAGTTCTGCTTGGCTTGGCTGAAAGAAGATGCATACTTTGGGTGTATTTAGTTTGTCATCATGGGACTCTATACTAGCGTTGCTATTCTGGGACATCAAAGCTGGATCCGGTGAACAAGGCGCCTTCCAACACACGGGACCTCGGCAGCGGGCACACTTCGGCCAATTTACCACATAATCCGCTGGTCAGCGCACCCCGTGACGGCGAGGGTGGGTGTTCCAGTACGACTTTGGAAAATCCATTCAAGGTCAGAAATTCCGAACAACAGGGTTCTTGAATCAGCCTCCCAGACTCCTGCAGACTCCTGCGAGCAGCTGTGAATGAGCTAGGGGCCCAATATGAAGAGGAAGGCCACCAACTTAAAGATGCCATCAATGTCGCTCTCGAGAAAACACACCGGCTGCGGAAGAAGTACAAGCGACCGGACCACAGCAGCGACAGGCTGTATGGAAGCGGAGTCATCCATCCTCCAGACGATGAATCAAGCTGTGCGGCAATCTGTGGTGATGATCCATCAAACTTGATATTAGATTCGCGGGTCCGGGAACCTCGGGGCTCCCGTAAGCGCGGCTTAATTTGTAATACCACATTAGAAGCCTACATCCGTACCAATTAAGGTAGCAAGAACCGTTCAGATCTAGGATAGTACCGTATCTAGATGTCTGAAAGACGAACAGTTTACCCGTACCCCGCTCTCGTGCCCCGCTGGCAAGTAGCAACACATATATAAAATGTCTATGATATCCTTAACTTGCTTGAGTAACCTCATTGTCTGATATTAATTTGCATTAAGTAAAACACGACACCAAAACAGGACAAATCACTTCACGTCCAGTATACACCTGACAGTATGCGCTTCTTCGCCGTAGCAACTCTGCTCGTGGCCCTAGCCGCTGCGGCGCCGACTGATGAAGTCGAAAGCCTCGTATGCCAGACGTCCCTAATTCTTCCCCTCTTCTCGCTCCAAGGCATATTACACATATAAACCCTAGCTAACATACGTGGTTTGCAGGAGAAGCGGGCTTGTACCAAGCGTAAGTCGGATCTTTCTCTGTTCAGCTAATAGCGAGGAATTAACGCAATTACCATAAAAGAGGGTTGCATATCGCAGTGCTGCAAGCAATATGGCGACTGTAACTTTTTTACTTGCTCGGAATCCTACTGCGGTGGACTCACCCCTGTCTGTAAGTGTGTATGCAGGAGGGTGTGAGAGATTGTGTGCTGGACGGTCAGATGGGGATTAGAGGTGGAGAGAGAACATGTTGCATACTGTTTCGACAGCAGTAGTTCATTATTCATTATCTGGAAAAATGAAATATGCGACATCTCCAAATCTTGTGACCGTTGAGGACGGGGAAGAATCAGATGTCTTTGTACAATCATGTTGCTCTCCATCTCTGTGAAAATCTGGGCGTTTGTGACCTCAGCGGGGTCCTCCCTCTGACATCCTTCTCTGGCCATGCAAAGTCCGAACCGCTGCCAGTTAAGGTTTCGCAATCTGTCTTCAACGTTGCGTGTTGTCGAGTCGACCTGTGGCTATCGCAAATCGTATACCGGTATCACTGTCGAGCCTACTGACTAACCGTACCGCCATGCCTCAACAACGCCTCCCTTTTGACCAATGGTCGCAACGAAGAGAGTCGTCAATCTCAGTCGACGTTTCGGAGTTTTCCAGCCGGCAGTTGAATGACCTAGGCCAGAGCCAAACGCCCAAATGCCAGTCATCTCGACCTCGCACAGCCTCCACAACCTCCCCCACCAAGCCCAGAACGTCATGGGTCTTCTCTCATATGCCAGACAGTGTGTCCAACAACCAAGTTACTTGACTTGGTTGGTTGGAATTGGTTGATTACATAACAACCTAGTAAAGTAAAGATGGTCTTCAACCAAGCAAAGCAAGGCCCTTTCGCTTACTCGGAGTTACATGGGTTACTCGACTAGGTTGCCGTATTAGGCAAGTCTCCTAAAACGCCTGCTTTGATTGAGCGAACGGCAAGACCAGCACACCCTGATTGGCTGCTATCTTTCTGCTCCTCGCTCGCAAAAACTTGCAGCAAACCATGAGCCTACAGGGCGGAAGGCGGAAAAGCATCCATCAACCATTATTCTAATCACACAAACACCGAGCAAAATATGTCTTCACACCCATTCTTTCAGCCCCATGGAAGGCTTGGAAAGACTCCCCCTCCTAGGGCACCCTCTCAGTCACTCAATTCCGCCCAGTCGAGCACTCCTAGCGCCGCCTCAGCCCCGGCCAACGTGTCCAATGATGGGCCTTCTCCTTCAACGCTTTCTCATGAAAGAGAGATGCCGAAGACCGCCCAAAGCCCTTGCCCTATCGACGGGGACAATATCCGCTATGATAGGAAGCCAGTGATATCCATTCGATATCGCCAGCCCCATAAGCGCGCCATTAACTCCAAGTCCCAGCCTTCAGCAATCTACGGGCATGGTGCTCAGTTCGGACACTGTAGCAGCGATTGAATGCCGGAAGCACTTGCTTCGAAATGGCATGTCATCGTAGGTCTACTGCCAGGGTGAAGTTGAAAAAAAAAAAAAGGAAGGAGGGGGGGGAATATATATACCATGCAGTACCCCTCCACCGGTAAGACCCCTCTACCGGTAAGCAAAAAAAGTTTTTCCCCATACAAAATTCACTTTTTCAACCTCATGGGAAAAACTTAACAAAAACCGTTAAAATAAATTTATTTCCAGAATTCGGGTTAGAACTGAATGAATTTTAATATTTTCTCGGTCTTTTTACTTCGCGGCCGCTGCGGGTGCGTACGACGGGTAACTCTTCCGCCTCCGAATTTGAACTTCCATCCTCTTGCATCCCTCCCACCTCAATCACATCCTCAACAGCCCCTGTCTCTTCAATTGCCTGGTTTGGCTCGGAAGTAGTTTCACCAGCCACTAGAGCCTCGGCTACTGTCATGAACTTCTTGTTGGGATTGGGTATCGCCTTCCTCTTCTTGCCTCTACTCAACCGGCCGACTTCCTCCTCCAGACTGGTGACTCTTGCGCTCAGCGAGGCTATCTTTGACTCCTGGGCTTCAAACCCTTTCGATATCACAGAATACCGTCTTCTGGTTGAAGGGCTCTTGTTCTTTCCCAGATCTCTGATATGACGGCTGGTCTTTGGCGTATTATCAGAGTCGCGTTGTCCGTCGCTGAGGCCCTCTGATGCAGGCGTTGTTTCCTTCTTGTCTGGCTGAATCTCTGGATGTATGAGGGCTTTCCGTCGTGAAATTGGCCAATTTCCAGTCACTCTCCAACCTGAGAGGATATTTTTCTTAGTCATACCTACTTCCCTGGCTTTGGCATATGCCTTGATAAAGTTGACCTTATCCACCGGCGCAGAATCAGTCAGGCTTGCCAGTTTTTGGAGTTCTTTGCGATATGCAGCTTTGGAGGCATTAAAAACGCCATTGTCCAGCGGCTGGAGACCATGAGAGCAATGTGCCGGCAGGTAACAGCAATATACGTTATTCAAAAAGCACGTAGCCATCCACTCATCCTAGATTTTGAATCAGCGACATTCATAATTCAGACCAGTTAGGTACTTGCAGATATATGGCTTCCATGGCCATCTAATATAATAAGTCTGGCATCAGGCTCATCTTCTGGCCGGGTTTGAGGCAGATAGACGTCTTTGAGCCACTCAACTGCGATGTGGTTGTCCGTCCAGCCATTTTCAGAAGTGATATAATACCAGTCGGCTATCTTCTTGAACTCATCGATAAACCACTGCTGCTGAAGTCCCTTGCCTTTGAAAATAATCCCAGGTTTCAGAAGACGACCATCTGCAGTCACGGCTTCGATAAAGCTAGTCCAAGCGCGGGACTGAGAGCCTTTGAGGAAGGCCTTCCTCTTGGGATCGCTACTTCCGATAACCAAGGAACCCAGGCCTAGATTTAGAATGAATTAGTGGGATTGATGATCAAAACGATAAATACTCTCCAAATCCAGCCATGATACCGCCCTCGTCAACATTAACTGTGTTCTCAGGCTTGATCCAGCCATACTCGCTCTCCCGGATATCAAAGTACCAATTGACGGCCATTGGAGTAAAAGAATTGAATCTTGCAGCCTCCTGACGTTTTCCTATCTTCGTCTTGATCTTTGGATGGCGTTTTATGAACCTGGCTAGCCAGTGTACACCGATAGGTCTTTCCCGGCCTTGTTGCCTTATGAGGGCAGCGACGGTGGCGCGAACTTGACTGTGAGAAGGGGTATAGCCCAAGGCCTCTTGCCGATGTATCCATGTAACTAATCTGGCCTCCTGAGACCTGGATAATAGCTGGGCAGGATGGGTGACCTCGGACTTAGACGGTAGGCCTCTTAATCGGTCCGAAAGAGTGGTCTGAGGCATGCCGTGCTTCTGGGCGGATTGGTTCTGGGAGAGGCCGTTATCTGTGACATCTAATATTGCTTCAATAGTGCCATTCTCTGTATAAGACATTCGAGGCATTTTTGAAGCGATTATGGAAGGCTGGTGTTGATAAAGTTTGATGAAGCTTCAGGGAGGCTGGTTCACCAAGGAGGCATTTTGAGAAATTTTACATTAGTATCATGCG
This sequence comes from Dactylonectria macrodidyma, assembly GCA_020744425.1. NCBI lineage: Eukaryota > Fungi > Ascomycota > Sordariomycetes > Hypocreales > Nectriaceae > Dactylonectria > Dactylonectria macrodidyma. The sequence goes on along the minus strand of JAGMUV010000041.1, from coordinate 128,529 downwards.
ACCATACCCCTTATGTGATCAAAAAAGCAATGTGATAATATCAAACGGCATGAAACTCTTAATAAAACAGACATTGTTTCATGGCAATAGCTTCAATTTTGGCCGAGCACCGTGTAATTGAAGTTGGGTATTTTGTATGGGGAAATTTTGTTTTTGCTTACCGGTAGAGGGGTCTTACCGGTGGAGGGGTACTGCATGGTATTTGACGAAATGTGCCGCCGGGGTCGGTAGGGTCATTTTGGGCAAAAGAAGTAGGGCAAGTGTCGTCTGTAGCCGTCATATTTTTTTACTTTTGCTGGACTCGCATGGCAAAACACGGGATTTTACAGTACAAAATCTGTTGTTTTGCCCATGTGTTTACACTGTTTCGATATAACGCGTGTTGCTGTCCGAGGTATGCGGGGCAGGTGGGGCCTGCCCATGTACAAAAAGAGAGCTAAGGGGATAGAAAGTACGGAGGCAGGGCCGATGCACTAAGCTGCGCTTGGAAAGACTTTTGAAAGGGCCCTCCGTAATTCTGAGGACGATTGGTGGGCATCTGAGTAATTACCCCGCGGCTTGGAAACTCGGTGGAGCAGGGTCATGGATGCGACTCGTCAACGTGTCGTGGCGCGAAGCGCGTCCACGCGTTTTTATGGGCCGACCCCATTGTGCTTGAAAGTTAGGCCATCGTCAGATGAATGAGATGTGTGTTGTCTTGTTTTCTCTAGGTTGCTAGCTGAAGCGGCGAACCGGCGGTGTCGCTAGTTGCCTTACAAATTAGGCGGTAATTGGGACGCCGCTTGAACGCGGGTCCGACACCCGAATCCCACCTACAGTTCGTTCTTAGTGGCCTATTTAGACCCACATCATCAGGACAGCTACCCAATCTCTCCGGTGGGTCCTCTTTTTGGTGTTGGTTGTGTCACCGTGGGGTGTCACTCAAAATACCATTCGCCACCGTACATGGCGCAACCACTCTGTTGACTTGGGCGGTTTTTGTATCAAGTGACCAGATCATGCGTAATCCTGGCAATAGTTCTTTGCATTGGATAGGTGAGTAATTATGGCCCCAGTGATGTTGGCAAGACCAGCGCTAAAGCCATGTTTCTTATTGGGCCAGGGCTGGCTGGCACCGTGGACCCTTCACAGTTCACATCCACACATCCAGAGGGCTCGTCTTAGCGGAGATGAAACCAATGAATTGATACAATGGTGAATTCTTGCTAAGATTGAGCTTCTTAGTGTCGATATTTGTCCTGCTAGACGGTGTCGTAGGACGTGTTTTGTTTTCAGTATCCCGTACAGAGTATTCTCCTTGTATTCTCACTCCTATCGTCCGAGGTTTAGCGGGGTTCTTCCCAAACTAGGACTAGCACCTGCATCAGTATCACATTCACATTACGTACGGAGTACATACATACCGTAACAACTCAGTAAACTCGGGCAAGTAGCGCCCCCACATTTAGTGCATATTTCCACTGTTAACCGCAGAAATGTCAGAAAGTCCTGATCTAATTGGTTGCACCTGCTCTTCTATGGGGCAGATGGGCATAAGCTCCTAATCTAATTGGCCAATCCCCCAGTCTGTGCCTTTTATGGGGCGCGCTTGATACTGCCGTTTCTGACCGCCATAGTCGTGCATGGTCAGGTAAGTTCTGAAAAAGTGGGCCATGGTTCAGCTCAGGCAGGTCAGTTGCGCGAGGGAGCGACACTTTCAAGTTTCAACTCGCGTCAGTCACAACAACGCAACTGACTCACAGCTTCGTCTGGCACAAAGATGGCAGAACCCGATATTCTCGCCCTCCGCCGCATCAAGGCGATAAAGAGGTGTGTGTCGCAATGGCATCGGGATGGCAACGCTATCGAGTCGCCCCATGAGTTGTACCAGTCGCAAGTGGCAGCCTTGCAAGAGAAGGCCCGGATTGAGAACGCCAGTAATCACGATACGAACACGCGTACAGACAACATATTGGAAATAGGCGCTCAGCTGGGAGACCTACAAAAACAGCATGCTACCACCATCGCCAACGATGATAGCGTTTACAGGCAGTCGTTGGATCTGCATGTCATGCGCCTCTACAAGACCTTGTTCGACATTCTTGGGCCGAACGAGGTCCAAGCCCTCCTAAATGAATATCAACTCCATCTGCCGAAAGAAGCGCAGCACTCTGCTAGCGCTGTGCCTACGCTAAGAGATTCCACTTCGCAAGAGCTGCCGCAAGAGAGTGAGCTGCCGCAAGAGAGTGAGCTGCCGCAGGGGAATGCGCCGTTTGAAGAGCCAACCCAGGTAAAAGAGCGCACGCAACCCCAGGAGAGTACACAACATTGTGAGAAGACGCAGTCACAAGATGGTGTGCAGTCGGCGGTTGATCACACCTTCACAAACCCCGATGTTCAAGCTCCCGATTACAACATACAAGAGCCCGACACCAGTCTACGCGAGCCTGGCACCAATATACCCGTGCCAGATAACCAGGAGCCTGATGAGCCTGGTCTCCAACACACATTCACGAGTGTGAATCTTCAATACTCTGCTAAATCCATAGGACTTTAGCAATTTCTAATACATCCAGACTAAAAGAACGAGGCCCACTGACGCAGGCCTTCATAAGCCTTCAAAACGTGCTCGAACAGACCAAAACCAGCCTTCAAACACGGAGAGAGTCATCGACTTCAAGGACGTCTTCCAAGACGGGAACGCCACCACGAAGCATATCATTGCCCTTCACAATGACGCGTGGTACATTCTTCGGTGCGAGGAGCATGACTTGAACTTTGGGAATTTTGGAAGGAATCCCATCAAGGGCGCTGCAAAACATCTTAATAGCAGAGCCCACAATGGATTGCCAAAAAGTTGCCAACTCGCCGTCGACAAACTCGGTATCCGGGTTCTGCACTGCAACGAGAGAAGCGCGGAGAGGAACAATCAGGTCACTTGCGAGGCGTTTGAGAAAGGCTATCAACATCCGAAGAAAGCTATGCTGGCCAAGAAAAACAGGTTTTACCCCGCTGACGATGCATCTCTGTTCCAACCGGCCCAATCCTCAAGTAATAAAGAAAACTCGAGTGCGAGCACGAGTATCCGAAAAACGCGAGGAGCCTTTACTGGGGTTTTTAACCCAACCCCTGGCGACGTCTATTTCGGATATTACAACAAGTGGCACGCCGTTCTCGTCCTGCCCAGTGTTTACGTCGAAGGTGCCGCTTATACTGGCTTACCGGGCACGATCGAAGACGAGAACATTGGTCTCATAAATGACCTACCGGAGTGTTACTATCTCGATCCGCTGACTGGCCTTCTCAAATGGCAGGAAGATTACGAAGATGGTGGCCCGTCTGTCACCGAGCGGCAGTTTCCAGTTGTGTTTTTCGATGGACTAGATTTTGCAAGCAGAAGCTCCGTCGCTTGGTTACCGGCTAAGGATCTCGAAGTGATGGATATGGATGGGCCAATACTCGAGCTCTATCCAGAGCGGAAATCAATTCTGAAATATTTGGAGACACGTTCAACCAACCAGCCTAAAGAACCAAGAGCTGAAAACTCGGAACCGATGGATCCCGCGAGTGGTCTAAGAGACACAAACATAGACGAGGTCGCTGATCATATGAACGGCACCGATGAGGCTGAACAGCCCTTACAAATACAAGACGAGCAGCTTGGCTCTCATTCGCCCGATATGGCCCGAAGCGAACCTCGAGCAGACGACCAAGCAGGCCTCGAAGAGAATAACTCACCTCCTCTTTCTGACATGGACCAGAGGGACCTTCTGCTAGACAATCCAGTGGATAACTTGACCGAAGCAGTACCCCAAACCACCAATGGTCTGTTTGATCCATCGACAAATGACATCACCTTCAATTATACGAACATCCATTCCCAGACGAACGGCCAAGAGGTTTCCGAAGGGACGTCGATTGATGGGCGGTTTAGATCATCCATGAATGGAAATGAATTCCACCCTGACCCTACGAGCATTCAAAGACACCGGAGTACGACCGTTGTATCGATCGGCAGCGATTCTACCAGCAGATCAGGTTCAGTCACCCCCGCAGAAGCTCCTTCGAGATTCGAGAACGTTGGGATGACCGCGGTTCCCGCGGCTCCTTCAGCTCCAATGCAAGACAACCGGGATAATATTCAGCTTACGATGGCCGGGAACGCCCACTTGACCCAACCTACAATTTATACTCTGCAACTGGAAGAACTGTTGTCAGAAAGTGAATATCAGGCATTGAAAGCAAGGCGTAATCTCTCCGAAGTAGCTGCCAACTCGATGCTTCGTGACACGAATACAGAGGAACAACCCGTCAATACACCGCCAACCCAGAACGCACAATTTCCTGCACAATTCCAAACGACCGAGGAACGGCCCGCTATGGTAAAAGCAACTGCACAATTCCAGGCGACCGAGGAACAGCGCGCCGTGATACAAACAACTGCACAATTCAAAAGCGGTGAAAGCAATGAAAGCAATGACCGGGCCGATTTTGTCAGTCCTGCCGAGAGTGGGCATAGCCTTTCCATATACAGAGCCCCGCCTATTCTTGGGGATCAGACATCTGGTCCTGGAAATCTAACTCAAGCTCAATACCCATCAGTACAACCAAGAAACGGGATATCTGGAGATGCTGCAACCTTTTTTACAGACGCATTTACATCTGAACCACAAAATCCGTTTACTTTCTCGCCGGCTGGCAGACCAAACATTGTCCTCCCTTCGCCAAAGGACCTCAATGCAGACGTCGCCCCAAGAACAAATGAACTACCACCTATAAATCCTGTACGGCAGAATCACACCATCGTGAAATCTCATTCCCAGCATCAGACGTCCAATGTGACACCCGCCTTGGACTGCCAGGAGCCGTTGTTACATCCTAACCCTGGGCCAACATCCATTCCCCAATTCCCCTCACACCAGTTGCCCCCCGGACCAAGTCCAAAGCCACGCCCGTTTCACAGACCTTCTCTCAACACACATCCGTGTGCAGCATCGGGTCCGTTCTCAACCCTGAATTTATCAAACTCGGCACCACATGGAACTCGGAATGCGCAAGAATCACATGGTCTCCCACAGAATCACACGACACCGAGTGTGTTTACTTGCCCTCGTTGCCCAAAGACATACAAACGAGAGACATGGAGAGACAAACACATATTCAAAAATCACTCTACCCGGTGAATTGAGTCAGCAGCTCGCTCTGCTGAGCTAATAACCCCCCCACCTCTCCGAAGGAGAGGAGGTGGCACAACCCATGACCGCGTCGCTCCGTTTCCGACTTTTCAATCATAATTTATCAACAGTTCCACCAATTCAAGCCCAATGTACATACAATATATATCAATAGGATGCGCGGCTTCTAATTAAAAAGTTTAATTGTAGTCAATTTCTTATAAGGAATCTTGTGATGCAGCCAGGTAAAGGCAACCCCTACCGACGTTGCCGCGACTTTGGTATCTCCTTGAGTGCGCGAAGGCGCATTGGATGTAGCCGCCCCACAAGAACGTCATTACATTGAGGGACCTTAAAAAGCCGCCACAGCTAATTTTCTATATCTAATTCAGCCACTTCTTACATCATAGACATGGCACCCCAATTGAGCGTCAAAGGCCTTGAACAACGCCGCCGCGGCGGCCACAGCAGCAGCGGCAGGAGCAGCCGGGTCAACAAGGAAGCTAGATATCTAATGCAGCTACAGGTATCTAGGAGCCGCCGTGAGCAAGACGCCGATAGCACCTACAGACGCCGTAGGCAGCCAATTTGAACCGTTTAACGTCCCGGACAGCGATTCCCTTGTACGGCAGCCACTGCCACCAACGCCCCTACAGCTATTTCAACAATTTCTTCCTGAGCAGCTACCGTAGAAACTCGAGAAATTGGCCCTCTTGGCATTTCCACTTTTTACTCCATTATGCACGTTAAACAGCCTAGCCGCCGCCTCCGCCCCAGGTTGCACAAATCAAAGACGCAGATGCATTTGTTATCTCCCTCTTATATCCAGAGCAGCCATTGGCTGTTCGTGCATCTGAGGAGGCCCACTTTGCCAAGAGGGCCAATTTCTCGAGTTTCTACCGACCCATGGGAGCGATCTCGATCTCTTGAAATCTCATTATTTATCTTCTTTATAACTTTTGAAATACCCGGTGGCCGCTTGGCGGAGATTCAGGCCTTTGGCGGATGTCTGGTGCTGCGAACCCCGCATCAGACGTCATTGTCGTCATGGAAGGCGAACCCGATGTTCCGGGCGGGGGATATCATCGTCCCCTGCGAAAAGGACCAGAACGACGAGGGCATTGGAATGCGAGCAGCAAAAAGGCGATATGGAATGGCAGGAGGAGGAGAGCAGCGAGGGAGCTCTGAGTCACACGCGAACTAAGAAAAGAGCCACGCCTAAGGCAGCTGGCAACATGACTGAGGCTATCCAGGGCCTGAAGCGACTCCTGGAACAAGATTTCAATAAGAGGATGGAAACAATGAAGGCAGAGTTTCAGCTCGAGTTTACCAAACTTAGCGACCGCATGGCTGAGGAAGTCACCAGAACCACGGCCCAGATGGCACAAGAATTATCACAAGTCCGAGAGCAGCTTACCCAGGTTTGCGGCGAGCTGGAGCAGACCCGACTACAGCTGGATGCACTGAACAAGGCTCAGACACCACGACCGCCGGGTCGGACATATGCAGACGTGGCCAGAATAACACCTATCAGTACTCCCACCCAATCTCCGTCTTCGGCCCGTTTGGCAACTCCAGAACCGGTGTTCTGCACGGTAGACACATCTAGGGGGCCCGAAGACCATATTGGAGATGCTACGCCTGCAGTGCTACGCAGGACCGTTGAACAGGAAATGCGAACGTCTAGCAACCAGCCCAGTTGGCGATGTGTTGCAGTGACCAGAGATGGGCGAAATACCAACCGCCTGAGGGTGATTGGTAGGAACGAGGAAGAACTGAAGAGGATCAAAACCATTATTGAAGCCAAGAAGGCTCCAGGTGCGAGTGCTCCGAGACCAACTGTACCCAGTCAAAGTTGACAACATCAACCGTGCTGCCGTTCTCGACCGGGAAGGCAAGGTCCTTCCTGGAGCGATGGACGCTTTGAGCCAAGAGAATGAAGTCCAAATTGCCAAGATGGCTTGGTTGAGTCGAAAGGACAACACAAAGGCTTATGGATCCATGGTGGTATACCTCACCAAAAGCAACGATGCCAGGAGACTCTTGCAGGAACACTACTTCCTTGCAGCTGGTGAATCGGCATATACCAGCGCGTTTGAGCGGAGAACTGGTCCGATACAATGCTACAACTGCCAGGAGCTTGGTCACAAGGCCTTCTCGTGCAGCAAGAATCGGGTATGCGCGAGATGCGCCGCCGAAGGCCATCACCATAGCGAGTGCCAGACGCAGGTACCCAAGTGTGTGCCCTGTGGTGGACCGCACGAGTCGTTCAGCAGAAGCTGCCCGAAACTCTATCCTACCCGGCATGAGTAGGATGTTTCAGGTAATGCAACTGAATGTAAGAAAACAGGATATGGTACATGAAAGCCTAATGAACGACAAGCGACTCCAAGACGTTGCAGTTATTGCGATCCAAGAACCACAGGCACGGAATGTTGACGGCAAACTACTTACAGTGCCTATGGGACATCCCAAATGGATCAAGATGGTCCCCACAATTTGGAGGGATAGTAGATGGGCAATCCGGAGCATGCTGTGGGTGAACAAGGATGTGGAGGCGGAGCAGATACCAATAGAGTCAGCGGACATGACGGCAGCCGTCTTACGGCTCCCTGAGCACCTGGTCCTGGTAGTATCAGCTTATGTACCAGGAGGAGACGCTCAGGCTCTACGAGACACCTGCGATATCTTACGCCAGGTGATCGCAGATACGAGAAGCGATGCAGGCAGGGTTGTGGATGCGGTGGTTGTCGGAGACTTCAACCGGCACGACCAGCTATGGGGAGGAGACGATGTTTCTTTAGTGAGACAAGGCGAAGCGGACCAGATTATTGACCTTATGTACGATCTCGGTCTCACCAGCTTGCTCTCCAGAGGGACGAAGACGTGGAGTGGCGGAGACTTTGAAACAACGGTCGACTTGGTCTTGGCTTCGGAGGAGTTGACAGCTTTGACTGTCAAATGCACGATACACGGGACGGAACACGGCTCTGATCATCGGGCGATTGACACGGTTTTCGACATCTCGGTTCCCGTACCAAAACAGCAGGATCGACTTCTCCTGAAGAATGCGCCTTGGAAAGACATCAACGCAAGAATTGCAAGCGCGCTGGAGATAACACCATTGGAAGGCACAGTGCAGCAGAAGACTGACCGGTTGATGTCGGTGGTTACGGAGGCGGTTCACTCCCTGACACCAAAAGCCAAGCCATCGCCGTATGCCAAACGATGGTGGACGACGGATCTGACACAGCTTCGCCAAATATACACGTACTGGAGGAACCGTGCTCGAGCCGAGAGACGGGCAGGACGGATCAGGACGGAACTGGAGGAGATGGCGAAGGGGGCCGCGAAGCAGTATCATAGCGCTATCAGGCAACAAAAGAAGAAGCACTGGAACGAGTTTCTTGCGGATAACGACAACATCTGGGAGGCAGCTAAGTACTTGAAGTCGGGGGATGATACAGCATTTGCAGACATCTCAGTAATCAATATATATTTATTGTTATGGGCATATTTATTGTTAAGCTTATCCATATCGATATCAATATAGACGGTGCCAATAAATATATATTATTAATAATTAATAATATGGCCCCCGCTATTTTCCAGTGCCGTTACTGAGACGTTTCACAATAACTACCTGCGATGTCAGGCAATCCGGATTGGGTATTCCTTTGCGCAAGGCGTACAATTTCTTGGGACAGAGAACGACTTTCGGTTGAGACTATCCGAAGACTATCTAGAAGCCGCAATGCCTGAGCAGCTGAGTGAAGCATGACTCGATCCGCAATATCTGCGTCGCAGTAGATGGCAAGATGATGGATGTTGCTGGAGGCGGCGACGACATTCCCGACCCTTCATGATTATATTAATAATTATTGATAAGCTTAACAATAAATATCAATATGAGGACACAGTTAACAATACATAACAATATGCCAAAATTATGTATTTATTTATTATTGAGATGTCTGCTCATCGGGACTCAGATGATACGCCGAAAACGAGCCGCCAGGTGAGAGATTTGGCCAAACATCGAAGTCGTCCGACCAGGCGGAAGTACAGTAAGATCGCAAAGGGGCTGGAAGCTTTAGAGATGAAGGTGGCCGTTCAGAATGCGCGGATTACTGGGCTGGAGGAGCAGGTGTCCCAGCTGCGGCGAGGGAAGAAAAGAAAGGCGGTACCGAACCCGAACCGACGATTCATGGCTCTAGCAGAGGCTCTAGCGGCTGGAGAAGCTCTTCCTAACTCAAAGGAGGCAGAAATAGAGGTGGATGTGGATGAGGAGATCGAGTTGGTGATTGAGGTGGGTGTCAGGGCAGAGGACGAAAGTGAGGACTTCATGGTCGTAACAAAGCACTGCCAGCACACACGCAGCGGTCGGGAGGTCAAAAAACCACGCAGAGAGTAAAATTTGGTCAATTTTATGGAGAGTCTCTTTACTAACTTCAATTTTGATTGACAACGCGGTCTGTTTTTATGTGCACGAAAATTTAGATCTTGTATGGGAGCATCGAAATTTTGGTGGTCCATTAAGTGGGGGTGTCCATTAAGTGGTCCTGGATGGTATTTCTTTTCGAGTGCCACCGTTTTGGGACAGGGGAACTACTCTTCTACGGTGCGCTAGCGTCTTGAGCCGAACGACGGTTGTCAGAATGGAGAAAAGCCTATGTACCTAAGCACCTGTACCTCTGGTATGGGGCTCCTACTTTTGGTGCTTGGCGCAGTGGTTTTCCGTTTGACAGCGGTTGTTCTCACCTTACCTTGCTGCGTCACATGCTAGACCTGCCTGCATACGTGGGCCAAGAGGCTGGCAAAACCCTCTCGCACAATGCTAGCTCAGCACCTGCATGGCTTTTTAGTGCAGCGGAAAATGCCGTCTGGGGCTTTTCGTCACCCTGGGCCGGGGCCGGGGGTGGGGGTGAGGGGAGGGGAGGGGGGTTAAGAGGCTACCGGTAGACTGGTGGGTGGTCGGGAACAGTCAAATCCCCAAGCCCCACAAACCCATCATCAGGTGCCATGAGCTGGTCGATCCATTCTTAGTGGTTATTAGGATGCTTGGCCGCCTGTGCGCGCTGCGACAAGGCATTTTACGGAACCACATCCGGACAAGGGACTTGAAGTTTATCAGCACTTGGCTAGCGCAACGCTGCCCCAAAGCGCCGGGATGGTGGCACAGAAAAGCCGAAGCATGTACGTACCTTTACCCCAAGTCTAACCCAATTACTCTCCCGCTAGGCCCCGCCAAGGCAACAAACAGGACATTGCCGTTGGGAGCTGCTGGGCTTAGAAGCAGAAGCAGAGTCTGTTATTCATGTCAAAATTAATTACAGAGTAGTTTGGCTTTGTAATATTATCACTATTATCACTCTTGAAGTAACAGGCTTGAGATTAATCGTGGCGAGGTACATGGGAACTGGTGGATGGAGCATGGAACTGAGTTATGCGCAACAACACCAATAAACTGTCTCCCAAATGCCCTTGTCCTGAGTTACTGAGTGGCTCTTAGAAGCACGTGATAAATGACACGTCATAAACCTGAGGTTTATGACCGTAATTTATCACCTCGAGGTAATTTACCTCAAGGGGACGCTAGTCGACGGGCGCCTCGACACGCTTCTCCTCTGCAGCCTTCGTCTCTGCTGGAGACTTCCCGCGGGCTTGACCTCAATGAGGCCCTCGATAGGCTTCTCTTCCACGGGCTTTGTCTCAGCGGGCTTCTCCCCAACAGCCTTAGTCCCAGCAGGGGCCTCCTCCACAGGTTTAATCTCAACGGGCGCCTCGACAGGCTTCTCCTCAACCGCCTTAGGCTCGACTGGTGCGTCGACAGCCTTCTCTTTCCACAGGCTTCTCCTCGTCAGAGCAATCTCCGCGGACCTCTCCTCCGCAGATAAGTAAGTGCCTGCAACGTAGTGCATTACTTACCACTCGAGACTTTTTTATCTAAATTGTTTGCACTGTCCGATGACTCATAGGGAGTAATATTTTTTATTTTTTTTCACACGCTCATGTGAAAACTTTTGCCGGCAACCACAGTAAGTCGTCAAACAGGTCAAAGTGGGACCATCCATAATCCAAGAGCAACGCTCAGTTCAGAATATGCAGAGGCAATCGTTGAAACTTGAATGGAAATTGTCACCGCGTCTCATAGCATCCTTCCATTCATTATCCGTCGACTTTCCTCCGAGCGATCTCCTCTTTCCGGTGGCAATCCCTGGCATCCCACGAACGAGCGTCTTCTGATTGCACGGGAGCACATCCGAAACTTGAACAGCCGATGGGGAGTCATTATCCATGTCATCTCCAATCTCCAATCTCCAATCTCCAATCTTCGACGTCCAATCTCCGTCTTACCAACTCCCATCCCAGCATGTCATCCCTGTGCCCCAATCATCCCCCCACCCCACAAGAAAAGCTTGTCCAGTCTTGACAACACCCGCCCTGCTCCCTGGCGATGCCTCATCCAGCAGGGATTCTCCCATCTGAAACACGGTGCTATTCCCTCGCGAGTCAAGATCTGCCCCCCTCCATCCCGACTCGGTCATGGCCCCCAAAGATGCCAACAGCTGCCCCATCACACCGCGCTCACTCCATTTCTCAACACCGTCTGGACGGACAAGAAGGGCAAATAGGGGGGGCATGGGAGATTGCGCAGTCGGTCGCATGGAGATGAAGCGCCTAATGAGAACCAACCCCATTGTTGTAAACTCCCAGCATCGTGTCGCCGTGCTTCGTTTTCGTAATTTGCCAAGGTCGGTCGTTTGGAGTCTGGACAAGCAAGGCCGAACGAGGCGGGCTGCCAAGCGGCTATTCCAAGCCACACGAAGCGACCAGCCCCTCAGCTTAGGAAGCGGCCTTGCCAGGGACATGATGGCTTGCGCGCCTCGCTTTTTCCTCTGAGACACCCTCGCGCTTATTCCATCCCAACTTGGAGGATTCTGAAAATGAATCTGTTGGTGGGGTTGCATCAGGAGACACATACGACCGTGCCCAAGGGGAAGGGCCACAATTCACAAGGACTTGGACCAGGTCAAGGGCCATTTTTCCTGTAGAAAAGCTCCGGACACCAGGTCAGATGGCAGAGAGCCCCCTGTCTTGAAGAAATAACCACCCGTCCTCGCAGGGTACTGATTGTCCTGGCGTGGTACGAGACTCGGCCAGACGCGAAAATTGTTTCGACGCCTGGTCATTCACAATGAGCCAAAGTCAAGGAGCCATGGCCCATGTTGCAGGAGACGGTCTGTGTGTGCCACAAACATTCAATCTCAGTTCGTGTTGCTGCTGTCGCCATCTATCGACTCCGCTAACTAACTCATCAAGTTCGTCGCTTCCCGGCTTCACCCGTAACCTCCCTTATTGCTCATACAAGCACCCGCCTCCCAAGGCGTACGGAAGAGATGATACTGTGAACCGTCTCAACCGGGTATATCGTCACCGTAACAGTAGAAACTAGTAGTACAATCGCCCCCTCTTCCTTATTTGCCTCCTCTCTCCTCTGTTCCTGCCCGTCTTTCATCTCCTTCTGCCAATGATATAACAATGCATGTTGCCTTCTGCGTGCCGATAACTTTGAGGGTCCTCGAATCTCAAACAGAAAGCGATCGCTTCGAAACGTAGATGTCAGGACAGGCGTGGCCTGTCCTGGGGAAAATAAAAAGACCACTGACTCCCCAAACGCCGAATGGGAAGGGTATCGATAGGTCCGTCCAGCACTCCACCTTGGCCCGTCCTAGAGACACTCCCCAAATAAACAAGTTCCCGTTAGATGATATTGGGGAGGAGACTGCAAAAAGGAGTCCCCCCCCCCCGTCGAAACGATCGACTCGAATGAGATACACCGCCGTTACCCTCCCCCATCCTAGCCAGTCGGAATCCCCTCCGCCACCAGCCTTTTGGGGGCCGTTTCTCTATACCGCGCTTGCCGTGATGTAGTAATATTTCCAGGTGATAAAACAAAAAACACTTTGATTAAATCCAGTAGGGTGTCTGAAGAAGCTGTTGCTAAACCGCGATTCGTCGTTGACACCAACGTTTGTGATGATGAGCGAGTGCTGTATTTGCGTGTGTGTTCGTAAAGTATAATAAGTTCGATGGCTCGGGAGCAGCATCGTGAAGCTGGGCGGTTCATCGACTTTGAATGTAATCATGTCGCGTGTTCAATTAGTCAGAGTGGTGGTCCTCAGACCCAGCTTCCGAACGAGCGTCGCCACGGTGAACCTTTCTGTGTCGTCGAAGGTTGGATACGACCGAAAAGTGTCGGCCACAGCCTTCAACCTCACAAGCAAAGGCTTGTAGAGAATTAGCAGGAATTCTCGGCCACACAAAACATTGCGTCAGAGATACGGGTACATACGCTTCTCGCCAGTGTGGCTGTACATGTGAGTCTGCAGGGTACTCGGTCGAGTAAATCGCTTGTCGCACACCTTGCACTTGTGCTTCTTCTGGGTGCTGGAGGAGACTTTGGAACTGAACTGTCCCATCATCGACTGGGGGGCAGGTGGGATCTGGGAAGCCATCAACCCCTGGGGTCGAGGGAGGACCCGCGAGTTGACGGATTCGATGTCTGAACCAGCAGTTGAGTAATCGGAGACCGAGTCGCCATAGTAGGAGCTGAAGTTACCAGTGGAGGAGATGGAGGAACTGGTGGAGTGCGTGGAAGGAAAACCGTATGAATCCACAGAAGACCTATCGCTCCGGGCACCATAAATGTTCCTAGGAGTTTCTTTACTCATGGCTAGCATGCCATGGCTTGCATCAAGAGCATCCGCGAAGCTCCTTCGGTCATCGTGTGGGAGACTACTAAGTTGAGTATCAGCTATCTAGCTCATGAGACGACATCTGGGGTCTGTAGGATTCTCGAGCAACTCTCGATGGACACTGGGTGGTACTGACTGCTGAGAAAACCGCCTGGCATTGTCTGCATCAGGGGCGAGTGTGAAGTGTGGTGGCCGAACGGGGGCGGGGGCGTAACCCATGGCCTCGTAAGGGGCAACAGAAGTAGGTGCGAAATGACCGTTGACTGGGGAAGCCGACGTTGTGTACGTCGGGTCCCCGTATGCGGCGGATGTAGTTTGCCTGCGGCTGATGCTGAGGAGATCTTGGGGCACATTGAGTAAGTCCTGATGCTCGTAGATACCAGCCATTGAGGGAGAAGGGCTGAGGCTACCTGCGGAGGTGTTGGCGACAGGCATTGAGCCGTACGATGCAATAGACGAGGCACTGCTGGTGCTGGCGCGGCGGCTATGCGGCGGCTTGTCAGCCGTCATATTGGGGTTGAGAGCCTGATGATGGTTGCCGACGAAGAGACCGCCGCTTGGCGGGGCAGGTTGAGGCGGTGACGATGTCGATGACCATGGGTTTGAGAAAGCGGGAGGTTGTGCAGGTGTCGAATAGTCATAGTTCAACGAAGGCCCAAACCGCTGCTGTGTCGTGTCGAGAGTCATGGTCATGTTGGCGTGCGAACAAGACCATGTAAAGTTGATGATGAGATGAGTGGCCGAATGAGCATAGATCGTTTGATGATTGTGTGGGAAATAAAGGTTTGTTGATCAGATGCGGAATCCCGACTAGAGAAAAAGCCAAGTCGGTCACACAGATCAAAGACAAGATGATCGCTTTAGGTTTGGAGTTGTATGGAGAGTTTTGTCGGGGCCAAGGTGGGATCAGCGAAGTCTGTGTCTGGGTGTGAATTGACGTACGGAGGCAGCCTCCAAAAGTCTTCGGCCAAGAAAAAGCCACACATTGCTTTTTCTTTCAGAAAGAACATTACGTACATCTTACGAATGACAGCGCTATAAGAAGCCCTACATTATAGCGTACTCAGTCTACTGGCTATCAGTACTTGTTCTTAATACCCCTAAAGTCGTAGCGCACTTAGTGGATGATTGCTCGTAGCTTACTAAAACCAATGTATTTTCAGGTATTTAGCAAGGATTAAGGAGTTTGGCGTCCTTAGCGTGGCCGAAGACTTTTGGAGGCTTCCTCCGTACGTCAATCCGCCTTCTGAAGCGGGCTGAGCAGCGGGAGAGCAGTGGAGTTCCCTGTCCCTCTGGGAAGAAAAGGTGTGACGACTCTTGGTTAAGTGATCGGCAGGCCGATGTCCTTTCGCAATGGCTGAGGTGACGGGGTTGGTGCGATGAAAGTAGGGGTCGTAGGACCAAGTACCGTAGAAACTCGAAAAATTGATCCTCTTGGCATTTCCACTTTTTTCTTCGCTTATGCACGATTTATCCCAGAAAGCCCCACTGAGCCCCAAGTTCAACCATTCAGAGTTATCCCCAGACTTGCAATACCCTCCTTATTTCCAGAGCAGCCATTGGTCAACCTCGCTTTCAGAGGTGCCCACTTTGCCAAGAGGATCAATTTTTCGAGTTTCTACGGTAGTGGACCAGGGGGTTGTGGGCTGCATAAGATGATGGCCGCTCAAGTCAATTTTGACAGCCCACGGCACCCAGATAGCGTCCGCGGTACCAAGACGGTGCAGAGATCTGTTAGAATAGATCGTGCGCACAGTCATGCACATGATCAGGTGACCTCGGTCGAGCGTGTGACCACCGAGGGCACGCCGAGCACAGCCCGAATAGGAAGGCGGTGAATGCCGCATATCCCCTTAGCTGTCGTAAGGTGCCTGCTCGCCAAGAGTACATGTGACATCGAAATTTGACCAATCGGACCCCACTCTTCGAACATACATCATTTTACACCAATTGCACTACCGTGAAACATGTCCCAACACAGTACGTCAGGACAAAGAGCGACGTCGCAAGTCAGACATCCCCCTTTGACTTTACCTGTCGGACGCTGCATATCAGTATTTACAGCATTTGCATCGATGTCGCCCAACGGCATCCTAGCTTTTTGCCGCTCTTTCCGATTTTTTAGATATTTTGCCTTACAGACGATGCATGTCGCCCTTTTCCTCCTATTACCCCTTTCATGCAGCTCTGTTGCAATCTTGTCGTTACGTCGGTCAGTGAAAATACCACTACGGGCCCGGAGGCGGAACGGATGATATGGTGAAAACGTTGAAAATAATTGCTCAACTAAGGCATTACGCCATTCGGCATGATCCCGTCGACGGGGCCTCCAGGTCCCGTATTTCGAATCAAGCTTGTAGGCATTGCTCAGCACTGTGCCCAGCAGGAATCCCCAGATTATTGGCGGCGTTGGCCCACGTTTCCACCTAAATTTCCATGCATTCTCGGCCCGTAGCTGGTCTGCGATGTCTACAGCCCCCATTTGCATGTTGTAGTCGTGTATGCATCGTGGAATCGACATCTCTTTCGTAACTGCATCGCCGAATGCAGCCCGCGCGAGCCGTTTGTGGCTAGAGCTCGAATTCTTCGGTCGACGACGTACAGTAACGACGCTCTCTCCGGCTTCGTAGTATGAAGTCAGGTATAGAACGAGCTCGTTATCGCGCCATGAGATTTGGTTAACCTGTGAGAACAAAATGTAAGTATTTTTACTAGGAAAATACAGCTAAACATACAAAAAACATACTCGCTCACATGCCGTCGGGATCTCCGTCGTAGCATGATACGGGATATAGCCCGGCTTCTTCTTCTGCTGTACGAGGTCTTGATGTATGCCGCTATTTGCTCGGCATGTACCTGAAGCAGCGATATCAATTTCGTACAGCCGTTTAAAGAGAGCGGGCGACGAGAATAAGTTGTCTAGATAGACATGATAGCTGGCAACTGGCAGCAATTTTAGTAGGGCAATAACCACGCGTTGTGTCGGCGTGATGTATGTCTCCTTGTCGGGCTCTTCACCGTCTGCATCTACAGCATCGATGCCAACAGGACCAAAGCCCGGCTTATGCCAAAGCCAACGCAGAAGGATGCCCCCTTGAGCGATAGCCCAGATCTTAATCCCTTCGGGAGTCGGCTTATTCGGGATATAGGTTTTTAAGCTCGATTTGCCCGTAAATCCCTGTATGCATTCGTCAACGGCCACTTCGGTTCCTGGGACGTAGAACGAGGCAATTGTTTTTTGTATATGCTGAGACCACTTTTCGACCCGAAGGTAGGCTTTTTCGGCAGTATTATGCTGGTCGAAGTCTGAATAGTCGCAGAGACGGAAATATCGCCACAGCTGCTGAAATCGATTCAAGGGCATATGTACCGTCCAAGGATAGTAAGGCGCGACACCGTTGGGCTTAAAGGGCTTCCAGAAGTCCGTCATGGCGTTTTCCTTGTTATTTTGCATACAAATGACCATGCCGATGAAGACGTATACCTCGTCCGCCGTCACAGGACGCCATTTCGCAAGCCGGCTCGGTGTGGCGCCCTCGCTCGAAATCAGGGATTCGACATGGGTATTCGTGGCAGCAGCCCATTCTTCGACTAGAAAAACAGGGCAAAAAGCTTGGAAAATAGCCAAAGGGCTCAATGGAAGGTCTCGTACGACGGGCTCGCGACTGTCCATCTTCAGAGGTCGAAATCTCGTGCCTTTTTCGGTCGTAGGTTCGATATTTGGACGAAATGTGCCGCCGGGGTCGGTAGGGTCATTTTGGGCAAAAGAAGTAGGGCAAGTGTCGTCTGTAGCCGTCATATTTTTTTACTTTTGCTGGACTCGCATGGCAAAACACGGGATTTTACAGTACAAAATCTGTTGTTTTGCCCATGTGTTTACACTGTTTCGATACATACCATGCACAACCACTCTTTCGCCAACCCCATGTCACGACCCAAGCTAAGGCGTCCAAGGGACCAAGTGGCGAAGGGTGGCAAAACCCTTGACCTTGAGAACCAAGCGGCGAGGCTGATGAGTCAGCCTCACGGGCGAATCAGGGAAGGAGCGATGGAGCGACAGGAGCGATGGGAACGAGGGAGCAACGCTCCTCGCGCTCCATCGCTCCCATCGAAACCTTAACCTTAAATGGTCGAACAGGTCGAACAAGAGCACGTTCGGCCACGATTGACCAAGCAGACCAGAATAGTATATATAGCTTCACTCATTCCCACTTCCCTATGTCCAGATAGCTCTCCAGCTTTCAATACAATTTGATTACTCAAGAATACTTCTTGACATTATCAGACGTGATTCGCCACCCCACGCTCAGTACGTTACGCCCCGTTTCAGCTGCCAACATAAACCAGTCGGGTTACGGTTTAGTACGTTGGGAACCTTGACCGTCACACCCCACTCTTTCGCCACGCAAAAAAAAAAAAGCACCACCAAAAATCAACAACTTTACTTACACAGAACTTGACCAAAATGAGAGATATGCACAAAAATTTTCGTCTTATAAATAATAATTGAATCTCTCTATTGAATCCTGGGTCTTTTGATAAGCCGCCCTGATCGCGTGGTTGGTTGATGGGGTATGGTTTCCTCTCTGACCTCAATGACCGAGGCAGCCTCCGATTCTGACTCCTGCTCGCCTGACCAGCCACATTCCACCACAGCAGGCATATTTTGAGTCTCCTCTTCTGGTATGGCTTCTCCACCAGCTAGAGTCTCACCAAGAGTCATAAAACGTTTGTTAGGATTCGGCACCGCCTTCCTCTTCTTCCCTCTCTTCAGGCGAGCCAATTCCTCCTCTAGGCTAGCAATCCTCACAGTATGCGCCGCTACCGTCTGCTGTTCAGCCTCAAAGCCCTTGGCTATTACGTTGTACCGTCTTCGTGTCTTTGGTGTTTTGTTCAGCCCAAGATCACGAATTTGACGGCTCGTCTGTGGTGTATCGTCCGAGTCAAGATACGGCCTGGGTTCGGGAGTCGCTCTTGGGCTGCCATTTGGCTATCTTCTTGGATTTCTGGGTGCCGCAGCGCTTTGGCACGTGAGATCGGCCAATTCCCAGTAACCCTCCAGCCAGAGAGTATGTTCTTCTCGGTCATTCCAACTCGACGAGCCTTGGCGTAGGCCCTGATGAAATTAACCTTGTCCATTGGAGTGGAATCAGTCAATGAAGCGAACTTTTCCAACTCTCGTCGATATGCGGCTTTGGAGGCATTGAATACTCCATTGTCCAACGGCTGGAGCCCATGAGAGCAGTGTGCTGGCAGATAGCAACAATAAACGTTGTTCAAAAAGCACGTGGCCATCCATTCATCCTTCCGTCGCTCAGTAGTGATCTTGAGCTGAAGAAAATGAAGAACATACCGTTGCATGACTCCCATGACCATCTAAAATGATCAGCCTCGCGTCAGAGTCGTCGGCTGGCATGGTCTGGGGCAGATAGACTCTTTCAAGCCATTCAACGCCAATATGGTCGTCAGTCCACCCCTTAGGCGAAGTTATATAATACCAGTCTGCTATCTGCTTGAATTCCTCAAGAAACCACTGTTTCTGGAGTTCCTTCCCCTTGAATATTATGCCAGGGATTAAGGCGCGGCCGTCAGCAGTGACAGCTTCGATAAATGAAGTCCAATTTCGAGTTTGTGGTCCCTTGAGAAATGCCTTCCGCATTGGGTCCGCGCTTCCAACAACCAGGCTATCTAAACCTAAATAAAAAGGATTAGTCGGTCAATTTCAAGCACTGACAAGATATACAGATAGATACTTGCCGAAACCAGTCATAATACCCCCTTCGTCAACGTTAACGGTGTTTTCAGGCTTGATCCAGCCATACTGGCCCTCCCTGATATCAAAGTACCAATGAACTGCCTTAGGCGTGAAAGAGTCGAACCTTTTGGCTTCTTGGCGTCTACCCATCTTGGTCTTCAGGTCTGTGCGGCGCTCGATAAATCTGGTCACCCAATTGCGTCCTAACTCGGGATGTTCGTCCTGCTGTCTCAACAGGCCCATGACGCAAGCGCGGATCTGATTGTGGGACGGAGCATAGCCCAAGGATTCCTGACGGAGTATCCAGAAAGCTAACCTGTCCTCTTGATTCTTGGACAAACGTCGGCGAGGGTGAATCTGCTCTTTCACGGCTCCCCGGCCGTTAAGTCTGTCGATTAGAGTCCTTCGGGGCACTCCCCGTCTCTGAGCCGCTTGGGAGGGTGAAAAGCCATTATCAGTAATATCCAATATTGCCTCAGCCATGTCGTCCTCTGTATATTCCCATCGAAGCCGCGAGATAGGCATTTTTTTGTCGTTGTCAAAGACAAAGACCAAAAAACACGAGAAAGAGCGGTGAGGAGCTTGGTGACTGAACTGACCATACTTCAATAGCACGGCCTGCATATATCGCATACCCCGCACAGCCTTACAGAGTCAAAACAATTACCTCCAATCATTTCTATAATCAATAGAGGTAACTTCTTTTAGGTAGCTATTTATTTTGGCCAACTTTCGTATAAGTGAATTTGACGAGTTTTGGTGGTGCTTTTTTTTTTTTGCGTGGCGAAAGAGTGGGGTTGGCGAAAGAGTGGTTGTGCATGGTAACGCGTGTTGCTGTCCGAGGTATGCGGGGCAGGTGGGGCCTGTCCATGTACAAAAAGAGAGCAGGCACCTTACGACAGCTAAGGGGATACATCAAGTACTTCCTCTGGGATCTTGTCCACTAAAGGCTGCTAATTACGGCAACCTAACGTTCCTGAGAACACCATCCCTTCAATTCTTCCACCCAACTTCGATCCGTTTCACAATTCTATAAACCTGACGCCTTTAACGGGAGGTCCTTTATCAGGGAATCCTCCGCCGAACTGTGTGAAACTTGCTGTGGGCTTGTTAGAAGATGAATTCGACCTGCGAGAGGTGGCTTCGCGAGAATTTCCACCAGAAATCTCTTCTTCCCATATTCGGTCTTCCATCAGCCTATACGAAGATGAGATGTTAGCTGCATCCCAAAGATCAATATGCTGTTCGTGCGGCAAGTTTTTCACAGGATATGTATATCAAATTGACGATCACGATAATTTCATCCAAACCCACCAAACGAGCTTGGATCGATGTGGCCTTCACGAAGATTCTTGGGATTTCTGTAGTCAATGCTATACAGCCATTAGACGCAGCAGCATTCCCAAATTTTCGGCGGAAAACTTTGTCAACGTCTCAATGTGCCAGCATTATCCATCGGCATTGGAAGACCTTACGCCCGTCGAGGAATGCCTTATCGCGAAATGCCACCCTGTTGGTACGATCCTCAAATTGCGACCTGGTGGCCATGCCTCTCCAACAAACTACAATGCGTTGCGAGGCCACATGATTGTCATTCCGCAAGACCCTGGACCCCTCCTTCAGATCCTCCCAAGCCCTGAACTGAGGTTAGACAATCTATTCAAGGTCTTCTGGCTTGGTAAACACCGTCCCACCAATCAGGATCTAAAACCGTTCTTACGCGTTCGAAAGGACAAAGTTCTGACGGCGTTGCATTATCTTGTCCAGCACAACCATCTTTATCACGATATCACAATCAACCATACGATGACAGACGCCTGGCCTTCCGACTTTATCCCGCCTGAAATCGCTGATAGCATCATTCATCTTGAGGATCCGGATCATCACGAACGCGAAGGATATAGTGTTAGCCTTCAAACTGGGAACTATGAAAATGACTTCCAGGCGGCTCAAGATGAGGCATTTCTTCCCAATGACAATGATCCGTTCGTGACCGGCTCAGTCTACACGGATGTCAATGGAGAACGGACGGATTCTAACCTTCGGTTGATTGATGCCTTGTTAGGAGTGGTAACAGGCAACACGCGTTGGGTGGATGAAACAGATCAAGCTGCAGATAGTTCGGATGAGCCCGAGCACGAGCATAGACAAAGAGATTTGCCAACAATCTCTTATGCTATTCACAGCCAGGCTACACTGATGAGTAGCTGGGAAGATCCCCATTATTTCACTGGCGCTTTCCCGACATTGTTTCCCAATGGCCTCGGTGGCCATCAAGATCAGAGGCCCATACCAGTGTCACTTAATACTTTTGCACAGTGGGCATTAAGCCACCATAGCAGAAGGTTAGAGTCTCCGAAACTATGATGTTATACTGACCTTCGCAGGTTTGCTCGCCATAAGACATTCATGTACCTTCTCTACGACGTGATACAGCTGCGCCGATCATCTCTCGGAAACGCTATGCTTGTTAAACGCCAAAACTGGAGATCTGTTAGGGATGATATCGCCTCTTTGACTGTCGATCAGTTGCAGACTGCCGCAACAGCAGTTTCCAATGGACAACCCATTAAGGACCCCGCAGTCCGCAGACTTCAGCAAGGCCTTACAACAATTGGCATGCGAGTACCTGAATCATTCTCCCAAAAGCTGATGATGCGGACTGAAATCAAAGGACTTATTGTACGGGGTGCCGAACCGGCAATTTGGGCGACGATCAATCCTTCCGATTTACGGAACCCTCTCGTTCTAATCTTGGCAGGAATCGAAATCCCTGCCGATGCCGTCCCTGCAGCGACCGCGGCTATTCGTCATACAGCAGCAACGTCAAACCCAGTGGCAGTTGCCCAATTCTTCAATCACGTTTGTAAAGCCATCTTTGATGGTCTCATCCAGTCTGGCACAGGACGTATTGGAATCCTTGGGCAAGTGGCAAATCACTACGGCGTTGTTGAGACAAACGGTCGTGGCATGCTACATCTTCATGTCTTGATATGGCTTACGGCCAATCTTGCCTTCGGCACTCTGCGGGAACGGCTTGTACAAGATGGGGCCTTTGCTCAACGGGTGATACGGTATCTTGAATCTATCATTGTTCACAGCATAAACTCGGAGAATGATAGCATTCCGGAATCAGGGCCCGCAAATACGCCACCTTCTTCTAAGGATCCGGGTTCTGATAACGAATTCCGTCAAAGGCTCACGGCTGATAGCAATGCAGTTGCTGGTAAAAGTCAAATCCATTCCTCGAACCACACCGCTACCTGTTTCAAGTATCGTCAAAGGGGGCGAGGGAAGGATGCTTGCAGATTTGGTATGCCACGGGACCTTCGGCCGCATTCTGAAGTGGACGAGCTAGGTGTGGTCCATCTCGCTCGAAACCATGGTTGGGTCAATCCATGGAACCCAGCAATCGCCAGTTGCATCCGATCAAATCACGATATCTCCTGGATCCCAACCACTACCAAGTGCCTGGCTCTCATCTACTACCTTACAAATTATGCGACGAAGGATGACGTTTCCCCACACCAAATGCTAGTAAAGGCTGCATTGCTGAAACAAAGCATGGATAAGGCAAAGGCCACTCAGACACCAGATGCTGCCGACATGCGATTTCGGAAAATGGATATGGACCAATTTGCTCTTCGCTGCTTCAACACTCTGTCTCACGACCGCGAGATTAGCGGTGTACAGATCGCCAACTCCTTGCTTCAGCTACCGACATATTACACAAGGAATTACAACTTTGTCCAAGTCAATCTCTGGTGGCTAAGGCGATATGTACGCACCGCCATTGAGTCTACCGGATCACTGTTCGATGGCTCTCCCGAGTTCACAGGCGAAGAGGAATGCGCCTTTCAACCCAAGGATACGGCTCCTGTAAGCCGTTTCGACAACTACAGATGGCGTGGTCCAGATCTAGCTCATCTTACCTTTTTCGAATACTGCATGTTAGTAGATGTTAAGAGAAGGTCTGACGCAACGACATCCGACGTGGAATTCGATACGATCCACCCCAAGAGCAACACACACGTGCAGCGCATGGCACGTACCGAGTCTCAGGTGAAGACCGTGTCCTTCAACGGCCAATTCTCTCAGTACCAGATCCAGGAGGAAGGTGTTCGTGGAGGTCATCCAAACACAACTGCTATCAAGAATGACCTCGCCGAAGTGCAATTGGGGTTTTTCCTACCATGGGACCAACTGCCGGCCCTATTTCAACAACACGCTTCTGAGTATGACACAAAACGGGATGCCTGTTCGAGAATATGGGACATTGTTGAACCCACGCTTTCGCCTCATAATCGCAACTTCGCTAGGAACATGGAGCTCCTTCGGAAATCCAGAGAGGATGCAATGGTTGACGCCGCTCTCCGTAACGCAACGGTGATATCTCAGGACGACCTCGACCATAACATTGACGATATGGAAATTGCTAATTCCGACTTAGATGCCGAAGAATCTCAGGATTCTCCACAACGGGAATTCACCAATGAGGCTCTGATATCGGCCTACCATTCCATCGCTACATCTTGGCGCAAGGAACTTCATGCCGCCAGCCAGCGTATTCCATTCTTATCTTCAAAAGCGCACCTTGTTCAATGCCTGCAATCACGAAGTCTTGTGCCTCTTGATATTTTTCGACTTCCCACGTTTACTACCTCTGGCATTAGATTCTTCCCCAACCCTACACTAGAAAGCTGGAAGCTACAAATCAAAGGCCTTGCTACACGCGATGAGCTTGATAACATCGAACCAGAAGAGCGTATTGCACTTGAGGGCGACAATTTCGGTCCTGATCTTGGTGATGGCACTTTCCACCCTACTCTGAGTTCACTCCAAGCCATACCAAACTTAATAAACCTTCGCTCTCAAGTCGGCGATAGCCCTTCTGGTACAACTCTTACCACACTAGTCTGCAAAGTTCTCCCTCTCAACACAAAGCAGAGACTTGTTATAGAAAGAGTGCTTTCTGCCGCGATAGCTTGGAGAGATAATCCATATGATGCATCCAGGCGGGATCAGATGCTCCTCTACGTTGGAGGAGAAGGCGGAACTGGCAAGAGTCGAGTCATCAAAGCCATTGTTGCCGGCATGGACCTTATGATGCGAAAGCATGAGGTCATCCTGATGGCGCCTACAGGAGCTGCTGCTGACAATATCAGTGGAAATACCTACCATACCTCTTTGGGTATTTCAATTTCCAAGACCCAAAAGCCTACAGTAAGCGCTCGCGTCAAAAAGTTGTGGTCCAGGAAGACGATTATACTCATGGACGAAGTTAGTATGTTGGATTTAACTTCGTTAAGCATGATCAACAATCAGTGCAAGATTGCAAAATCCCTGGATCGCAGCTCGCCTGACCTCTTTGGTGGACTGCCAGTTATCATTTTCTTTGGGGACTTCTTCCAATTCCCGCCTGTAAAAGGGCCAGCACTGTGTGTCACATATTGGGATATCGGATTTTGCAGCTATGACAACAGTCAAGCTTTCTGCCCTTCATCATAAGGTTCCACAGCCACTTTCCTCGTCACTGGCCTCGTCATCAGCTTCGTCACAAGCTATGATCAGAAGGATAGCTAGATAAAGTCAAATAGTCCGTAGCATCCGGACCGTCTTGGCTGTCCGAGGTCATCATCAGTCTCTTCATCTATAAAGACTGACCCAAAGACCCTCATTAGATAGGAAGAATAGCAAGAGCTTCTCACACACATGATCACTTCCATCTCCTAGATGCAACACTGTGGAGAGAACCGAGACATGGGAATAGCGAGGATGCCAATGGCCAGATGGTCTGGCATCTGTTCAAAGAAGTAATTATCCTCAACGAGCAGATAAGACAAGCACAGGACCCCATATTCCGAGATTTGGTCCGCCGAGCAAGGGCTTCTGCCTTGACTGAAGAAGATCTGGCTTTGCTGAACACCAGAGTGATAACTTCTCTTTTCATGCCGGAACTGGAAGGTGCAACTTTCGTTGTGAAATTGAACGCACTTCGACATCATCTCAATCTCGTCAGAACGGAACACTTTGCTCGATGTCGATCACAACGAATTTACATCTTCCCAGCCCAGCACAGCAGAACCACTTCTACATCCTCTTTCCCTCTTTATCTCGAAGACTTGCTTCAACAAAGGGATCAAGGTACTAAGATCCCTTTTCAAGGCCTTTTCCTCTACACACCGGGGATGCCTGGGGTAATTCTTGCTAACATCTGCACCCTTCTTGGACATGTCAATGGCACACGTGGTATTCCTTCAGGTATCGTTATTGACCCATCAGGTGTGCCTTCCCACGACCGATTACACGACGTGCAGTTACACTAACAATGGACAGCGGACTTTTTCGAGATTGATGACCTGTTCATCTTATGTACTAAACCGCCAGCCTGTGTTCTATTCCGCCAAGAGAATCCGAAGCACCTTGGCTTTGAACATCTCCAGGCTAACGACTTCCCTGTTTTCCCTATAGAGAGATCAATCACCATCAAGACATATTCCGTACGGAGAAAACAAGTTCCAATATGTGCAGCATTTAGCCTGACGGATTATAAAGTACAAGGGGCGACTCTCAAGACAGCAGTCCTTGACCTAAAAGATAATCCATCTGCCAAGGGTCAAGACATGCATAAGAAGTTCTGTTCTATGCTGGTCCAACTTTCGCGTCCTCAATCTTTAGATGGTCTGTATCTCTTACAGAAACTTGAGATGAAGGACCTCCGATTTCGTCCACATGATGCGCTACTCACTGAGATGGAAAGGCTTCATAAACTCGAGGAGGAAACCATACGCACATGGACAAGACATTAAATTTTGACTTTCTCAATCTACATTGTAGTTACATAATACCCGTACATTAGAAGCCTATAGATAGATTATAGATACACTACCTGTCAGGCACGGGCAAGGGAGAAGAAACCAGGCGGGGAAGAAAAGGTGATGTAAGACGACGGAGTGGTAGCTGTCACCACCAAATCAGGGACTCTTCTGGGCAAGGTAACACGGTAGGTCGGTCAACCAAAGGAGCCACAACGACAGCTCAGGAACTGACATGCTACCTACTACACATCTCCTGAGTGCGTGAACACCTGCACAATGTCAATTGCCCCACATGCCTTCAGGAACCCCGGAAGTACGTGAGGGGTACGGAGGGCCCTTTCAAAAGTCTTGTCCAAGCGCTAAATGCGCCACATCTCTCAATCCTTGTCAGTTACCTAAGATACAAGATGTAGAATCCAGCCACAATGAGTTAGCTGCTACGTCCACTATAGTTTTAGGGGTGCTAGGGGGATTATAATCTAACACAGTGAGGACAGGCTGCTGTAAAATCAGCAGCCTTCAGCGAATGCCGCACCGTAGAAAGTACTTGATGTACTTAACCCAGCCACAGCTGTTGGGTTTCCTTTTTCGAACTAGCGCTTGGACAAGACTTTTGAAAGGGCCCTCCGTACGGAAAGTTTAATCCGTGAAAGATTTCGTGCCAATTCCCCGCCAAAACACCACCAATTCATTTTGATGAGAACGATGGAGTCCCCTCCAATTCTTGACGAGATCCGGGTCATCAATCCCTATGATGACAAGAGCTTCCTCGATGAGAGGCACAGCCATCGCATTTGGCCAAATGACTCGACCCGGGCCGCGGTTTTTCCGGCCGAAGAGGACCAAGGCACGACCTTCGAGCCCTTCCCAGTGGAACGGCGCGAATTTCACATCAACACACTGCCCCCAACGCCTCTGAAGCTGTTCCAACTTTTCCTCCCTATATCACTCGTTGAAAAATGGGTCGTCTACACCAAAAGCTGGGTCTCGTGGCTGAAAATGAACGGCTGAAAATGAACGGCTGGATTGACAGCTGGAAGACCGAAATGAAGCTAACTTCAAAACTCCACAAATGGGAAGGTCCAACGGCTTCAGAGGTGATGACGATGATTGCAGTGCTTATTTATATGGGTGTGCATAAGGAAAAGAAGATACGAAGCTATTGGGAGAGCCCCAAGCCCGGTATTCAACGGTCTCAACACTCATTTATTAAGTTCATTTCATACGATAACTTTCAACTTATCCACAGGCACCTTCGCCCCTTTGACCACACCCAAGTTGACGAGACTGCACCACTTCCGAAGGTATTCCAAGGCGTTGAAGAGTGGTCTGAGCATATACAAGCCGTATCTATGCGGCTATTCCGGCCTGGATCTCAGCTGGCTATCGATGAGTGCATAATCCGCTATACGGGCAGAAATGACGCTATCACGACTATCAAAAGCAAGCCCGACCCCGTGGGCTTCAAGATTTGGGTCATAGCCCAGCTGGGCTTCTTTATTCACTGGCTATGGCATATCAAAGATGCAGAACACGGCGCTGTTGACGTTAAAATTTCAACGCAGACATTATCATCACAACCGTCACAAGCCCGGCCTAGGAAAAGAAGAAAGGTCTCAGCCAAGGCCGCAGAGAAAGCCCCTGATATAGAAGACAACAATGAAGCAGTGAATTCTACCCAAGCCATCGTTGTTAGCCTTACAAAAACACTGCCAAAATCGACATATCACGTATTTGTGGATAACCTCTTCTCGTCCCCACCTCTCTTCCGCAACCTCCGCAAACAGGGCTACGGGGCCACTGGCACAGCTCGTACGAATAGCGGCATCCACGAGGAATTAGCCAGGGATAAGAACGATGACGGTAAGGTAAAAAAAATGTACGAATTTAATGCCGTCAAGGCGATACCAACCCCTGACAACCAGGTACTGACTTCAAGATACTTTTGGCTGAGAATCCCCTACTAATTCGTCTTCGTGCTGTAACCATAGGTCAACCAAATCGCTTGGAAGGACAATAAGCTTGTGTTATTCTTATCTACCGTGTTCACTGGTGCCGACGATGAGCGTGTCATCCGACAGAGGAAGAAGCCGTCATCCAAGAAGTCAGAGGCCAAGCCGATACGCCTTTTTTTTGGTAACGAAGCTATTAAAATGATCAACATACCGACAGTAGCTGCTGCTTATAACGACGAGATGAACCATGTTGACCGTGGTGACCAATTGAGGTCATATTATAAGTATGATCATGCCCTACGCCGTGGTGCATGGCAGGCACTAGCCTGGACCTTCCTCCTTGATGTGGCCCTTATTAGCAGCTATGTTGTTCAACTTCACGGGCAGCCAAATTGGAAGAGATATACCAACCACAGAGCGTGGCGAGAGTGCATTTATAACGAATTATTTAACGCCTACGGTTACGACAGTCAGGCAAGGAAGCACTACCGAGCAGGAGACGAGCGTGATCTACAAAGCCCTCAATTACAGAGGGAACACACCAATCGTGAGATAAATCTCGTCAACCGTCATGTCATGTCAGACTGCCTAGCCTGTCAGGGGTGTCGGCAAGGGCAGGTGAGAGCAAAAGCTCAGAAATGGAGCCCTCTTGAAGAGATCACCGGCAATGAGGAGAAAAAGGAGCAAGAGACGCTACGGTCGCAAACTTCGTATGGCTGCCGTATTTGTAATGTAGCAATTTGTAAGTCCAAGCATTGCTGGGACTTCTATCACCACCTAATTTAGCAGAAGAATTTTGTACCTTTAATTTGATGCACTTTAATTGGCTACAACCCCTCATCGTGACCTCGTTGCAGGTTTTCACGCACTCAGGAGATAGGCCAATGCCGTACCCTCACAGGTGTTGACGCGCGAGGTGCTAGAGAAAGGCACCTGGAGGAGCTATGAAGCTAACTGTGATAGTCCAGGATGACCCTCGCGCCTGACGCCCAAGGCCATATCCTTGACATTATGTACCTTAATAGTGGCCTCTGATTTTAGCGTCCCACACCAGTCAGAGCCCGCTATTCCCGCCTTCCACTTTGTTCCCAGCATCGTTCATCGTTCAATCATTCCAGAGTTCCGGGGCATCTGCCTGCGTCAGCGGGCGTTACCAGTCAACAAATCTGACGCCAAGCCTTCCCGATTCAGCTTTTACTGTAACGTGATCTCGGTGAATTCGAAGCACGTGTTAAACCCGGATAAAATTTGTTCCTGCCACCCTTGCTTTGTTTTCGCCACTCCCCTCCCGTCACCCCGAGGTTTCTTACCATTGCAAACAAACAAAATTGGCAGGTCTTGCCGCTATCTCCGCCCTTGTGAGCGAAGTCGCGATGGAGGCGGGGCTCGACATATATCGCGCTCGTTTCGACAACGTCCAAACGGGTCTCACACGAGAGGTCGACCGAGGAATGGTATTAACCGAGGTAGGTTTGGTTTAGGTGGGTGGGCTCCATTGTGAACGGGCGTGTTGATGTCTTTGATGGCAGGAGCTTCTGAATGAGCTGGAGGGTACGACAGCCGAGTTAAAGCAGACAAAGCTTGAGCTAGACAACGAGCGCGAGGCAAGAAATCGTCTCCGACAGGAGGTCGAGGAGATCAGGGAATGGAAACAGCGGCAGAAAAGACGGCCGTTCGTAGTCGCGCTGATCGACGCGGACGCAGACTGTTATGTGGTAAGCTGGTCCGCGCTCAAGCGATATTTATTTGGGAGTTGCTTGCCCGGCTCACAACGTCCTTGTAGTTTCATGACAGCTTCATCACGAGGGGGGTGAAGGGAGGTGAAGACGCAGCCGACACGCTCCTAGTTGCATTGCAACAGTATGTGCGAAAGGTGACGTGTGAGTCCGACGGAATGGATATTCTAGTGAGGGCGTTTGCGAACGTGAGCGGGCTGAGTGCTGCGCTCCAGCGTAGTGGGAGGTTGAACGGTGAAGGGCAGCTAAGGGCGTTTGCTACCGTGTGACGGTCAAGGTTCCCAACGTAGTAAACCGTAACCCGACTGGTTTATGTTGGCAGCTGAAACGGGGCGTAACGTACTGAGCGTAGGGTGGCGAATCACGTCTGATAATGTCAAGAAGTATTCTTGAGTAATCAAATTGTATTGAAAGCTGGAGAGCTATCTGGACATAGGGAAGTGGGAATGAGTGAAGCTATATATACTATTCTGGTCTGCTTGGTCAATCGTGGCCGAACGTGCTCTTGTTCGACCATTTAAGGTTAAGGTTTCAATGGGAGCGATGGAGCGCGAGGAGCGTTGCTCCCTCGTTCCCATCGCTCCTGTCGCTCCATCGCTCCTTCCCTGATTCGCCCGTGAGGCTGACTCATCAGCCTCGCCGCTTGGTTCTCAAGGTCCAAGGGTTTTGCCACCCTTCGCCACTTGGTCCCTTGGACGCCTTAGCTTGGGTCGTGACACGATGTCTCCCTCCCAATGGTCTTGTCCTCAAGGCCGTAGCTCCCCACTTGTGTTGGTTCGTCAAATTTCCTTTCCTTCGTCCTGTCATCATGCTGACAGTATGTCGGGCAGAGTCGTGAAACGTTCGACAGCGCGAAAAAATCGAGAAGTCGAAACTCTCGCAGAGTTCGTTGAAATTTTCGGTGTCGAAATGACGCCGTGTGCTTTTTGCGCCCGCACCGGGCGTCCCTGCATTGTTGGGCCGGGTTCCTCTCGTTGTTCTGAATGCGTGAAGGCTCATCAATCGTGTGAGCGCTCAGGTTCCGAGGCCGCGACTCATGGGTGTCCTTCCTTGGTTGCTTTTCTGGTGTTTGTGCTGACTCACCCTCCTAGTCCTTAGAATCGTTCGTGAGAAGAAAAAGTTGCGTCAACAGCGTTTGGACACTCGAAACGAGTTGGCCGCCCTCCGTAGCTCCCTGGAGTTGTCACAAAAGATGGTCCAGGACACCCAGGCTCAAATTATGGCGGCTTTTGCGAAGCTGGAGCGGATTGAAAAAATGGAGGATCATTTGGAGGAGAAAGGTATTCCTGCGGCGGAGGCCATGGATGCGAGAGAGGTGGAAGATTTAGATGAATTGGATCGTCTTGAAACGGAGGAGCGTCAAGGTGCTGAGGCGGGTTTCCTGGATGCTGCTCAGCTTCCACCGGATGTGTTGGATACTATCGATTGGAATTCTTTGAGCTTTTCCGCTGGTTTCGACGCGGTGGTTGGTGAAAGTTCTTCAGCAAACGTTGGGCATTGATGAGGTGTTTGGCTGGTTCCCAGGTATTTTCGGCGTCGGTGTACCCTTTCCACTTGACCAGGTATTCCAATCGATTTCCCTTTTCCTCGTTTCTTCTTGCTTTGAGGATTTTCTCTGGCTCGTATTCTCGTTCGTCTTCAACTTCCATATCGTCGTCGTAGCCTGTGTCGACTTTGATTGTTCCTTCCGCTGATTTGAGTAATGAAATGTTAAAGACTGGATGGAGCTTGACCTTCGGTGGTAAGTCCAATTTGTAGGTGCTGTCTGAGAGCTTCTTGAGAATTTTGAATGGTCCGAGGTATTTGAAGTCGAGTTTTTTACTTGGGCGCTTTGTCTCGATGTTTTTTGTGGATAGGTAGACCATGTCTCCCTCCGAAAAAGTCGGTCCTTCCGATCTTTTCTGGTCGTAGTAGCGCTTCATTCGTTCTCGTACGAACTCGAGTTCCGTCCTCAGTTCCGTGTGTAGTTCTCTCAACTTGTC
Organism: Dactylonectria macrodidyma; assembly: GCA_020744425.1. Classification (NCBI taxonomy): domain Eukaryota; kingdom Fungi; phylum Ascomycota; class Sordariomycetes; order Hypocreales; family Nectriaceae; genus Dactylonectria; species Dactylonectria macrodidyma. Next base: position 96,371 of record JAGMUV010000041.1, on the reverse strand, counting down.
CGCTTCGAGGATTGCTTTGACGTTTTGGATTCCATCGTATGAGTCTCTATACGGGTCTGGTGTGTAACCAAATAACGCGTAAGCTGGTGTGGTCTTGATGCTTTCTTGGAGTGAGGTGTTGTAAGCGAACTGAGCCATAGGCAGCAGTTTTGCCCAATTGTTCTGCTCGTAGTTGATGTAACATCGTAGGTATGTTTCCACAATCTGGTTGACTCGTTCCGTCTGTCCATCTACCTGGGGTCGGTAGGCCGTTGACATTCGTGGGTGCAGTCCTAGTTGAGCCATGAGGCCTTTCCAGAACTTAGAATCCAATGTTGATCCTCTGTCAGAGATGATCTCGTCAGGCATTCCGTGTACGCTAACAATATTTCGCATGAATATGTAGGCAAGCTGTTCGGAATCCGTCTGTTCGTTGAATGGTAGAAAATAGGAAAACTTCGTTAATCGGTCAACGATTACGAGTATGCTGTCGTAGTGTACTCCTGTAGCGGGGTCTTCTGAAATCGGTAGTTTGGTAATAAAATCCATAGTGATCGATTGCCAAGGTCGCTCTGCGACTTCCAATGGCTTGAGCTTGCCGTAGGGCTTATGCCGTCGTGCTTTGGTGCGTGCACACAAGTCACATCGTTGTAGTACCGTCTGCACCACGTTTTTCATTTTCGGGAATTCATAGGTTCGTTTGAGTCGTTCCATCATCTTGGCTATTCTGGGATGTCCGTGCAGTCTGTGTTCATGGATGTGTTTGACCAGAGCTTCTTGAAGGTGTGTTGGTACTTGCATTTTCCCCGTTTTTTCTTCTTCTGCAATGTCCTGGTTGTGTTCGTAAATCCCATGGAACAGTTGTTCTTCCGTGATTTTGTCGATAAAAGCGATTCTTCGAGTTTCCATGAGTTTTGCCTGCTGGATGTAGGCTACTTGTCGTTGTTCATAGTGACCTTCTGGCGTCTGGTGCAGGATTTGATCTTGCACAATGGTTTGTTCTGTCTTGAAGTCACTTCGTCGGCTGATAGCGTCAGCTCGTCCGTTCTCTGATCCTTTCCTGTGGATGATGGCATAGTCGAATTCAGAGAGGTATTCAGCGTATCTGAGTTGCCTTCCGCTGAGTTTTTGTGTCGTTGCAAAATGGGATATGTTCTTGTGGTCTGTGTAGACCTTGACCTTGTGCTGACTTCCTAGGAGATAGTGTCGAAATTCCTTAAAAGCATTGACAATTGCAAGAAATTCTTTGTCGTAGATAGGATAGTTGAGCTCGGCTCCGTGTAGTTTTCGTGAATAGAAGGCTATTGGATGTAGCTTGCCATTTCCATCTCGTTGTCCAACTTGGGCCCCTAATGCGTAGTCTGACGCATCAGTCTCTAATTCGACTTCTTTGGCGGGGTCGAATGTGGCTAGAACGGGTTCTTTCAGGATTGCCTCCTTGAGTGCTTGGAACGCTTCTTCTGCCTTTTGGGTCCAGATGAATCTTGTCTCCTTCTTTGTAAGTTCAGTCAACGGTATTGCGATTTTCCCAAAATTGCGTATAAACCTTCGGTAGTAGTTTGCGAATCCTATGAAGGATTGTACTTCCTTAAGGTTCTTCGGTCGTGGCCAATCTCTGACGGCCGCTATCTTCTTGGGGTCCATCCGAATTTCGTTCGGGCTGATGATGTGTCCCAAGAATTCTACTTCGTGTGTGTGGAATATGCTTTTCTCGGGTTCGACGAGTAGGTTTGCATCTTGGAGTGCCTTGAGAACTTTATGGACGTGTTCCGTGTGTTCTTCTTCCGTTTCTGAAAAGATTAGGATGTCGTCCAGATAGCATACCACAAAGTCGTCGAGATGTTCTCTCAGCACGTGGTTGATCATTCGCTGAAATGCCGCTGGTGCGTTTGTCAAGCCAAACGGCATGACTGCGTATTCAAACAGTCCGAATTTCGTTCGAAATGCTGTTTTCCATTCATCTCCTTCCTTGATACGGATAAGGTTGTAAGCTCCCTTGAGATCTAGAGCTGTAAACCATTTCTTGTTGTGCAGTCTGTCTCGTAGCTCTGTGACTAGGGGCAACGGCGTTCGATCCTTGAGGGTAATGTCGTTGAGTTGCCGATAGTCGATAACGAGTCTGAGTTTTCCATTCTTCTTGGGCACAAACATGACTGGGTATCCTGCCGAGGACTTGGAGATTCGGATGTATCCTTTCCTCAGCATGTCTTGGAGGTATTCCTTCAGCGTTCGTAGCTCCACTTCGTTGAGGTTGTAGATGGGATAGAACTTTGGTTTTGTTCCAACTTTTAGTTCTATTTCGAGGTCCCATTCGCTGTGTTCTGGTAGTCCGGTTTCCAGTTCTTCTTCAAACAGCTTCTGATAGATGCGGTACTGCAAGGGTACGTTCTTGAGCCTTTCTTGTTTGTTGGTTGGTGTATGTCCTCCTTCGAAAGCTTTCTTCTGAAGCTCGAGGACTTCATCCATTTGCTTGAGTTTGCGTTTGACGAAAGCAATGGTTCTTCTAGTGCGGTTTGCTTCTTTTCTCGCACTGATATGTCGTGTCCCTTTGGGTGGTGAGGGGGTTCCTTCCTCATGCCATCCTTCTCCGTCGTCATCGGTAGAAGGTTGAGATCTCAATTCATCGTCTGACTCGTCGTCATCGTTGGAGAGTGCGTCGTTCCATTGCCGCACCTGGCCAGTTCTCCAATCAATCCATGGGTTGTACTTGTACAGCCATTTGTAACCTAGGACCAAATCGTGGCTCATGGCAATCACATCGAACGTGATTCCTTGATTTCTTTCGTCGATTTGGACTTTGAGGTGATCAATCTCTCGGTCTACTCGTCCTCCATTCGAGGTGAACGGTTGTCCCTCCAGGTTCTCGGCTCTGTACGGTCTCTTCTTGTACTTCCATCTGAGTCCAAGTTCGTTGACCACTTCGGGGTCCATGTAGTTCTCTTCTGCACCGCTGTCTACCAAAGCGTTATACTCCTTTCCGCGTATTCGTACTGAGAGGTTGAACGACTTCTGTCGCTGTCCGGGTTTTCCTGCACTTCTGAGTGCCCTTGTAGGGAGTTCTTCCCTAATTTCGCCCGCCTGCGGCCCTCCTACAGGTGGCGTTCGTCGTTTGGGTTCCCGAGTGTTGCATTGTCTCTCGATAGTCGTCGTCGTTCTTGTCGAGACTTCCTGCTCTCCCCTCGCAGGGTTCGTTCCGTGAGGAATCGAGATTCTTTGCTTGTGACTTCTTCCGTGTCCGACAGATATTCTGAATCTTGTTCGGACTGTCCCTTGGAGTTGTTTTCGGGGTGTTCTTGTTCGCACTCCTGGCTCCTCCACGGCAGTCGTTGCTCGTAGAGATCAGGGTCGTTTCCTTCGTCACTAGTTTCAGGATATTCCTCCGCTGGAGTCCTTCGTACCATGGCCACCGTACGTGTTCGTGAAGACTCGAGTTCCTTGGTAGGTTTCGGGAAGATAGCATTGACTACTTTTTCGTCCAAGTGGTCGATGCACTTGTCGTCATAGCAATGTATCCATCCGAGATTCTTGTGATCAGGCTTGGTCGTTCTAATTGCTCGAGTTGCCTCTTCGTCGTCCTGGTTTTGGACTATGTTAACCTGTTTCTTGCCTTGGCTCCTTGGCTTCTTCGCCTGTTCGCAGTTAGACGAATAATGCCCATACTCGCCGCAATTGTAGCATTTGATCTTGCTGATGTCTCTCGGTCTCCTCTCTCTTCCTTTCTGAACGTTCCCCATATTCATGGGTCCGGGTTCAGTGCCGTGAGAGGTGTCAGGCTGTCTCTTTTGTCCCTGGTTGGACTGGTTCTTAGCCTTGTATTGAGGGTAGTTGTAGTTCCCCTTCTTTTCCTGGCGTCTCGCGAAGTTTCGATTGTCGATCTTGACTGCCGTTTCCATGTAGTTATCCAATGTCATCATAGCCTTGTCAATCTTGCAGAGTTCGTCCTTGACATCTTCCTTGAGGCCTCGATAGAACCTATCCTTGAAGTATGTCTCATCCCAAGGTATTCTGGAGGCTACCTGAAGGAAGTTGGCGACATATTCGGATGCAGCTTTTGTTTGCTTCAGTCTCATCAGTCGATCAGTGGCCGCCTGTACTTCATCTACTTCCCCGAAGACCTTTTTCATCCTATCTTCGAATGTGTCGTAGTCTCGAAAGATTGTCATGGTCACATCGCTCGGGCTTCCTCGTACGTAATCGCTGAGGAATGGCTCGAACCATCCTAGCGCGCTTCCGGTGAGGCAGCTTCCTGCGAACTTGACACGGTTTTCGTGCTTGAAGAATTGCGTGGGGTAGTAGTGAAAGTAGGTGCGTAGCTCCGTCAGGAATGTTTTGAGCTTCTTCTGGTCTCCGTCAAACTTGGTTGGTTTGTGAGGCTTGATGATTTCTCCGAGATCTTTCCCTCCATTGGCCTGGTTGGCAAGACTTTCGATGGTGTTGATTTGTTCGTTCCTGTGTCGGTTCCGTTCTTCATAGGTTCCGACGAGCTTGTCGACCTGTTCCTGCAGGGTCTTGTTATTGTTCCGGAGCCTCTCGGTTTCTTCCGCCTGCTGTGCCTTGCTAAGCTCGAATTGGGCGAGGTTTCTTTCCTCGATCTGCTTCATTCTTTCAATGGCTCCGTGCTGACTTTCGACCACCGCCATGAGGCTCTTGACACGTTCATGTAAGACTCGGATTCTTTTGTCATCGTCTTCATCCGAATCAGACATTCGGACAATGTCTTCTTCATGGTCCTTCGGTGGGGAGTCCTGAGGCTGCATTCCCTTGGAGGATTCTCCAGTAGTACCTTTGGCAGGCATATTGTCGAGACTTCGTTATTGCTCAGCGTGACGCGGCGTACAACTGAACAAGAGCTTTCAACGTGTGACGGTCAAGGTTCCCAACGTAGTAAACCGTAACCCGACTGGTTTATGTTGGCAGCTGAAACGGGGCGTAACGTACTGAGCGTAGGGTGGCGAATCACGTCTGATAATGTCAAGAAGTATTCTTGAGTAATCAAATTGTATTGAAAGCTGGAGAGCTATCTGGACATAGGGAAGTGGGAATGAGTGAAGCTATATATACTATTCTGGTCTGCTTGGTCAATCGTGGCCGAACGTGCTCTTGTTCGACCATTTAAGGTTAAGGTTTCAATGGGAGCGATGGAGCGCGAGGAGCGTTGCTCCCTCGTTCCCATCGCTCCTGTCGCTCCATCGCTCCTTCCCTGATTCGCCCGTGAGGCTGACTCATCAGCCTCGCCGCTTGGTTCTCAAGGTCCAAGGGTTTTGCCACCCTTCGCCACTTGGTCCCTTGGACGCCTTAGCTTGGGTCGTGACATACCGGCTTCAGCCGCCGCCAGGCTTTTTTCGACTTTGTGGATGTCGGGCCGGGAAAGGAACGGGCGGATCATAAGGTTCAGGGTGAGATTAAACGATTTCTCTTTTCTACCTTTCTCTCTCCTTGATTCCCTTACTCTCCCCATTTCTATCCACCCAGTGTTTATATTCTAATTATGTGCTATCATCACAGAGGGTATCAAGTTTTTCCTGGAAAGTTGTCAGTGTAAGCACCTCGTGCTTGCGTGTGGTCATGATACCGGTTATGCCCCGTTTCTGGGGCAGTTTGCAGGGAATAAGCAGGTTGCGGAACGTATAACGTTGTTGGAAGGAAGTCCGTTTCCGCCGGTGATCAGGGATCTGGGTTTCAAGAGGACGCAGTTCACTTCGGTATTCAACAGTGTCACGCAGTCGACGGTATCGGCATGTTCGGTGGGACCGGCTGGGGGACGAAATGTTATGTCGACCGTGGCGGAGACTCTTACGGATCGCGGTAACAAGCTCGGATCGCCGATGGCGTTGGGGCAGGGAGAACCGGTAGTGCCGGCGGTATCAGGGGCATCGATGGGATATCGTAATCCCCGGGCACAGTCAGATAGGCTGGCACCGATATTGACGGACCAAAACGGGCGTCGGGTTGACAGGTCGCTGAAGATGAACATGTCGGTGGTGGAGAGGATCAAGAAAGGGTTTCTCTGCTATCATTTCTTTCTTCGAGGGGAGTGTGTTTTGCCGACATGCCGGCGTAATCATGCGCATCGACCGCTCACGGACGAGGAGTTTGATGCACTGTGGGTGCTGGCACGACAGGGGCAGTGTTATAAGAGCCAGAAGGCGGTGTGACGGGACAAGGGCACGAACGAGGTCGAGTGCGACTTGGGCAAAATGATTGTTTACGAGGAGAGAAAGAGATTCCTCAGGGGAAACTCTGACTCAAGCTATTTACACGATATTCATAACTTAAGCGAGATCATTCATAAAGTATGAAAGTCACCTGATCGTTCCCTCACAGGCGGATCGGAATGCTGGAGACGATTGTTCGGACGCAATGTGTGTTTACGGCCACAGAAGTGGGCACATCTAAGGGGTTTTACGCTTTTGTTCTGACGCAAGACGGGTGGAGGGCATGGATTAAATTTGAAGGGCAGATAGATGCCTGTTTAAACTGAGGTTGGTCGTAGAGGTTATTAGTGTGGACGAAATTAGGAGATGGAGTGTTGATACGGAAAGAGGCGATGGCCATAGGCCAGAGGCCCTAGGGGGCACGAAGGGCCAGAAAGCTGCAATAGCAGGTGATGGATTGTATTGTTGTATGAAGAAGAATGATGAAGAAGCAAAGCCAGAAGGGCCCTGCAGGCCCTTTTGAGGCCAGCTAACGCCTGCTCACGTGACTACTGCTCCTCACGTGATTTCACGTATCAAGTGTTCAGTGCTTGGGAAGAATGGAGTGACCGAGAAAGATGAGCCTTGGGTAAGGACAAGATGGGTGAACTATCCTAAGGCAAATAGGAGGCTGAGTCTCCACTTTGCAATGAGAAATGGTCCAGGGCCCTCTAATTGAGAGTCCTCTTTCAAGTGAAAGGGGATTGACAGGGGGATGGACCAATAAGAGGACATGAAATTGCCCTTTTAATAAAAAAGTGAGAGCCCATAGGGATGTAGTAGTAGTATGCTTGTGTGATCAACTTGTCCAATGATCCCACTACGTGGGAGTCAAGCTCGAGATCCTACACGAAGGCGATCCAGGAAGGGTAGCGGAGTCGTTAGGGAGTCTTTTCCGGAAAACACAACAGCTACTGCGGGAACATATGCAAGAACAAAATCTGATCAAGAAACAACAACCCTGGTGACAACTCATTCAGGGATAATCACCGTCATGTACGTAATGTATCCTGTGTATGTTTTTTCCCCAATTCTGTCAAGAAATATAGTTACAGTACATGCTCATGAGTGTATGTCTTACATGTGAGGTGCACCCAGTGGGGCTAGAACAAAAACTACCCAACACCCAAAAACAAAGAAATAAATAAAACACCTAAAATATGTGCGCGTACGTGCTGTAGGATGCGTTGTCATGGTATCATGTTATTATATATGTAAGGAAGCAAAGTGGTATGACCGAGCTGCTGGCCGACTGTGCTTGACACATTGGGATGTCATGCCTGTGACTCATCGGAGGTCGGCCGGTACGAGGCAATGCTAAGGGGTATTGAGGTGGTAAGAATTGCTGCTAGCGTTCCTCCAAGGCTTCTGGGCTGGGCTGGGAGGTGTGACGTTGACAAAGTCGGCAAAGTCAAAGCCCTGGTCTGGGGTAGTGGGAAAGAGGTTGCCGTCACCAGGAGTCACCATCGACGAGAGCAAGTCCAGCTTGCTGTTCTTCTGAGGGGGGGTCGAGGGGGGTCGTGTCAGAGGTGACGATCGCATGTTGGCGGCGTTGAAAGAGTGGACGGTCAGAAAGTCGTCGTCATCCGAGGGGGCAGCTAAGTTGAGCGGGGTGAGCCCGCTGTTCAAGAGGCACAGCTGGAAGGAGCTATCCTGGTTAACTGGGGTGAAGTTCTGCTGGCGGCAAGGCTTGATAGGGGACGGTTGAGCCCGCCCTTGACTATCCTTCCAAAAAGAATGGTAACCAACGGAGTTGTGAGTGGTTGGGGAGAGGCGGAAACGTTTGCTGGGACTGGATGGGTTGTTTTCGAAGGACGTAAAGTAAGTGCGCTTGCGGTGACTGGTGCCCTTGTTGTGGGAGCCGACGGCATTCGAGAACAGGTCCGGTTTGAGGGGCAAGCTCATGAGGGTGTCGGAGTACGGAAGGCCGGAGACAGAAAAAGCAGAGTCGGAAAGGGTGTCGCCTTCAGCGAGGCGCTTCTGTCGTATCTCCTCTTCGAAATTCGGTTCTATGGTGTCGAGCGTGAGGCCTTCCAAGCCATGCTTGGTCTTGAACCGGGCGAGGGCGAGCAGGCTCTGCAAGCGGCGAGCAAGCTAGGGATTGAAAATAGAATGGGTTAGCATTCATGTCGTTTCTTTCTTCCTGACACCCATCACCAACCTTGGAAGAAGTGAATGCCCGTTGATAATGACGACAATGATGGAGTTGAGGGATGGTAGGTTTGCATCCTTGAGCTTACCTTGCTCAGTTCTGCACGCTTGAGGATACCATCGACGATATCGTCCGGCTTCTTCCGCAGCGAGGTCATGGCCTCATGCTTGTCTGGCTCCTACTGTGCAGCTCTTGTTCTTTGTGCCATCCCTCTATTTCTGGTCGAATCGATGATGGTCGGCGGGCGTTTCGGGGGAATTGAGTTGTCGAGATGGATCAAGGGTCAAGGTTGTTGAAATAGGAATATTCAAGTTGCTTAATTCATACTAAAAGTGCAGTAGGTGAACCACTGTTTATATACAGGCATGATCTCTTGTAGAATGTTCCTCCTTCTTCCACACTTTGCCACCGACTTGGTCGCCTCACACTTGTGATCTCCAACACTCCCACTCGAGCAAGACGGTGAGTACTTAGACTATCTAAGATCTCAGCAATCTCATTAAAACCTTAAAACACCTTCGTGGGTGAAAAGAGGAAAGAGTACTGCTGGACCCGGCAAGGCTCGACACAGTCCTGGGCGCGTGGGGAATATTGTCTTAGATATGACAAGGCTCCCACTGCAACCCACCTCTGTGTCGTCCTCAATGAGCGCTGTATGCGCTTCTTATACCTCCCGACTTCGGTCCACTGGATACAGCCCCCGAGCCTTTGAGTTCGTCTTTTGCTAGATCCATTACGCCGTGTTAGCAGCGCTCCCGGCCGTGTTAGCAGCCTCGGGCCCTTGGTGCTCGTTGGCAGTGACTGCGGCTGCTTCGCAGTACCAAGGTTCCATGGTCCAGTCCGGGACTTGCAACCCATGCAGCTTTAAGTCATCTTTTGCCAGATCCATCACGCCGTGTTAGCAGCGCTCCCGGCCGTGTTAGCAGCCTCGGGCCCTTGGTGCTCGTTGGCAGTGACTGCGGCTGCTTCGCAGTACCAAGGTTCCATGGTCCAGTCCGGGACTTGCAACCCATGCAGCTTTAAGTCATCTTTTGCCAGATCCATCACGCCGTGTTAGCAGCGCTCCCGGCCGTGTTAGCAGCCTCGGGCCCTTGGTGCTCGTTGGCAGTGACTGCGGCTGCTTCGCAGTACCAAGGTTCCATGGTCCAGTCCGGGACTTGCAACCCATGCAGCTTTAAGTCATCTTTTGCCAGATCCATCACGCCGTGTTAGCAGCGCTCCCGGCCGTGTTAGCAGCCTCGGGCCCTTGGTGCTCGTTGGCAGTGACTGCGGCTGCTTCGCAGTACCAAGGTTCCATGGTCCAGTCCGGGACTTGCAACCCATGCAGCTTTAAGTCATCTTTTGCCAGATCCATCACGCCGTGTTAGCAGCGCTCCCGGCCGTGTTAGCAGCCTCTGGTCCTTGGTGCTCGTTGGCGATAACTGCGGCTGCTCGCAGTACCAAGGTTCCATGGTCCAGTTTGGGACTTGCAACCCAAGCAGCCTTTTTACTTCCCGGTCTCGGTCCACTGGATACTGCCCCCGAGCCTTCGAGTTCGTCTTTTGCCGGATCCATTGCGCCGTGTTAGCAGCGCTCCCGGCCGTGTTAGCAGCCTCGGGCCCTTGGTGCTCGTTGGCGATCACTGCGGCTGCTAGCAGTACCAAGGTCCATGGTCCAGTTCGGGACTTGCAACCCATGCAGCTTTCCTTCCCGGCTTTGGTCCACTGTGTACAGCCCCCAAAGCCTTCGGGTCGTCTTTTGCCAGATGTTTAGGAGACTTGGTCCGGTCGGGAATTGCAACCCATGCGGCCGGGCCCTTACTGGCCTTCTAGCGGTGGTTGGAGTGAGTTGGACGAGCTGCCATTGTGTATGATAATCGGGTAGTAGACTCCCACTGGATCCTCGCGCAGTGGGCTGGGGTAACATGTGTAGAATGTGTTCCAGAAATCGCACAGCTTCGTAGCGTGGATCCCCTTTCTGGCCCGAATAGTCTTACTCGTCCGGTCCGACAACTCCCAGAGCCTTCCGGAACAACTGAAAACGTTCCTTGGGAAGTGCTTTTGTGAGTCCATCAGCTACTTGTTTGTCGGTCGGGATATAGTTCATCTCAACTTCTCCGCTGGCCGTCTTTTCTCGCACAAAGTGCTCCTGAATTGCAATGTGCTTTGTGCGGGAGTGGTATTGGGGGTTCTTAGCCATTGCTATTGCCCCTTGGTTATCTCCGTAGATAATTGTGGCAGCGATTTGGTCTGTAGCGTTTAGACCTCCCAGTAGTTCTTTTAGCAGGGTTCGCAACCAGATGGCTTCCTTGGTCGCCTGTGTCTGCCCCATGTATTCAGCTTCGCAGGTAGACAGCGCCACTGATTGTTGTCGCTTTGCGGCCCAGCTTATCGCACCGCTGCCAACGTTGAAGATGTATCCCGCAGTGGACCTTCGAGTCTCAGTGTCTCCAGCCCAGTCCGAGTCCGTATAGCCCGTCAACGGGCGCAGCTCTCCTCGGAACTCGAGTTTGAAGTTGCAGGTTCCTCGTAGGTACCTCATTATGCGCTTCACTGCGGCTTCGTGGGCCTTAGTGGGCTTTGCGAGATAGCGGCTGCATAGGGACACGCCGAATGCAATGTCTGGTCTGGTCCCTAGCATTGCGTACATCAGGCATCCGATTGCTTTAGCGTACCAGTGCTTGCGATCAGAGTGAGTTTCGTCATCGTCAGTGGCGGGTTCTAGCTTCGCTGTTGCCACAGGGGTCGCAGTTGGTTTGGAGTCCCATAGTCCGAATTCCTTCAAGACTTTCTCAATGTATCCCTTTTGCGAGAGGCTTAGTCTTCGCTGTCTGCGGTTCCTAGTAATCGACATCCCTAGGTAGAAATGGCAAGGCCCCAGGTCTGTCATGCTGAACCGCTGGTTTAGGATTTGTTTGATCGTCTCGATGTCCCCTTTTGATGGTCCTGCGATGAGCAGGTCGTCCACATAAACGGCAATATAGGTTTGGCCTTTAACAAAGACACCCATGTCGGAAACGAGAGGCTGGAATCCCTGCTCTTGGAGGAATAACGAGAGAGTCTGGTACCATATTCTAGGTGATTGCTTCAACCCGTATAAGGCTTTTCGTAGTTTCCAGACTCTTCCGGTCCCGTCATCGAAGCACTCTGGCTGCCCAACGTAGATCTCTTCGTCGATATTCCCGTAGAGAAAGGCAGTTTTAACATCCATTTGTTCGAGCTCGAGGTCAAGTGCTGCGGCTATAGCAAATATTGCCTTGTAGGTCATAGGCTTGACGACTGAGGCAAACGTCTCGTTGTAGTCAATTCCTTCTTGTTGCTCGAAGCCTCGGACCACGTAGCGTGCCTTGAACCGCAGGATTTCTCCATTAGCTCCTCTCTTGTGTTTGAATACCCACTTGCCCCTCAGTGCCTTCCGGTCCCGTGGCAACTTTGCCAAGGTGTAGACTCCGTTCTCCTTAATGGAGTCCATCTCGGCAGTCATTCCCTTGAACCAGTTCTCCCACTGAAGGGAATCTCGGGCTTCTTTTATCGTTCGAGGTTCCGCCTCGTCTTCCAAGGAAGCCGCAAGATTGACGTGGGCGCACACAAGGTTAGTGAGAGTATTGGTTCCTAGGAGCAGGTACCTCGAAGGAAGTTTTGCCTTGGTCGATCTCTGTGAGACTCGGAGCTCGTCCCGGTCTGTCGCCCCGGTCGAGTCATGGCAAGGCTCGGATGTTCGTACGTGGATAGTGTCTGCTTCATCCTCCGACATAATCTCAACCTGTGGGGTGGCATTGTGTCGTGGCGGAGCTGCTCTCTTGGGTGAAAGTTCTAACTCCGGGTACAAGGTAGGTCCTTCGGTTCTCGTTCTCTTTGATCCAGTAGGTGTTCCTGGTACCTTGTGGAAGCTGGATTCGTCGAAGATGACATTGTAGGCGATGAAGACTCGATTGTTATTGTCCACAACAATGTAGTTACTGGAGCCTTGATATCCGAGAAGTCGGCATTGAATCGTCTTTGCACGCAGCTTTTGTCTCTTGACGGATGGCAGTATTGCCCATCCATTCGCACCAATAACACGGAGGTGAGAGAGGTCTGGCTTGTCTCCGAACCACGCCTCATAGGGTGTCTTGTTCAGGGCCTTGCTAGGACTCCTGTTCCGTACATACACAGCCGCGTAGAGGATATACGGCCAGAGTTTTCGCGGCAGGTTTGATCGTTCGAGTGTAGGTGTAACCTTTTCTTGAAGCACTCGATTGAAGGCCTCCGCAATCCCATTCTGCTCATGCTGATCGGTCGCGGTATAATAAATTGTGATGCCCTTGTTATGACAGAGGGTGCATAGCTGGTCACTGCGGTTTTCGCCACCCTGGTCGACGTGGAGGTAATGGCATCGACGTTCCGGCCTCTCGTATGTATCGAGGAGATGTTTGAAACACCTTGTGAACTCTGACTTTTCCTTGACTGCGTATGCCCAGCCCATGCGGGTAAAGTCGTCCACGAAGACCACCCAATATCGCGAGCCGTCATACGCTGTGTCTGGAAATGGTCCTGCAATGTCTGCATGGACGCATTCTAGTGGATACGTCCCTTTCCGGATTGACTTTCGGTGTGGACGCTCTTTCTGTTTTCCAACTATGCAAGGTTCGCAATTTTCTCCGCGTGGAATCGGATGAATGCCGTGCGCCATTCCCCTCAGGGCGTTGATCCCTTTCTCGCTTAGATGTCCAAGTCTTTCGTGCCATATTTGAAGTTCGGGGTCGCTAATAACAAGTGACGCCAAGGCAGCGTTGATCGCTTCGTCTGGTTGGTCCACAACATAGATCCCTGATCGTACAGTTGCTGTTAGGATTACTCGGTTGTCGTGCGTCACCCTGGCTTGATTGTCGTCGAAAGAGATTTTTGCGCCCTTCTTTGTTAAGGCAGATATAGAAACAAGGTTGACACGTCCATCTGGGGAGTATACTGAGTTGTCGAGCGCCAGGTGTCGCGGACCGTCAAGTCCTTTTAGCCGCAGGATATAGTTTCCCAGACCCTGAGGAGTGATTTGTGTCTCGCCAATTCCAACTGTCTGTCCGCCGCTCCAGGGGTGAAGGGTACTGAAGTTTTCCCTTTTGCAAAAGGTATGCATCGAAGCTCCGCTATCCAGTACGTGTACTTGCTCGAGTAAATCGCTCAACCTTTGACCCTGGTATGCCATGAGCTGTATGACAGGTTCGGCATGGATGGCAAGAGCATTTGTAACTTCGTCCTGGTCCTCATATCTGGTTCGGTTCTTGGTTCTTGGATGATCTTGGCGCTGGTTCCTCCTGAATCGCTTAACGTTCAGGCGTTTCTTAAGCTCTGGGTGAAGTAACCAGCAGGCATCAGAGGTATGCCCAAGCTTCTTGCAGCAGCTACAAGTCGTGAAATTCTGCTCCTTGATGGCAGAAACCATAGCAGCGTGCTTGATTGCCTCTTGGTCCTGGTCTTGCTGTTGCATCCGCTGACTATGTTCCTCCTGCTCAGCAGCTCTAGTAGCTTCTTCGATAGTAGTAGCTGTCTTGATGATGATGCCTTCGAGGTTCCGCTCGGGTAGCAGGCTGTGACTCTGAAGAAATGCAGTGAGGAACACTTGATACTTGGGTCCAAGTCCATTGAGAAACTTGTCTATCAGTTGTGGTTGTCCAATCTGACTAGTTTCGTCTAGTTGAAGGATTTGGTCTCGGGTCTTCTGTAATTGCCGAGAGAAGTCGGATACGTTTTCGCAGTTGTCCAGAATGAGCCGATCAAGCTTTTGCTGGAGGTCGTGGAATACACTGCTACCCTTGGGTTTGAAGTGCTGCTCCAGCGTTTTGAGGATGTCCGCCAAGTTGTTGAGACCTTGGACTTCCTGTTTGGGACGGAAACCAAGCCGATATCGAATTGCTCCGCACGCCCGTGCTTGTCTATGGTACCAAGCGTCTAGCTTTTCTTCGAAGTCGACGTCCGAGAGATTGCCTTGAACCGGTGGGTCTCGTTTTCTCTCCAGGAGATCGTCATAACCGGACAGGGCCAGTAGGTCTCGGATTTCCTCGTTCCAGTTGATCCAGCCTTCAGAGGATTCAAGCTTGGCAACTCCGGAAAGATTTCCGCTCAGGTTCGGTTCTTTGCCGTCTGACATGTTGAAATAGTATAATGGGTTGATGTTGTTGGCTTGTTTTTCGATGAAGGTAGAGGTAAGACAAGAGGTCTAAGACATGCTTCTTGTAGATAGCACCTTGAGGTACGCAAGGTAGTGGGGACCTTCTTGAAGCGAAGGAAAGTGTCTAGAATGTGATGGAGTTAGCAAGAGGCTGATAGAACCAGCGAGAAGCGGGAAGAATCAGCGGGAAGCTGGTGGAATCAGCGAGAAGTTGGTGGAATCAGCGAGAAGCTGGTGGAATCAGCGAGAAGCTGGTGGAATCAGCGAGCGGATTCCCCGTTTCAGTAGCAGGGAGATGAAGGGCCGTAATTCTGGCGCGGTCCAAGACCGCTGTTGAGTCTCCGCTGCAGCGGAAGAGGACTGTGAGGTCCTGGTGAGTAAGCGATGGGTGATTAAGTAGGAGACTCAGCTTTAGGTTTAATTTAGCCTTCCGGGCTCATAACCTGTTGAAATAGGAATATTCAAGTTGCTTAATTCATACTAAAAGTGCAGTAGGTGAACCACTGTTTATATACAGGCATGATCTCTTGTAGAATGTTCCTCCTTCTTCCACACTTTGCCACCGACTTGGTCGCCTCACACTTGTGATCTCCAACAAGGTCTGGGTTGATCCAAAGTGCTGGAACCAAAATGGGAAAGGGGTTGATTGAATGGCTGATCGACAAGCACGGATTGGTGGATTAAATTCGGATCCGACCGGATCAAATATATGGGGAAGAGACCCGAAACAAATTCTGTTGGTTCGTCTGGCTTCATACTGTATCAGCCGGCTAGTTCAAGTTCGGATACCAGGGATTGCGGCTGAACGCGACACATGATTCTGGTACATAGAGCAAATTTGATAGGCCGGCCCGCCATTAGCTGAGCGGGTGACCCCGCATAACTGTCGTCCAACTGATCCTCAGCAATTTCCCCCATCTCCCTTCGGCTTCAGACAAGGCTGCGTTCCGCTTCTCATCATATAATATGTCGCCATCTGACAGTGATGTGATCTATCTAGGCACAATAACCCATCGGAATGGGTCTCTTGCGCTTGCTTGTCCCACGACTGCGGCCGCCGACCGAACCGACAACCATACCCACCGAGCAAAACGTCTACGTGTGTCGGACAGCCGCCGCCGCCACGACCGACCGATTATCCCCGTCGAGATCAGAAACAAATATGTTGCCTTAGGTTGGGTACAGAACTGGGATAAGTCAACCACCCCGCCGGTCGTGTTTGGGTTCTTTGATCGAGCTGGCCGCTTCCGTCGCCGGAGGGGACATGAAGGACCTGACTCCGCAATGGAGGGTCCTTTATCTGTGCCCATTGCTCACGACAAAGTTCAATACCGCCCGCGCTTTCAGGGAATGTCGGAAAAGCAAGTTCGAGACGAGCTGTCGCGATGTTTGATCCAGAAGGCTGGGCCATGTTTAGGACCTGGCGAAATATGAGTCGGCCGTCGTATCGAGACGGAATGAACCTAAAAACGCTGGTACGTGAGAGGAATGGCCAGTATCGGATTCTCATGGCGGCAAATTTCACTGCTCTCCTGCCTAAGCAAGGTCTAGAAAGGTTGATGGCAACACGGGTCATCTTAGCCGCCCTCACGCACATGGTGGTCAGCCCACAACAGACATACGCACTCTATGGAAGAGAGGCACCCTCGAATCTGTCAGAAGGATGCTGTATTCGAGATACAGAAAATAACTGTTGTCTACCCCAAGCATCACCCTTCGCACTACCCTCTCTTTATGCTATACGTGGCGGGCATCTATCGAAGACAAAGTCCACTGCTTCGGATACGCTGACGACACCTGTGCCCACACTTCAATGCAATTTCTGTTGCTAGGCCGCCACGCGACCAGGAAGCCGGGCAAGAAGGACCTCGAAATGCGGCCGGAGACTGCGGAACTGAAGGTTGCCTTTGCTCAAGCAGCAACAGGAGCCAGTGTCGGTCTTTTATGGCTGTATCTGGAGGGAATGTGATGAAATGCTGGCGTAGCTAGGTAACAATCACCATTAGAACAACTAGAATCACAGGCGGGAATGGTCTCAATTGCCACGCCAGAATTCGCAGGCTTAAGACGCCTGGTTATCATCAAGGCCCACGTCTCTTCGGCGTTGACGTGCCATGTTCACCGCCTTGCCTGGAGTGGCCTCTTTGTAGGTTTTACGGCGGGGGTCTCGATTGTTACTCTTGCAGTGCCGCTCAATCGTTCCAAAATCGTTCCAAGGTTCGTCGTGCCTCTATCACCCACATTGCAGTAATCCATTGGGTTTCAAGCAGGGATCATTGCTTCACTCCACCCAAATTTAATCGTCACTCCAGCCCCAACAGGTTTCCAGGGAATTCGCCAGGTCAGCCGGCCGTTCAAAAGAGCCACTCTAGCCGTCCTATTTCGCCCGACGCCGAGTTGTAGTTGGACGCCTTTTGGATACTCTCTGAGGTTTTGCTAAACGTGCAGGCTTTGGACCAGCACTAATCCGCCTGGGTCTTAATTGAGAGCTACCGATGTGTGGATCGGTAGCAGCGATGCCGGAGGGGTCTGCAGCCGTTTTGGGTTCGGCCACCTGCAAGCGTTTGCTCCTTCGTGGTGGTACAGGAGCAGCCTTTGGGAGGGGAGCAGGGACGTCTAGTCCAGGTAAAGATTGTTGAGCCTCGGACGGTAATTCAGAGGCGTTCAGTCGACGTTGGGACCCAGGTCCGTTCTTTCCACGAGCCTTGGACACCTTCGTCGAATGAACTGGACCAAGTGGAGCCTGTCCACCCTCGAATCGCCGTCTCTGCTGCGGGCCAGATTGAGGAGCCTCCCGACTTGCTGCATGGCGGCGTCGTGAATTTGAAGCAGTGGAAGAGTGACTGACATCGCCATTCAGTAATTCTGCGGGATCAGTGGCCAGAGATGGTTCTTGCGGAGACGCGTTTAGGCTACCAGACACTGGGCCGTGACTTGATTCGGCAGGCGACGGAGACCTGAAGAGATTCCTTCTCGGGCGTGTTCCCCTGGTTCCATAACCGTCGCTCTCAAGCGCACCCGAAAGAGTGTCCGCAGGTGGTTCTTGCTGAGACGCGTTCCGGATACCCGGCGCTTGGCCGTTTGGCTCGGCAGGGAGGGGGGCTCCGAATATCGACCGGGGAGGCAATTCTCTGTCGTCCCCGAGCGCGGTTGCTTGAACAGAGGCAGCATCATCGCCCAACTCTTCGCGAAGCATCTCCTCGAGAGGCTGTTCATGCTTCCAGGACATCCCAGGCAGTACACCCCATTTCCTATTCCAAATTCCCCTCTCCATCCAGGTGTTCTTCACTCTTCATAGGCCGTCGAATTAACGTCGAGAGGGGTCGGTGTAGTGGCTCTTTCAACGTTTGGCTCGTTCTGGGTCGGTCTGCCGCCTGCCTAGGCATGAAGGGCAGCCTGATGATCGAGTCTCTCATCCTTGAGATCAGTCGAGTCTGTTGATCACATAAGAGCTTTCCCTCAAGTAGGCAGATTTGAGTGGCCGTGTTTGGTTCGCACTAGTGGGCACACCTCCCCTTGTTCCCGGGCGGAAGAGACTGGTGTGTGTGTGCACGGCCGTTCCTTGTACTGTGCCTCAACATTCACAGCATTCACAGAGTTGTGCAGTGAGGGTGCCTCTTCGAAGGGCACACGTTGGACTGGTTCTGTTCCTGGTCGCCTGGTATCGAGTATTATTATTGGAGTTTTGCTATCCGGGCTGTGTCCACTGGCTATCCGGGCTGTGTCCCACTTCTCCGACCAATCAGACAACAGAGATTCTTGCAAGCCACCACGGGCCACCAACGCCACAGCGCCAGCCACCGCTTACGTAAAGTTGGCGCTAAAAGTGCGGCACCCGTATCAAAATGGTACGGCACCCCTATCAATTGACTTCAATAGATCTATCAACTCTGTCTAATCCACAGCTTCTGATTGGCCCAATTGATCGGAGCCAGAGTTACACCGGCGCCGACGAAGACGGAGCAGCAGCACGGCGTCCACCACGTCTCTTCTTTGCCGCGGGCGGCGGAGGGCCCCATGCTACCACAATAGTGTCTTGAGTACTCTGCTGAGATGCCGCCGGCAGCGCCAATTCGTCCTCGTCGTACTCGAATTCCGACCGGTTGCGACGAATGCTCTTCTTGACGGGTCTCGGCGCCGGGTTCTTTGACTTCCGAGGTGCCTTTGCCTTGGGCTGGGGGGCACTTGACGATGGGGGCTGGTTCTCCTCGCGGTAGGCGATGTGCTTGTTGCGCGGGCGGCCTCGCAGAGTCTTCACGATGTCAGGGTCCTTGATGTTGAGCAGCGCATTGGCGATATTCTTTTCGTCGCTGTAAGTCAGTATAAATCAGGAAAACAGAGAGTGACAAGACTAACCAGCGGCTGCCGCAACCACCAGCGGGGGTGAATGTCCTCCTTTGTAAGCGGCTCGTGGCGCTTCATGAGATCGAGGATCTTATGACTGCAAGGGAGGCGGTACTGCTTAGTGAAGCTACCGGTACAAGGCGGGAGATCCGGCGGGTGAGGCTGACGATCTGTTGGGAACGACGGCAAGGCCATGCGGTGCTGTCTCGCAATGAGGTCAAGGGCCTTGTATCCAACCTCTTTTGATACCTGGCCGAGCCATTCCTGACCAAGATATCTTCGTCGGACCTTATTCTCCTGCTCAGCGATGGATTGAGTATAGGAACGACTCTTGTTCCTGATCATCTCCTCCAGAGCTTGAGAGAGACCGTAGAGATCCGTGTTGCCGTTAATGACGTATGACTTTACATCCTTGTGTGCCGTCTCGGTAGGTGAATTCGTCCTAACGCCAAAGTTCTCGTACTGCGAGATAAAGCAGTTGGCCCACTGATACCGCAGTGGAATGTAGGTGGTGCGGATGTATTCGAGGAGAGGTTGCTGGTCGTCGAATTCCTTCTGTAGGCGTGCCCACGCAGCATCAAAGTCTTCTACTGACTTGGCGTAGATGACGTAAGCCCACAGGGAGCAGAAGCCAGAGACGGTATGCTCAACGACCTCCTCTGGAAGCTGGCCACGGCTAAGAACCTCGTCAGCGCGGGCCTGGTTGTTGAGAGCCTCAGCCTCGGCGGCTCCTTTATCCCGGGCAACGTCAAACTCGTCAAGCGGTGGACCACCAGCACCCTGCCACTTCTTCTTTGCGTTGCTCGCGATGTTCTGGTTGATGTGGAAAATACACAGCTGCAGCTGGGTATCGGGCCAGGTTTCTTGGATCGACGATCGTAGACCTTCTTCGAAGTCGGTGATAGCGACCTTCGGCTTCTCGGCGTTAATCTCTTGCCGGATTGAATCAATGGAGGTCAAAAGGAAGTCGTAGCCCTCACGCCGCTCAGTTGAAGAAAGCCCGAAGACACAGTTGTACAAGGATCCAGTGTCCGTCGTACCAGTAACCTGCATAGCTTGTTAGGATGTGTCCTCAACAATCCCAGCCGATTCTGAACTATCTCAGAAGATCCTGGACAATCCCAGACGATCCCCGACGAAGCATACGTACCTGGAAGAGCGGCATCTTGAACCTATTGGTCTTGTAGGTGTTGTCAAGGCCAATGACCTCAGGAAAACGAACCCACATGGTCTCACACCACGGATAAGTCCATACGAAGGCGACAGGGCGGGTAGGATCGTCAGGCGCCCATTGGATGCGGTGCTTATAGCCCATAGTGGTCAAGATGTGGATAAACTGCTGTACAGGCGTGTTTCCGTCGAGTTGCTTGAGACGAAGACGTTGGCGGGCGTTGTCGATATCCTTCTGCCTGATCACCGAGCCGGGCTCGACGTCGCGGGCGATGCCGGCCACCTCACGTGCTTTGATAGCCTTGTGCTTCGACATACTCTCCACGAGTTGCTCTTGCTGGGCCGTAAGCTTCCGGTGAAGCGAGTGAGCCGATGGGTCGCTTGAAGGCGGGTGGTTGTGACGAGGGTGCTTGAGATCGAACGTCCAGCCCCAATTGTCACCCTTGCGGGCAGAGACAACTCCATACTAAGGACAGTTGTTCTTCTGGGTGCCAGCCTTGCGGGTGCCGTAGCTCTCGGAGGCGCGAATAGCATCTTTGTCGCAGCAAACTCTGTAGCGCGTAGGCTTCTTGACTCCATCGAAATCTCTGTAGTTGCCGGCATTACGTCGGATCACGGCGAAGCCGTTGGGCCGGGCGAAGGCTTGGAGGTGAGCCATTAGATCATCGACAGTCGCGGCAGGTCGGGTTCGCGATCTCGGGAAATTGCTGCTGCTGCTGCTGCTGCTCTTCAGCAGCGTCAGGCTCTTCGATCGGCGCCTCCATCGTGGTTGGCAGCGGCGGCGGCGGTGGTGGTGGTGTTGGTGAAAGGTGGAGGTCAAAGAGTGGCAGTGGAAGTGCTAGAATTGAAATGTACGATTACGTAAAATCTCCCCCCAGAATCTCTGTTGTCTGATTGGTCGGAGAAGTGGGACACAGCCCGGATAGCCAGTGGACACAGCCCGGATAGCAAAACTCTGGCCCTATGAGATCCGTTCTCCCGGGCGTAATAAATCTACTACTACTAGCAAAACTCGCTGGAATACCCCGATGGAGCGGACTTCAAAACTACACAAATGGGAAGGAACAACGGTCTCAGAGGTGTTAACGACGATTGGTGCGCTAATTTATATGGGTGTGCATAAAGAAAAGACGATACGAGGCTATTGGAAACCCCCCAAGCCCGGTGATCAACGTCCTGCGCACTCATTTATCAAGTTCATCTCATACAACAAGTTTCAGCTTATCCACAGGCACCTTCGTCCCTTTGACCACACCAAATATGACGAAACTGTACCTATTCCAAAGGTATTCCAATGCGTTGAAGAGTGGTCTGACCATATGCAAGCCGTATCCATGCAGATATTCCGGCCCGGGTCTCACCGTGCCGTCGATGAGTGTATGATCCGTTATACCGGCAAAAGCGACGACATAACGGTTATCAAAAGCAAGCCTGACCCCGTGGGCTTCAAGATATGGGTTATCGCCCAATGCGGCTTCTTTTTTCGGTGGATTTGGCACGTCAAGGAGAAACCACATGGTGCCGTTGGCGATGAAATTTCAACGCAGAAGTCATCATCACGAGGTCGGCCAAGCAAGCGAAGAAAAGTCACAGCCAAAGCCCCTAGTACAGAAGACAAGTCTTTCACACCGAATTCGACTCAGGCTGTCGTCGTTGCCCTTACAAATATGCTGCCAGAAGCGACATATCACGTATTTGTGGATAACCTTTTCTCATCGTCTCCCCTCTTCCGCAACCTCCGCAGCCACGGCTTCGGTGCCACAGGCACGGCTCGTACAAATAGCGGCATCAACCAGGAACTAGTGGATGATAAGAATAATGACGGCAAGGTCAAAAAAATGTACGAATTCAATACCGTCAAGGCGATCCCAACCCCTGACAACCAGGTACTAGCTTCAGACACTTTTAGCTGAGAAATCCCTACTAATTCGTCTTCGTTCTATATCTATAGGTCAACCAAATCGCCTGGAAAGACAACAAGCTTGTGTTATTTTTAACTACCGTGTTTACCGGCGCCGACGATGAGCGTGTCGTCCGGCAGAGGAAGAAGCCGTCATCACGGAAGTCAGAAGCCAAGCCAATACGGCGTTTTTTTGGTAACGAAGCTACCAAAGAGATCAACATACCGACAGTGGCTGCTACTTATAACGACCAAAAGAATCACGTTGACCGTGGTGACCAATTGAGGTCATATTATAAGTACGATCATCCCCTACGCCGTGGTGCGTGGCAGGCACTTGCATGGACTTTCCTCCTTGACGTGGCCCTCGTTAACAGCTATATTGCTCAACTTCACGGACCGCAGCCAAATTGGAAGAGATATACGAATCAAAGGGAGTGGCGAGAGTGCATTTATAACGAATTATTTAATACCTACGGCCATAACAGTCAAGCAAGGAGGCATTACCGAGCCGGAGACGAGCGTGATCTACAACAACCCGAATTACAGAGGGAACACATCGATCGCAAGATCAATCATGTCAACCGCAAGGTAAAGTCAGACTGCCTAGCCTGTCAGGGCTGTCGGCAGGGGCAGCTAAGAGTAAGAGCCCCGGAATGGAGCCCTCTTACGGAGGTCAGCGGCAATGAGGAAAAGAAGAAGATGAAGAGGCCGGATGTGTGGAGTCAGACCTCTCACGGATGCCGTATTTGTGATGTTGCGATTTGTAATACGAAGCATTGTTGGGACTTCTATCACCACCTAATTTAGCAGAGGAATTATGTACCCTTTTTTTGGCGCCTCCTGATTGGATCGAACCCCTCGTCGTGACCTGGTTGGAGGTGTTTGCGCACTCAGGAGATAGGTATTGGGTAGAAGTTACCTGATACCCCGTCAAATGAAGGTTACGGTCAAGAGTGTTTAATTTCGCGTCGCGAATTGACTAGCTCGGCCCCACCTTTCAACGTCACGTAGATTTTAGCAGTAGATCTCCTAGCTCAGCACGTCCTTTGTCCCGATAGGGCACTCTACGGGCCTCACGGCCCCGGACGAAAAATACACATACACACATACCTAATACTCCGCCTACCAGTGGCAGGGTTGGTATGTCTTAAGTCGTCGGATTGAGGCTCGCCGCTGGGATAACATACACTTCATCGTCTCTCAGGCAGTACATGCTTCTTGGCAACCAGCCAGATAGCCCATTCCAAAGCTACAAAATTAGGTTGCTGTTGAATATGTAAGTTTTGTTAGGACGGATGGTTTCAGTTGGGCGATACTTATGTCACAATAGACAAACACAGCACACTGGCTGTATTTGTTAACATTCCTTAGGGCCATCTTTGGCCGTGCGCGCATTGGATCGCGTACGCCCTGCCCGGGTACTCCGCAGCGGGCCACAAACTTGGAAGGACTTGGGCGCACTAATAGTCTCATGAAACGAGTTGTGCAACGAAGGGTGTGGGCCGAAGAGATTGTATTTTCACTGCTTTCTTCTATCTAAGGGAGCGACGAGGTTGGCCTCTTATACCTATGTTCAATCTGCCGATATCATAGGCAGCAAGCTGCTGCCTGATGCTAGTTGTGGTCGTTCACTCTCATCGTGAACTTGTTCACGATGATCGTGATCTTTGCCTCATTTCTATCCTCATTCCAACAAAACAACCCAGGGCTAGGCAGTTCAAGACGTCAATGTTTAAGTCCGAAACAATGGAACGGGCCTCTCCTTCCATCGCTCAAGATTGACGCTTCTAAATCACCTCCACCTCTGACATGCCCGAGCTCTGAGCTGTGTGATTGCCCAGCTACTTACAGTTAGCGCGCGTTTTTATCTTATAGGAAACATACGTCTGTCTGCAGCCAGCCAGGATTGATGGAAAACGCAATCAAATGCGAATTCTCAGAGTGGATCCGTCTGGTGATGAAGTTCAGCGCTGTTTTGGATGAGCCACATGCCGTATTCTCAACCGGTAGCTTGTCCATGCCCCCGATGCTCCCAGCGCCAGACGAGATGGTGACAAACTTGGCGCTGTTGAAGCCGACAACAGAGAGGACGTCGCCTGGAAAAGAGGAGAGGACCAACAGCGTTGACTGTGAAATGATCCAGCATTTGCTGAACTGGAGTAATGCTCGCCCTTTCCAAAATGGTTTGAGATGCCTGCGTTGGCAATGACTAGATCCAGTTTTTCAATGCCGTGCTGCGATCTGAGCGTTTCCACGGCCGCTGGGAAATCTGCCTCTGAGGCGCTATCAATCTTGACTACTACCGGTATGGCTCTGCTATCCCGTCCACGAGCAATAGAATGCGGCGCTTGAGAACTCTCACTATCGGGATCCCGTACGCCGACGATCACGGTGTGATTGGGCCTACTGACAAAAGCCTTGAATCTCCTTGAGTGCGCGAAGGCACATTGGATGTAGCCGCCCTACAAGAACATCAATACATTGAGGGACCTTAAAAAGCCGCCACAGCTAATTTTCTATGTATCTAATTCAGCCACTTCTTACATCATAGACATGGCACCCCAATTGAGCGTCAAAGGCCTTGAACAACGCCGCCGCCGCGGCCACAGCAGCAGCTGCAGGAGCAGCCGGGTCAACAAGGAAGCTAGATATCTAATGCAGCTACAGGTATCTAGGAGCCGCCGTGAGCAAGACGCCGATAGCACCTACAGACCAGATATGAAGCCTACAGACGCCGTAGGCAGCCAATTTGAACCGTTTAACGTCCCGGACCGCGATTTCCTTGTACGGCAGCCACTGCCACCAACGCCCCTACAGATATTTCAACAATTTCTTCCTGAGCAGCTAGTTGAACAATGGGTCCGCTATACGAATGAGGCTCCGGCCCCAGAGCCGGGTCCAGGCCCGGCTATTCAATCCGGCAGATATGATCGTCAGAGGACTCAGCTGACGAGGAAGCCCTAGATATTGAGGCCTCGTACGAGCCGTTGGAAGAGACAGCTACCCAGATGATGGAAGATGCTCCAATAACAACGCTACCGCCATTGAACCCAACTCAAGCTGTTGTTATTGCCCTACTAAATAAGCTGCCGGAAGGGACCTACCATGTCTTCCTTGACAACCTCTTCTCATCGCCCGACCTTTTCAAAGCCCTTAGAATCCTAGGCATCGGGGCCACAGGGACCTGCCGTACGAACTGTGGGCTATATCGCGATATCGTTATTGCAAAAGAAACGATAGGAAGGGAAAGGGACTGTGGCCTTGGGGCCAGATCTGTAGCTGGCCTACGCCTGATAATAAGGTAGGAAGACTATCCGGCTCTATGGCTCTAGGAAACTGTCAGATATAAATGGAAAGATGTCATGCATGTGAGGGTAGTAGAGAGTCAAATTGGCCTTGATCACTGCTCAAGTCAAGAGGACGAAGGTCCCAGTTATATACACAACAATGGTGTCCAAGTGGGTCGGGATGCCTCCTCGGCTGGGGCGGAATATCGTTTGACAGAAACCAGGCTCTAGGAAATGCCCTACTAATGGCTTTTAAGGTCAACCAAATCGCATGGAAGAATAACGCCCTAGTCTTGTTTTTATCCACTGTTTATAAAGGCCCTGAGACGGTCATTGTAACGGTCTCAAGGTAGTGTATTGCAACTAGCTTGGCCACTCTACAGAGTATACCAAACTTAAGGAAAGAAGAAGAAGGGAAAGGAGAGTAGAGGAGGTCCATCCATAAATATACTCGTCATGGTGGCTTAAAGGTAAAAAGTGGGCCACGAAAGGCCGAGGGTTCCTGAGGCCACCTACGGGCACAGCCTGTTACAGTCATACGGAAAAGGAAGAGACCCAATTCAACACAGCCGTATAGCCGTTCGATCAAGCAGAAATTCGGTAGCCACAGCGTCCTACAGCTATCTCTTCCACCTATAGCTGCCCACTATAACGATAAAATGAACGCTGTTGATATAGCTGATCATTTAAGGTCAAATATGCATTCCGACCATCGTCAACGCCGGGGCCCGGCTAGGGCTCTAACGTGGTCCTTCCTCCTTGCAACGGCCCTTGCTAATAGCTTCCTTTTGCAGCTAAAAGGCCGGCCGGCTTGGACACCCTATAGATCACAGAGCCGTTGGCAACAAGCCTTGGTGGACGAGATATTCAAGATATATGGCCAGATAGGCTCATCCAGGCAAAGATATCGTGCTGGTAACACCACCACGCCGTTTGAAGAGCATATCTTTGACAATAGGAAAAACCAGGCCCGATGTCTGGCCTGTCAGGGTGTTCAAATCGGCCCTAGAAGTCAGAGTGTTCAACGCCCTAGAAATCAGGGCCCGTTGCAACAGCTAGATGCGAATAGCATCAACAGCCGGGTAGGTAGGGTTCTATTCGCCCCGGGGGACACACCCCAGAGAGCCTTTGCACTAAGCTGCTTCCGTTTCGTACAGAGCTTGCATAATCACCCGAAGCCCAACAATTTTCACTTTGAACGACGGATCCAATCTGGTGTATATGCCATGACAGGCCTGCTTGAAGGCCAATTTCTCCAAGTGTTCAGCATCCTATCCTCAGCAGCTGAAGCACGGTCTGCCAAAATGAGACTGTATGTTAGTAGGATTCGATCTGAATAGTTAGTGTGTCTGAGGCGTCTTATTCATGTCAAGCCTCCCTGTTGCAATGGCGAATTTGATCGTCGCCCGTACTGCCTGCATGTTTGGCGCCCATTTGTCACCGTCAGATGCTGACTTTCCTCCCAAGAAGAACGAGAGGTTTCCCATCTTTGTTCGTGAGCATTTCAGCATGCCTTCCCGTTGCATTGTCCACTTTGTGCATCTGAATAGAAAATGTTGAACTGTCTCGGATGCTTGGCCACATTCGCACGTGTCCGATTCCACTGCATCGATCTTGTGCAGAAAGCTGTTTAGTCTTGCCACTCCGGTGCGGAGCAGGACCAAGACATCCGTTTCCTTCCTTGTCAGCAGGTCATATAGAGTACGGGTCAGGCTTTCTAACCATACGCCATACGCCATACGGACCTGAATGGTTTATGGTGTATGATTTATTCTCGTATGGCGAACTAAACCATATATTGCCCATACGGCAAATGACGTCAAACCGGTCAAGGGCCCACATCTTCCTCTAGAGCGCTGGTGCTTCCCTCCTCTGCCATGTACTCGTATTGTTCAACCTCGTCTACTTGTAGCCCTGCCGTTATACCGCTGCGAATCCAGCTCTTTAAGCACTTCCCCTTTTCAATTGTCGATGCTCCAAGGAGCATTCGATCCCACGAAATTGTACGCCGTGATCCAGAGAATGTACGCTCAGGGTCAGCAGACATGGCGGGTATTGAGAGAATGTCTAGTTCCAGTGCCGGAACAAGGGAAGGGGTAGTATAAACGGTTGGCAGGTTCTTGTATTCGTCTTCCCACAACTTCTTCACTCCTGTAAAGATCTTCTTATGCCATGCCTTTGGCCAATTTTTATGTATATGAGCCTTTCCTCGGGATGGATGGAGAATAAGCGCTGCACCGTATGCCGGGCTCTCATCGGAGAGCTGGTAGTATTTGTCGAAGACATGCCAGCTCGTCAGTACTGGACCAAGTAGCTGTTGGTTCATCTTGTATTTGTTGAATGCTTGCTGGTAATGCTTGTGAAGGACGTCCATCGTAAATAATGTACGATCGAGCGTTGAACGATATCCCTCAGTAAGGAGAGTTATCTTCCAAAACGGCTAACTGTTTGCTATAAGTGAGCGACTTGATCTTGACATGAAGTCTGACAATGTGACTCGAAGCGATCTTGATAGTTGCTTTAGGATTGGAGCTACGGAGACGTTGCACGGCAGTCCAAGTTGCCCACGCATAGCTTAAGCAACCGATTTGCCATTCAAGTATCCTTTCTACCTTATGGATCTATTGAAAAGGGAAGCCTTTCAGGACCAGGAGGATGGTCAAGGTGTTTTAGTGCCGCCGGTTTCCTTACCTGTCTATTTTGACTCGGAGCAACTTTATCCCGCGTATGATCATATATGGTCATACGCCTCAGGCCGTATGGTATAGGTATATGGGCAATATATGAGTAATATATGGTTTAAATAAACCATACGCGTATGGTTAGAAAGCCTGGTACGGGTATGCTGCGAAAGAGTGGGGTTGGCGAAAGAGTGGTTGTGCATGGTATTCCTTGGTGCGCCTTACTAATTCTTCGGAACGTAATAATAACACTGCGTGTTTCGTTCCCTCGCTGAGTCTTCCCCCGTTTATATCTAGAACTGTTCCCAGGCGAGACCATCGAATCACTCGAAGCTGGGTAGAAATGCCGCCGAATAGAAATTATAAACCGAATCGTCCACCCTCAATGCCAATCCGACGAACTCAGATCTCACAGGGGAAGGATGGTGAATAAATTGGCCATTGAGGCTTCGTCCAGTCTATGTCCAGATCCTTTTATGTAACGTAGCCATCTTTCAACGACCGGGTAGGCACATACGACTAGGCTGTTAAGTGCAAGGGCATTCGACGCAACCTTGAGTGTTAGCTTCGATTTTTTTGCCTCGTCCTGCTGGACCTACCAACAATACATCCACTCGTGATTCCAGCTGCGTCCCAGGGGTACTGGCTCCAAAAGTCAGGATATGGACCATAAGATGGAACAGAGGACGTTTCTTTTCTTGCAGGGCGTCTGCCACGATCCGTGCCCATTCCCAAACCATCCAAAGTTGGTAACAGACGATCGACGACGAGGCGATGATTCTTCCAGTAACCGGGTGGTACCCGGTTACGATGGTGCCAACAATAAAGGATGGTCCTGCCAGGACCAGGATGCTCACTAAATGATATGGAAAGAACGAACGCTGACCAGGGTTCCAGCTACTTCCTGTCCATACACACTTTTGTCCTATTAGCCCTGCCATTGACAGTATGGACTGACTCACTTCTCTGAGCATGCTCGAAAGGACGATCGAACACAGCAAATATATCGCCCAGTCTCGCTGATCAACAAAAGACAGAACAGCGAAGGCAGTCTCAGCGCCAATAGCAACAAGAAGCTGCACAATCGCAACGGTCAGGAAAGAGCCCCTGAATCGCAAACGAAGTGACTGAGTCGAGAGGAAGGATGATCCAGGAAGCTCGTGGGGTAGCAGAACATATAATGCGTAGATAGTCATAATCACAAAGAAGTTTGACATGGTGCTGAAAGCGAATGCAGTAATCGTAGCAGCAAACTGGGAGCGAGTCATTGTCACGATGCTCAAGCTGGTAGCTGGCCTCGTGGATCAGTTCAGCAGTCGAGGTGGTGAATGACTTTGCTAGCTCATTGCCTCAGGAAATGTCGGAAGAAGCGTTAGACCTTCGAGTTCGCCAGCTGGTGGGCTTCGGGATGTTGCAATCCGTGATCGCGATATCACGCGGACGTAATAGAGTTAACGCTTTGATCACGTCTCACTTCTCTTGCTGCTGACGTGGCGGATGCCATTCTGTGACGTCAACCTCGGGGCTGGTACTTCGGTTTCGTGATCTATGTCAGTGCGCTTGTCTCGTGGATAAAATCAACATCGCCCCCTCGGTGTGTTCCCCATTTATGGTTTCCTGTACATGTTAACGTGTTGCGCTTTTCATGGTAGGCATCTGGCAATTAATCATACTACCCCGCCTTGGGGGAAACAATTAGTGTCGTGTCTACGCCAATTAGTCCGACGGGTGTTAAATCACAAGAAGGGTGTACGTACGCTTGCGACATGCAAGCACCTATCGACGACTTCTCTCGGAGGCAGTTAAGCTGGCGCCCGGTGCATTGCCATAGTATTCTGAATTCGTCTCCGCAACCTGGTGAGTCTTCTTCCTTCAGCTGGAATGTTCTAGACTCGCCCCATGCCGCTCAGAGGGGGTTGAGGGCTCTTATCTCCGAAGTGCGTGAAGCCCTCCAATAAGGTCACGACAGGGGTGTTAGGCCAATCAGAGGTCTCGTTAAGAGCGATACCTTTTCCTAGCCTTACTTTTGCCTACTGAGTAAGTATACTCGTGATAAGAGCTTAACAGTCACGCTCTCTGAGACCCCCTATCCCTTTGACCGTCGTAAGACTACACTTGGGATCGGCACCCCACACCCGGGCCGCGGTACAAGGGAGTGACCTCGAGCGCGTTCAGAAACAACACCAGCCTCATACAACGCGTTCTCTCTATTCCTATGGATTCCCAACTGCCCCTAGCCAAGCAGTCAACGCCTATGACGACGATAGCTTCATCCGCGTTGACTATCACAGCCGCCGTGAACGCCCTGATGATAACACATGCCGGCCAATTGAAAATCCGGTCCCGGATCGCGGTCACAGCTTCGAGCCGATGGACCTTCCGAACCGGGCCCCCGTGATAGCAGCTTTGCCCCAGCAGCCGCTGTTGCTTTTCCAGGAATTCTTACCTATTTCCCTAGTAGAAAGCTGGGTCGGCTATACGAATAGCTGGGTCAGTCACCTACTGCAGCAGCACGAAGCCGGCAGCCGCAGATTGAAGCCACAGTCGCGGCTGTTGACTTGGAAGCCGGTCTCTGTTGCTGAATTCTACACATGGCCTGCGATCATGATTTATATGCAAATTCATATAGAACCTACGATCGAGGACTATTGGAAGGTTTCTAAGCCACAGGACTATGAGGCAGACCACCCAGTGACTAAGGCCATGAGTTGTAACCGCTTTACGCAACTATCACGACATTTACGTCTCTTTGACTTCACAACTATCGATAAGGGCCCTGATGTGACCTTCTACGGTCAGACCTACAGCCGGGTCAACGCCTGGTCTGACCACATACAGCACGCGTCTTCCGTTTTCTTTAGCCCGGGCACATCTCTCGCTGTAGATGAGTGTATGGTCCGCTTCCTCGGCCCGTCTCATGATACAACTGTCCCTAATAAACCTACGCCAACGGGCTTCAAAGTGGGGGTGTGGCCCAACAGGGCTATTTCCTGCGGTGGATTGGCACAGGCCGGGCCGGAAGTTCGGGCCCGTAGGGGTCCGGCCGGCTCGACGGCCGCGGCAAGGGACACAGCTACGGCGGAGCCGGAGGCAGATACAAGAGAGGAAGACGGTCTATCTGAACCCGACCCAAGCCGCGATTGTTGCCCTAGTGAATCTGCTGCCGGCTTCGACATATCACGTATTTCTCGATAACCTTTTCTCTTCTAACGACCTATTTCTTCGGCTCCGGCAGCTAGGTCACGGGGCCACAGGCACGGCCGGCGTAACGCCGGCTTACACGAATCCCTCGTCGAGCTCAAAGCTACAGATAACACAGCTAAAGGAAGCATTCCTTTCAACGAGCTAAGAGCCGTCCCTACGGTAGATAACAAGGCCAGTGAGGAAGACACAATTACGCTGTATTTCCTTTACTAATTTGTCTTCCGTTAGGTCAATCAGATCGTGTGGAAAGACAACGCCCTCGTTATGTTCTTAACAACCGTGTTTACAGGCGATGAAAGGAGTGACTGTAAGAGGAAGAGACCGACAGGGGACCAAATGCAGTCACGGCCAATACAGCGTTTCTTCAGTGCCGAGCCCGTGAAGCTGCTTTCTATCCCGTCTATTGCTGCTGCCTACAACCTTGAGATGAACGCTGTAGACCGCGGTGACCAACTACGGTCTTATTGGGGCCCCAACCGCCGTGTACGCAGGGGCGGCTGGAAGGCCCTCGCTTGGGACTTTCTATTAGAAATAGCCCTTGTGAATAGCTTCATTTTACAGCAGCGAGGGCAGCCACAGTGGAAGCCGGAGCCGGACCAGAAGCGTTGACGGAAACGCCTTGTGAAGGATCTCATGGCAACGTACGCACCAGCAAGTCAGTCACGGCAGCGGTTTCGGCCGGGAGACGAATTTACGCCTGTCTCACAGCACAATTGGGTCCGAAATAAGAATCCGTCGGCATGCCTTGCTTGTAAGCGTGTACGGCTAGGCGAGCCTCGGCCGCGGCCGTTGGAGGCAGGCAGCGGCAACAGCCGCCCCAAGCAGTCACGTTGGCGATGCAAGCAGTGTGATGTAGCTCTTTGTAACTCAGGAAATTGCTGGGACTTCTTGTTGGAGATCACAAGTGTGAGGCGACCAAGTCGGTGGCAAGGTGTGGAAGAAGGTGGAACATTCTACAAGAGATCGTGCCTGTACATAAACAGTGGTTCCCCTACTGCACATTTAGTATGAATTAAGATATATGAATCTTCTCATTTCAACACTTCTATCACCACCTAAAATAGGTGGGGGGCGGAGGTACCTTTCATTTATGTCATTTTCGTTGGTCTGACCCCCTGTCACCAGCGCAAGTGTAGTCTTACGATGGTCAAAGGGATAGAGTGCTCTAGCTGTTAACGGTATAACACTGGGGCGAGTTACTTAGCGGAGGGCTTCACGCACTTAGGAGATTGGCTTAGCAAGCATGGTTTGACAAGTGTATATGAACGTAATTTCCTCCATTTCATGATTTTCATCCGACACTCCAAGGTCCAGACCAGACCAAGTCTTGGCGGTCTAGACCAGACCGAGACCAAGACAGACCAGACGATTCCGATCACTGGTTATCATGCATAAAGGTATCATCTGGATCAAGAAAATCCGGTAGTACGGCAGAATATAGATCAATGATATGTAGGGCATTGACGTTGCCATTAAGGGCCATCAAGCCGGTACGACTTTCAGGCCCAAAGGCAGCCCAAAACGTCTGCTGAACCTCTTTGCCGCATAACCTCATGAACATCTCCCTGTGCAAGCTGCTCGCGAGGCAAACTCTTTTTTTGGAGACGTTTCCGCTTACCCAATTCACGTAGGATCATTTGAAGAGCCCGTTTTTTTGCAGACATTATCAATTGAATCCAAAAGCTCTCTATGTGTAATATGCGGGTCTGTATGCGTAACCGTATCGTAGATGAAGTCGCGAGTCTCGTCTGTAATTGCTCGTG
The DNA here is from genome assembly GCA_020744425.1 of Dactylonectria macrodidyma. Classification (NCBI taxonomy): domain Eukaryota; kingdom Fungi; phylum Ascomycota; class Sordariomycetes; order Hypocreales; family Nectriaceae; genus Dactylonectria; species Dactylonectria macrodidyma. The sequence goes on along the minus strand of JAGMUV010000041.1, from coordinate 63,571 downwards.
GCCGCCCTGACCATGGCTGACTTCGGTTGTCAATGCGTTGGGCTCCGCGACGGAGGGTTGTTTTTATTGTGCCGAGAGGGATTTCTGGATGTAATTTCTTGATTTCTGCCCCCCCCACGTAGGGTAGCATCCAACCCCACCCCCCCATCCCCTGCTTGAGATGGCGTAATCAGGGATCATAGCGCATCAGACCAAGCTCTGTGGCCCCGCGAGAAGCGACTTTGTTATATGTTAGCGTGGTGATCAAGCCTGCATGCACTCCACCGACGCCATGGTTCGGTTCTCATCCGGGCAGCCAACCGTTGAGGGCATCGAGGGTCAACGAATCCAGAGGCAAGCCGGGGAGACGACTGCTGATAACGCCTTTGGTTTCGAAAGTGGAGGAGATAAGGGAGACATCAACAAATGACACAAACATCGAGAACCTCCCGGCCCCTACTTCCAGATTGTACGAGGCATATCAATCTCGGACGCGGCAGAGATAAGAAAGAGGGTTCCGAGGCACGTTTGTGTCACCCTGGCTTGACGCTTATCACATGTTGGTACATCATAACGAGCCGCCTCCCGAGGGTTTGGGTTGGTTAACCGCCTCTAGAACGCTGGCCACCCACAAGACCAGGTCCTTGATGGCATGAGAGATGGAGGCAGGAACCCTGAAAAGGGATGGGATCGAGATGGGAACTCCCCACGACACGCACCTGAAGGTAAATAGGTAAGGAAGGAAAAGAAATTAACATTCTGTAGGACAGGGTTGGAAATCGATCGTATAGATCGATTCCCAGCCCTGATCGATCGATTTTTATCGATCGTCGCCTTCAATCGATCGATATCGATCGAGCGCAGATTGGAAATCGATCATATCGATCGATTCCGAGCCATGATCGATCGATTTATATCGATCATCACCTTCAATCGATCGATATCGATCGATCACTAATTAAATCGAATCGATCGATATCGATTGACTATCAAATCGATCAATGCTAGTCTTCGTTGTCCCTATCTACGGTGATGCTGCCCACCAATTGAAGAACTTGCCTCCAATTATCCCTTTCAAGGAGCCTATGAGGAAGAGTCGGCTGATAAATACCGGCATTGCTCCAGGAACGAAGGCAATGAGCCATGGCCACAATATGCCGTCACAGGCCGGCCCTGGCTGGTGTTACCATTCTCCTGCAACTGGTGAAGTGTCTCTCCGTTTCTGCAGCAGACGATGCGATAGTAAGAAAGCCAACAGCCGTATAAGACAATGGAGGAAAACGCACGACGCCAACGTCCCTCCACCAAGCAGTTGGGTTCGCTCTCTATGCGATATTGTCTACTGGCGGCTCTGATAGATACTGATCAAGCTCATCCTGTTCCTGAAAAACGGTTGACTGCCGTTGTTGTTCACTTTCTCGCCCTTGGGGCCGATCAAGGTTGAAACTGTAACAGTTACTCAGACAGCCATAGACGGACATCTAGACGTGCGATATTGAGATGGGACAGCCTCAGAAAAGAGCATCGCAGCAACAGCCAGCCAACACATTGCGCCCGTCGCGTGCGCATTGACACGGCGCGCATTGACGCGACCCGCGTCGGAACACCGCTGTAATGCAGTCAGGCAACATTACAGTGCGGGGCAAAATAAACCTGTGCTGCACCATGTACCACTGCTAATATTTTAGCAGGGAAGGTACTTTAGCATGACGAATATTTTGGCACCCAACTGTACCCTGGACAGCCTACCCGGGACCCTCACGATCGACGATCAAATCGATCGATTGGAGGGTTGGTCGATACGATATCGATCGAGTAGGATTTCTAATCGATCGATTGGGGACTTGATCGATACGATATCGATCGATTAGAGATCCTACTCGATCGATATGATATCGATTGACAGGTTGGATCGATCGATCGACATCGAAATCGAATCGATTAATCGAATCGATCAAATCGATTGGTCGATCGATTTCCAACCCTGCTGTAGGACAAGCCTGTTGCCCCCCTGAAATCAAACCCCCCCCCCCCCCCGGCGAAAGGATCTCCACAATGGTGTCTTGCCATCTTTCTCTTCTAGCCCCGTTTTAATCCCGCCATTATTCTTGCTCGCGTCGCACACGCTGCTACGGCTGCAGATACGAGGCCTCTCGCTGCGGCTATTTGTTTAACGCTTGTACATATTGGTGGGACTCATGGACGAGGTAGTTCTGGATGAGGGCACAGTTACATCCCGATTGCTGTAGAAGTTGCATCTTGAGCTCGTATACCTCGAGGGTCAAGTCGGCCACGCAGGTGGACAGGTCACGGTGGATGCGCTCTTTGTCCTGCTCATTAGACTTGAGCCTCAGCAAGGCTTCGCTCTTCTTGACCCGGAGCTTGTTGGATGCGATTCGTTTCCGTTCCTGGATCACATTGATGTGGCTGTCACGCTGTTGGGCTGAATGAGCGCCGTTGCCGCTGGCAATGCTCTTGCGGCGAATATTTGAATGTTTCACCTTCTCCTCTTTCTGTGGATTGATGCCTTCGTCACCCGACGAACTTCGTCTAGCGGAATTACGAGGCGGAAGCTCATCAGAGTCGCGCTTCCGCTTTCGACTCGGTTTCTTTGGTGTCGAGGGTGGATGCCAGTAGCCCTGGACGGGAGGTAATTCCTCGGAAACCATATCCTCAGAATTCGAAGATGGAGCGGTGTGCTTCGTGACAGGACCGGGGCCACTCCACGGCTCGGTGTAATCGGTCACAGGGCTGGTGTCATTCCAATGGTCGTCTGTCGAGCTGGTATCACAGCGATATACAAAGCCATCGAGTAGAGGACCAGTCTGCGGATAGACGCCGTTTGCCGTGCTGCTCCTGTCTTCAGACAAACCAAGCGGTACTAATTGGTCTATCGACCACCATTGCTCCCATAGAAGAGGTTGGGAGGTGTAGGATGTCCCAAAGATCGAGTCATCTCCCATGGGATTCGGTTCGCCCATGGCTCTGTCGCCCATGTGATGGAGAGGGATCAAACGGTAGTTTCTGTGCAAGAGGTTAAACTGATGGCCGAAGCAGCGGGGGGGGGGGGCTGAAGGGGGGCTTTACCCATCTGGGGGTGCCTTGGATAGACCCCGGGCCGTCGTTTTGTGCTAGTGATGGCGGCTTTGGGTTTGGTGGAGTACCGTGTAGCGGAAGCTCGGGATGGAAGACGATACTGTGCCGACTCTCATCAATCGTTTGCAAACGAAACGACCCGTACCCTACAATAAGAATCAAGACGTGGAGCAACCGATGAGCGAGTTCTTTCAATTGCCCAGACGAACCCGTACACCACGAGCGGCGGGGAGGATAAAGTCGAAGTTCAGGTTGTGAAAGCGCGTGGACAAGAAGAGCCATGTCGCAGTCTTACAGGCACCGTCGAAGGAAGTCTAGCAGCAAATTCCCGGGGAAAAGGTGGCTTAGCTCTGGATCCCAGTTCTTCAATCTGGCATCCTGTCCGGGGCTCATCGCCCGTCACAGCCTGACTTGCCATTTGCAGGAGGGACGGGGCTAGAGGGATAATGGTATCGGAACGGCATCTGGATCATTGAAACTTGCAAGAGACTGGACTGGTCAGACCTACTATCCGTGCGTTCACGCGGGCGGGCTGAATCGTCACACACCGTTTTCTCACCAGTCCAAGGAGGGGATAGTGAGGGCTGCGGGAGACGACGATTCTGGTAAGGGCCCGAACCATGAGTTTTGGAGACCTTGCGAGATTTTTTTGGAGGACAACCCGCCCATTGGACGGTCAAAGTCGGAACATTCTCCGTGGCCTCCGATTGAAGAACTGGAATGGAGTAGATGGACGGTGGTTCTGAATAAGCTGGGATGGCTGAGAGGTTTGACATGCAAAGATGTCACTGGGATGGAATGGTGGCATGGGACTACAGGAAACAACGACGATGGTTGGGGTATACTTTTCTTTGTTTGTTTACACGAATCACGAATTTCCACAATGCTTATCTGGGGGACTAGAATTGGATTCTGGTGAGTTGATTCCCGCTAGCTTGTCGACGAGATTTCTGAAGGCGAGTCAGAGACTGGATGCGACTTGCCCACCAAAGTCTTCGCAATCGGCTACTTCTAAATTGTCAGTAATAGTTTTTGATTCTCGAGGGGCCCATATAGCCAAGTCATATCACAATCCTTGAACCTACAGCGAGTTTAGCTTGATATTTGCGCTAATTCTACCATGTTCTTACCAGTTGCCGGTCTCGGGAGACAGTCTTCAGTTTGTATTTGCATTTTATCCATGCTATCCAGGACGCATTCTCTAGACGAGAACTATTGCGATACTCTCTTCCGCGAGTGGTGACATATTTCCATGATGACCAGATATCTTCCTCCTTCCAGTCGCGAGAAAGGTAGTCGACCTGTCTCCACGGGCCGGGCTTCATAGCACTGTCATCTTCGGCTTTCGTAAGGAGCTCTGGTAGCTCTGACCTCTCCGATCTTGATGTTTTCACCGGAATATCATGGTCGGCAGGTGAGACAATATACGAGTTGTCCGTTTTGGGATTTGGAGTTCTAGGTTATCATCAGGTGGCCAGAAGCAACCGTCCTTCCGAAATGGACGTAACAAATAGCGTCCATTCGACGGCCCAGCCGAGCGGATTGCCTTGCCCTCATCGGATACGATGGAAAGATTACTAGCGGGCGTTGAGAAGTAGGGTAGACCCATTGATTCGGCGTTTGCGATAGACAAGGAGCTGAAGTTGGCACAGATCATTCCTCGATCCGCTCCAGACGGCGACATAGAGTGACATCACAGAGACAGACTTTCTAGCAAGGGCCCTGGATATCAGTGGAAAACAACGCCTCTCAAATTGATGGAGAGGATGGCGTTACAGTGCTGTCACCTTGCAGGTCGGGCGGAAAGTTTTCTCCGGCCCAAGAGCGTTGGTAGGTCTACATCGTTGCCGATGAGCTCATAGGCTCCCAGGTAGTACGACAGATTGCCTTTGTAGCACCGAACAATGTACCCTTGTCACTCACATCCCGCTCCATCTGGGTCATCACATGCAAATGGCCAATCTCTTTCCCATTTTTCGCGATGAGCACGGTGTTTCTATGAAATACAGGAAAGCTGCCAAATAACTGTCGTCCAATATTATACTGGATGACGCCATTGCTAATGATGACGCCACCGAGAATGATTTCCTTCGCCGCTGCGGCCGAAGGGAATAGCGCCGCTGATGCCTACTACGAGGGCAAGCTTGAGATTTGGGAAACTTGCCTGACAATTAGCGGCGGCTGTTGCCGCGTTGGCTTTCCTATACCCGGAATATGCGTTAGCACAACGTTGTGGCGGCAGCAGATGTCTAACGAATGCATGCATAGATATGTAAGCGGAGTTTGCCGAACAGTTACATTGTAGAGGGTAAACTGGTCTTTAGAGTTCTGGTTAGGGCTAAGAATCAGAGCTATCTACTGACATGAATTTTGACCCGGGAGGTGAAAATGGATGGGATCATAGACGGGCTATGCCGACAGATAAGTACAGTACTCAAACCAAAGGGTGAGATAATATCGCAAAGATCCACCGGAACTCCATTGAGCCAATTTATCAGTTCAGGCGCACATTGATAAATCCCAGCTCGGCGCAGGGGAACGTCAAGACTCGGCTCATCGTTAAATCCCGTCGCCTCGTCGTTCCGATAGAGCTCATGGTATACACCTTCAGCGATCAAGACGGGTTTGAGAGCCGCGAAGCCAAATTGATGCCAGATGCAAAGCCAGCAGGCTATTACGGCCGTCGCCGCCTGAGCTGGAAGATTCTTGGTCAGATCTCGACAGCCATTCTCACGATAAAAGCTTGAACGTACCGTATCGCTTGGAATTCGAGACTTTGTAGGCCGCGATGTGAGTTTCGTCCTGGGTAATCTCAACTGGCGCAAAGCTCATGCGTTGCCACTCCGATCTGTGGGTAGCGCTGCCCTTAAATCAAACAAATCAAATCAAAAGTCATTTGAAACATTTGATGGCCCGCAAAGCCAGATTTGTTGTTTGGAATATTTGATGAAATATTTCAAATCCCAACAGCTGTGCTCTCCATACTACCTACTCTCAATGTCCCAGTGTAACCCATCTGTAGCGCCAAGCTTCATGGCACCATGCCTGATCCAGTTCTTAAGGCACTGCAGCCTCTCCAATGTTTCCGCACTCATCGAAAGTCTCTGCGACGTCAACGTTAACTTAGCAAGGCTGAAAGACCTCTCACAATCAGTTGCTATCGCCGGGATAGCAAGTATATGATGTCGGTCGTGAGGCGGAAAGTCACGCAGGACGACTGTTAGAGCCTTGGTAGTCGCATAGCCGTTTGTGTGATATGTGTGCGGTGGGGATTACGATGCGATAACTAACAGCCCGCGCTAAGGAAACTGTTTTTTCAAGGGGAAGGCGAGCGGCGTAATGGGCCCACAACGGGCGGGCGCCAGTCCTGATGGCGTCTCCAGCAGGCGAGAACCATGCACACCCAGCCGGTGACAATTAATGTGCAAGAAAGGTAACCTGACTCATTTTAGCTGTTCGCCTTAGTCACTAATGATTCCAGGAACCGGTATAAGTCAGGCAAGATCCCGAACTTCCCCAAGTTGACGGTCGTCACCCACATAAATCACGGCACAGCTAAATTTCGGTTGGGCCCCGCGTCCCAGATTCTTATTCTCCAAGCCTGGGCCGTCCAGCCGCCTCGCCACGACGAACCCGTGATCTCTGGATCGTCAACGGCCTCCCTTCGCTCCTCGTGGCAATACCCCACCACCTTATGAAGTCCGCTGGTGGACCTTGTCTTACCTGAACTATAAGACTGGTGAGAAGAATTGAAAACACCCTTTTCCTTCCCCGCTGAGAACGCGCACGCACATACACAAATGGACCAGCATGTGCTTTGCCAACTTGGGCACGCTCATCTGCCAGGCATGCGGGTGGCGTGTAGGCGAGCAGCTCGTGGGGATGACGCCGTGTTGGGCCATGTGCGGCAAGTTCGTGTGGAAGGTGACAGACGAGGTGATTCAAAGCGAGTGTCGTGTTTGTCATGATGCGAGGGCGGAGAGAGCCGATCTGGCGCGGAGGCTAACCCGGGCGTCTGGAAGTAGTAAAGAGGCAGGGACGGGCCCGGGCGGTGATTGCGACGCTGATGATGATCGCCATTGTGCGGTTGGGAGGTTTCCAGGGACGAATGGCAAGGAAGATGGAGGAGACGAAGATGGTGATGGCGACGAGTTGGTGAGTTGTTTCACTTGTTTGTACTCTTAGAGTTGGTCATGACTGACGACGTCTACAACAAACAGACGTCTCAGATTCCATCTATTATAGCTTGAGAAACGGTCGTGCTCCTTAGAAAACTTGGCATCTCGTTCGTGGACTCGGTCCCAAAGACATTTCGACCAGCTCCACGGTCGGGCCATTGACCGACTGGAAGGCGACGGTGGCCAGGAGTTCTGAGAAGCATGGGGTTGCTCGACGCAGTGGGCCGCGATGGGAGCCCCTGAATTTGGCGTCAGTCTTCATCGGCCAATCTGGACTATTTTCCTTCTTCGTCGATGTTGGGACATTGAGATGAAGGGCCGTGTAGATGTAGGCGATGACTCATTGCCCTCAAATCAAACAAATCAAATCCAAAGTCATATTTGAAAATATTTGGTGGCCTGCGAGGCCAGATTTATTGTTTAGAATATTTGATCAAATATTTCAAATCCCAACACCTGTGTTCTCCATACTAGGCTTTCTAACCATACGCGTATGGTTTAGTTAAACCACATATTAACTACCCATATATTGCCCATACACCTTCTCACGAGTTAAGGGGTGCAACATACATATATACACATATGTGTGGCTGCGAGTGCTACGACTGACCAGCAACAAGCTCTGGAACCATTCAGTCAGAAACTTAGAATCGTCCATCAACTGCCATGAGCCATTTTTGGGGCTTTCATTCTTATTTCACTCATTCGTCATTCAGAACTATCATTCATACAGTACAAACAGAACTGTATCAATCTGCACACGGGGATTATTCCCGTTTAATCCAGCCAAACCAAACACCATGATGCGCCGAGAGCCATAACGATACAGAAACAAGGATAGCTTAGTCCCTGAGAAACAGAACACAATTAGCCCAATGCTTCGCACGACTACCCTGTGCTGGATATTGGACGCCAAGATACATGAAGAGAAGGAAAGTCGTGGGGGAGTTTGAACTTACAGAAGCGCTAGTTCCAAATCACCATGGATCCTGGCCTTGAGTTGGATCTCGATATCTAGATTCAGATCGAGTCGCAACCTTAAGGCATCATTCTTCCCACCATCGTCGCCGCCCTGCTGCTGGACAGTATTGTTACCCACATTTCCCGGCGTATTTGAGACATCCCCGAGGGTGTTGTCCAAGGTATTGCCCACGTCTCCCGCGACGGGAAGCTGGTCTAGGGGACCTGATTGTTGCCGTTGTCGCTGCCTGGACTGGTGTCTGGCGACCTTGTTGCCCTTCGTGCCCCGGCGTTGCACCTGCTGGGGCTGCTCTTCACTGGATTCCGATTCCATGCGGGAAATGTGGTGGTCGATTTAGATGAATAGTCATAAGTTGTTCACTTTGCGTCTACTCACTACGTTTCAAGCAAGAGTCATATAAGTTCACTACAAACACGAACAACAGATTTCGCCCCTCCCCAATGCCCATGAGGTCATCATCGAGATTGTAGCTCTCGTTCAATGTCAGAATGGCATTATTCAGGCCCACCCCTCCCTTCGAGAGTGGCGGCTGGCGACGTCATGCACTCTCCTGCAGCTCGGCCCACCAACCCTGGCGACTGATTGAATGAATGAATGAATGAAATTTATAGACTACATGGGCACTCGGGTGTACAAATAGAGTGGAGCAGCCAGGTTCCCAAATTATGTCAGCACTCATCCTATGCTGGCCCCGTGGTTCACCCCTTCAAGAGAACTCTCCCCTGAAAAATTTTTCCCCTTCCTGCAGCTGTTACACGTTGGCTCATGAGGAACCAAGGCCACAGGCGAGCCCCGAAGAGCAGGCTATGACCGATATTGGAACTTTACAGGCGCTAATAGATTCGATATCCATGTCGAATCATGAGAGCCCTGATCCGAGCCAGGTCATTACCTTCGATACAACGTTGGAAACCTCGCCCCAGGCGGAGAACGACGAGCCAGATCAGTTGGGCACCTCGCACAAGAGCTGGCAGCACAATCTTGGTCGATCCGTCCACACGTTGGAAGTATGCGTCTACCATCTCCTGCCCCTCAAAGAGCTAGAGGAGATCGAACCTCCTTTCAGTGAAGATGAGGAGATGATGAAAAAAGTTGCATCCGTTAACGGCGGTATCAAGAGCGCAGATACCAGAACATCATCGCCACATGACCGTTATCATCGTCTGAGTCAAATGCATAAAGAAGCGTATCTCACTCACTTGGAAGACCAGGACCAACCCATCCGGGCGCAGTACGCCCTCGATTTGACGCAAGCCATGACGCACCTCACCCAATGCAAGAGGATTGCTATTGATGACAGCAACCGGCCATGGGGCCTGAATCGGTTAAAGCGAATGATTGGAATCTTGCCGCAAAGAACTCTTAACATTTGCGTCGACTAAGAGTATCGAGCTGATCCGCCACATCTTATCTGCCGTTCTCGTGCCAAAGGTGTTCTTCGCTGAAGAATGGAAGGATAGCGAATGGACACAAGAAATGCGCCATCATTCTAATTATTTTGAAAAAGGCGGCGCACCTAAAGCATAAAAGAAGCTTAGTTATCCTGACTAAGAGATGACTCATTGTGCCTCCTCTCGAACTCCCAGATCACGTTCATGATCACCCTGAGCTGGTCTTCTTGAATCACATCCAGAGAGGCAGCTATACCCAACATACCCAGACACTTAGCGAGGTGAAACGCAAGAGCTTCATCAAATAGCTCTTCTGGCCACCAGATCAAGTTTGCCCAGGCTTCTGGGTAACGCTGGAGGCGGCCCAAGGCACGCATGATCGTCATGTCTTCGGGAGTGGACCTTTGGGCAAATTATTCGTCGAGTGTCCCGTACCCTTTAAGACGAGAGTTGAATCTAGGTCCGTTGAGGACAAAACTCATATTCTACTCGTGAAGACACATTAGATAAAGCGGAGAACATCAGGGATGGACATCTTACGAATGGGAATCGAATCGATAGATTCATTCGATGCCAAGTCTTACGAATATCGAATCGAATTTCTTGGCGTTCGATTCGACGTCGAATCTACTACAAGCCCATTCGATTCGCATCGAATCTACCATCAGCTGGCACCACCCCGTTCGATTCGCATCGAATCGAATTTCTTGGCGTTCGATTCGATGTCGAATCTCGTGCAAGCCCATTCGGTTCGCATCGAATCGAACGGCGCGCTGGGTTCGATCGAAAATCGATCGATTCGGTCGAACGAGCGCCCCGGTTTGCTGAAACGCGCCGGGAGCTTGTTTTAGCGTGATTTCATTGACGCGCTGACTGGCCCCTGGCGCGATCTTACGCGACTGAGCATGATCTGTGTCTCGATGGCCCTGGAGATGTGTCGGTGCTAAGATACATTAGTGAGTACATTCAACCCCAAGAAGTTTACATAGAAGAGCGGGTATCTTGCAACTGTAGCCATCGTCCCTTACAACAGCCTACAAGTAGCTGCTTTATAAAATTTCAGCGACACTCTATCTTGTAACTTGGAATGAGACAGCTAACCAGTTTCTATGGGGACTATGTGACGCGTGGGAGAGGTTGAAGAGGGAGTCATCTTGGGTGTAAAATCTGACTGATGATGTTAGGGGGTACTAGCCCCACCACTATAGAATAGGTGAGAGCCCTAGTATCCTCTAGCTCCCGTGGTATAGGGTAGGGCGGGAAGCTTCCAAGCAATTGCTCCCACACGAGCGACAAGAACATCCCAAACAAATGCCGATTTTTCTATAGAATGAACGGAATGCAGACAAAAATTAGTCGCTCTAGATTTCTGTCGCCGACGGCTTTCTATCGGTGCCAGTTTTGGTATGATCAGACCGATATCTCTGGCTTGGGGTCTCATGTCCATCTCACATCCTGAATTGTGTCCGTCATGCATCAAGCAACCGCCATTTTCAGGTACAAGATCCAGGAAGACTTTGTCCGGATCCAAACCCAAGCGAAGAAAGAGATCCCAATCGAATTATATCACTCTCTAAGTCTACTAGATAAGTCAAATGCATTGACCAGTACGGTATTCATCGTTTTCCCATGTTCACCCATCGCTTTTTGTCACAGGAACCTCTACCCAAACCCAGCTTACCATTGAGCCGAGGTACCAGCTACCTGCATCCGTATTAGTCATGCGGTCGATCGAATTCGAATCGAATTCGATCGAGTCTTGGCATTCGATAGGTATCGAATCTACGGGAGACGCATTCGATTCGATCCGAATCTACGGGAGACACGTTCGATTCGAGTCGAATCTGCGGGACAAGAGTTGTGACGCGTTCGATTCGATGCGAATCTACGGGAGGCACATTCGATTCGATACGAATCTGCGGGAGATGCGTTCGATTCGATTCGAATCTACGGGGGTCTTGTTCGATTCGAACGCCAAGGCTTGGCGTTCGATTCGATAGATTCGTAAGATGTCCATCCCTGGAGAACATTCCATATACGCATTGTTATTCCTTCTTGATCTAGCTCTCTGACTTTGGTGACAAGCGGATAATTCTGTCCAAGACAGCGAATTAAAACCCACAGATACATCTCGGCTTGCTCAGACTATTTGGTAGACGGGTTAGGCGAGATGGTCTGATCAGGAAACTTCCTGAAAACATCAGCAATATGGTCGATAGGGGCGGTCATTAAGCCCATCACGGTTTCGAAAGGCGGGTGTTCGCCAGCGCTCGGGTGGCTGCGAGATGGTACGAATGCCTTAGTCCTGCCAAAGCTCTTGGCCATCGATTCTGAGTCGCCGGACTGGTTCTGCAGTGCACCTTCAAGAGTTGGCAAATCGTGACCTTCTTCCTCCTCCATGTGTTTAGACAGCAGGGTCCAAATCTCCTTAAGCTTCGGAATGTATTCGTGTTCCTTCGGTTTCAGCTGCTGAAACTCCTTGAGAAGCTCTTTGACCTTTTTATAGTTAGTATCCCATTTGACACCCGTTAGCTCCTGAGCCCACTGACTCTATGGTGCTCCTTTCGGTCATCTTCTGCCATCTCTTTGCCCTTGGATCCTAAGTATTTCTCGAAAGCGGGATAAACAATCAACTCCTCGCCTACCGAGTGGCGAGCGAGCTCCCAGGTAAACTGGTTACCGAAGCGTTCTTGATGATCCAGATCTGCTGAGTTGACTACCTCATTGTAGTACCGCTCCAGCTCGCGGTGGTCCTTGACTATAGCGTCGGAAATGGAAGACATTGCAGCCGCCGATTTCAGTACACTTGTGAGAGAGAAATTGGTCGGGGTTTAAATATAACCCGGAGTTATGGGGAAGACCGTAGCGCGTTCCAAGAGCATAGCTGATGAACAGGAAGTGGCACGGGAAGCTGGAGAATTATAAGCCAAGGTCAGAGCTTGATGTAGTCCATTAGCTACATATAATGACGTAGCGATGATGATATGACGGCGCAGAAACGAACGCTTGGGCTTTGGGCGATATCAAGTTGTGTAAGTCGCAATGGAACATGTGATATGCGTCTCAACGTTGGCAACAAATGTCCCGGAGAATATCATCCGGTCAACACGTTCAGCTTAAGAAAATCTCGCAATCCATTGGTTACTTGTGCAGATGGGTGACCCTGACATCTGTGGCGGCTCTGGTGAGGTAAGATCTACGTGTGATGGGTTGCTAGTCTGGCACTTTTTACTGGGTTCCCGCCTCTGCTACCGTAGAAACTCGAGAAATTCAGCCTCTTGGCAAAGTGGATCCATGCTAATTTCCCCGCCCGCTATACCCAATTAGGAAAGGCGTGATTGGCATCATCCGACTTCAATCCCTCTGTTCAAAGCTCTCAAAAATAGCTCTCAAGACAACGCTCAAAAAAAGCCTCTTCAACATGCCTCTCAACACGGCCGGCTTCATCGATATCGTCTGTAGGAGGCCTCTCATTGGTCAGACTTATTACTAATCAGGCACGGGGGTCCCTAGCGACAGAGATACCTCTGTTTCTATGGGTTCTTCGCCTTGAGAAGATGTATATACGTCCACCAGCTCACGTATGAGTTCCTCCCTGACATCGGTCCTTGTGTGATCGACAGTCACTCCCCTCTCCGAGGCCATTCGTGTCAATTCCTCTGTAGAGAGAGACGTCAGTGACTCGATGAGGTCGTCTTCCTGAAGCCCCAGTTCCTCTCCATCGTAAACAGCAGCGATTTCTTGGTGTTGATCCTCTCCTTCGGCGGGATTTGACGCAACTTCCCAGTTGGTGGAGTCAATCTCTTCCTTTTTCACGTTTTTAATACTGATTAAATTCTCCTCACTCCCGTCAGGCCGTAAGCCGATTCCGCAGCTATAAAATGCCTTACGGACCATATCAGTACGTCCTTGGAGTTGTTCCCACGCCTTGGCCACGATGTGTGTTGTCATGACTCGTTTCTCAGTAGGAGTCCACGGCTTGGAACTGCGGACCGGATCGTTGTCTCTCTCGGCTATCCATTCGTCCGCATATTGCTGTAACCACTGCTTAAATGGCTTGTTGACAGATACGTCTAGAGGCTGAAGAAGACTCGTACAGCCAGGAGGGATCATAGCCGGGAGAATCCTTGACTTGCTGAGTAGTGTTGTGACGCTGTCAGTCTTATGAAAGCTAGCCACATCCATGACAAGCATGAATTCCCTGTAAGGCCTTTTACAAGGGATGACTTCCTCGTTCAACCACTTCAGGAACAGCTTCTCGTTATTGTAGGCCGTTAGGTTGAATTCAACTGTGACTCCTGGATGATAAAGATGTCCCTCTCTCTGCAGGATCTTCCCTTTTGGTGGCTCGGCTCCCTCGAAGATCAGCTTTGGTTTTAACCGGCCAAATCCATCAGCGAAGATTGGGAGAATAAGCGTGCCTTTTCTCTTGCTCCAGCCACTCCTGTCGGTCTTCCCTGACACTGTCTTCTCCCCAGATAACGCATATGTTGAACCATCAAGATATTCGAATGGTATTGGAGTCTCATCGACGTTGAGGATGCAGTTATTATGAAAGCGGCGTTGCGGGGAGTCAAGGATGTCGGGGATCTTCTCGTACGGCCGAGAGGGGAACTTGGGGGGCGCTTCTGGCGGTGGAGGCGTTCTTCTTTGTGTGTTTCGGCGTAGGAATCGTAAGAAGCTATTGACAATAGCACGGTATTCTTCTGGGGTCTTCTGGGCTTGATTGGTGATACGGCGTTTAACGATGCGGTGCCTTTTCTTGAAGTTTAGGAACCATCCATTCGAGAATCCAAAGAGCTGCTCGTGTTCGGGATAGAGCTCTCCAAAGAGGTGTTTAGCTGTGGTCCGGAACCAAGAGACCGTGACGATTTTCTTCTCTGATCGACGTTGAACGAAGCGTCTGAATAACTCATCTTCAAGCTCTGGCCAGCGCGGCTTCCAAGAGGTCTCTTTAGGGTCGATGCCGAGGATCTTGTCCCTATTCTTCCACCACACTCGAATCGTCTTTTCGGTCACTAGGAACCATTTTGATGCCTCAGAAATATAAGGTTGACGATAGCCATCGACGACTTGAACACGATAAGAGCCCCGGGTATTTGGATTTGGGTCGTAAATCCTGTGATTGAGGAGAAACAGCAAGATCCGCACCTTCTTCTCGTGAGAGTGTGTTTCTTCTTTCCTCTTGAGCGGGGAAAATGGCTTTGACTTGCGCTCAGAAATCGGCTTGGGCTTTGGACCGCGCTTAGGCTTTGGTGTCGCCTGTACATTGGGGTCGCGCGGTTCCAACACCATTGTAACTATCTCGAGATATGTCAGAACGCTTCAAATACCGTATCCTCTCAATAAATTCACACAAAACTACTGCAGGATTTTACTCCAGTTTTCCACTCTTTTTCCACTTTTCCCCACTATTACCCGTCATTACAGAATAACCGAAAAAAAAGACTGGCTTGTGGGTCTTTAGCGTTGCAGTAGTTTTGTGTGAATTTATTGAGAGAATACGGTATCGAAAAAGAGTGGAAATTGACTCCCCAAGTGAGGGATTAATCTGATATCCGATTTATCATGAGCCTCATTGCACTTGGCCCTAGAGGGCGTAGCGGGCGGGGTTGGTGGGGCGGTTCCACTTTGCCAAGAGGCTGAATTTCTCGAGTTTCTACGGTAGATCATCCCACCAAGGTCCCTGGTTCTCCCGCTTCACGTCGAAGGTATGGCCTGACTCTGAGTCCAGTCGAACTCGGCACCAGAAGTCTTCTTTATGCAATTGGTCACCCAGTGCTTAGATGTTGCTCTGACCTTCACGCAGATCTCTCCTCGTCTCCATGACCCGATTGTATATGCCACGTTGGGTTGCCAGGGTCTCCGAATGAATATGGGGATATCAAATTGTCGATGCGCTAGGTGTGCAGATGGGTCCTCGCTTGGTGGGTGGTTGTGCTTAGCGCAATCTTTGCCTGGACGATGGCTCGGGACCCATGCACTTCCATCCCGTGTTCCGCTATACCCTTTTCACCTTAACACCGCTGCTTTTCAGCTTGGTTGAAAACAGACCTAAAGGGTGGTAGGCCTCCCGCATATGAGACCTCAACAAATCTTGCGAGCCGGGTTGATGGACGTCTCAGCGACGACCACATGTCCGGAAATGCCCAAGCTCTTGGCGGGATCAACCTGAGCCGTGTCCCCTTAAGATTTGAAGATTCTCTAAACGGTACAGCAATTAAGCTTGGTTGTCCTACAGGAAGCTAGTTTTGTGGGAGATATCCCCAGTCTGCGCCTTAGTTGGTATGGCCCTACAGATTAAATCTGTATATAGATTGTTTAGCTAGAACAGCCAAAAGAACACCTATATGCTAAAGCGCGAACACTTGTACATCTGTACTGTGCCGTAGAGAATTGAACATATGGCTCCCCGACTAGGGAGAAAGCGAATCGGGAGGCTGCAGACCTGGCTGGAGGCTTCGGGCTTTGCACTATATGCACAAAGGGTTAGGCCCCAACAATAACAACGTAATAGGCATCAAAATCTAACTGAAGGGTTCGCTAACGTTACCTGAATTGCTCTTCACCGCTAATCAAGTCAGAGTGTTACGAGTGCTTACCCCAATGTGGCTGACACTCATAAAACGACCATCGAAACCTTTGATGCAGGAGGCCAACCACTAGAGCATGACTGAAAGACAAACCAGAATTTATCCATCAGCCTTATTCATCCTTCAACTATTATTTAGCACTCAGGTGGTATATAACTCGTGATAGAATCGAGTTTCTAAACCCAGCTCTTTTTTTCCATGTCAAAATGGCTCGATTTCACGCCCAAGAGTTGAAAGCACACATGAGATTACTTCGCATTGAAGAACATTCCGACGAGATCCACGATGTTTTTTCGACTCCCATCTTCACAGAAAATGTTGGAAAATCTCTCTTCGATGCTCACAAAACGAAGTCCGGCTACAAGAAGAAAGCACTTCCCCAATATGGGCTTCTAGCCGGCGACATCTCAGCAGGTGGAGAACCCAACGAATCTGTTCGGCTGTTTTACAACGTCGCGGCTCCTTCTAGCGTTTTTATATGCGGAAGTCAGGGCTCTGGGAAAAGCCATACGTTAGCAACACTGCTAGAGAATTGTCTTGTGCAATCTGTGGCAAACGCACTGACTAGACCATTAGCA
This sequence comes from Dactylonectria macrodidyma, assembly GCA_020744425.1. Taxonomy (NCBI): domain Eukaryota; kingdom Fungi; phylum Ascomycota; class Sordariomycetes; order Hypocreales; family Nectriaceae; genus Dactylonectria; species Dactylonectria macrodidyma. Next base: position 46,774 of record JAGMUV010000041.1, on the reverse strand, counting down.
GGTCTGGTATTTCACTATGACTCCGCCGTATCGGACGCAGGTGGTCTCCCATGTGAAGCGGCGTACCTGTCCTCCAATAAGAACGTGAATGTCAGGGTACTCTGTCCTCCAACTAACACGGCGACTATTAAGGTACTCCTCGACTATTAAGTTCTTGGGTCAAAGAATATCGCTAATATCCTCCAAGAAGGTCTATAGCTGTCTTCCCAACGTCTTAATCCAAGAGCTTCGCTTTTGCCAGGACAGCCTTAACACAAAGCGAATGCTAAATTTGATGGTAGCAAGCCCAGGCCAAACCGGTCGAATGCCATTATACCTTCACACAGTGATGCGCGTCTTGAGAGAATTGAGAATCAACCAACAACGACAAGGGGGGGTGTTCAACTATCAAGAATTCAAGAACGCCATGGAAGCCGAACCTCTAACCAAGGAACAATCCGTTCCTCTTCAGCAGCGACTTGAAACCTTGGAGAGCTTTATGGTGAAGCAAGACACAAATGTGGGAGGACCTGCAAATAAAAATGGGAAAAATAAGTGGGCATCCCATTCAGTCGAGGCTCATGAAATTGTTGATTGGAAACCTGTAGTAGGTTCATCCACACTCTTGTTTTGCCACAGACTAATCGTCTATCTTCCAGAGCGGCCAGCTGACTGTTGTCGATCTATCTTGTCCATGCGTAACTGCCGAACAGGCCTGCTCTCTATTTGACATATGTCTCAGTCTCTTCCTAGAACAAAACACAGACCTGGGACGAGTGGTTGCACTTGACGAATCACACAAGTATATGACCGAGTCTGATGAAAGTCAAGTATTCACGGAATCACTTTTATCTGCGATTCGCTTACAACGCCACAATGGCACGCGCATCATAATATCCACACAAGAGCCTACAATATCCCCTGGTCTATTGGACCTGTAGGTTTCACAAGGGTAGGGTTCGAACCACTGGTTGAAGCCGAAATAGTGCTGTATTTAGGCTTCGTATTGATGGATCTTGTGTTGTTGTATCATCTAACTAGCCAGCAGGTGCGCAGTGGGGAGATATGGATCTGTGCCCCATAGGCCGATAAGGCAGTCCCCTTATCGCTTCCAGGTGGGCGCACATACCACCTGCCGCATCCCATCTGCTGCTTGTATGTATCTTGGCCGCGATGTTCCAACAATTTCGTCCTCTGGTCTGACACCCACCTCAATCACCGACTCGACCTCCTCATCCACATCCACCTCTATTTCTGCCTCCTTTGAGTTAGGGAGAGCTTCTCCAGCCGCTAGAGCCTCTGCCAGAGCCATGAATCGTCGGTTCGGGTTTGGTACCGCCTTTCTTTTCTTCCCTCGCTGCAGCTGGGACACCTGCTCTTCCAGCCGAGTAATCCGCGCATTCTGAACGGCCACCTTCATCTCTAAAGCTTCCAGACCCTTTGCGATCTTACTATACTTCCGCCTGGTCGGACGACTTCGATGCTTGGCCATATCTCTCACCTGGCGGCTCGTTTTCGGCGTATCATCTGAGTTCAGTTGAGGAGGGCTTGGCGTCTTGAACCGTTCCAGCACTTTTTCTATATCCGGTTGAATTTCCGGATGCGTTAGAGCTTTGTGACGGTTTATAGGCCAATTTCCAGTAAATCTCCAGCTGGATAAGATAGTCTCCTTCCTCATGCCCGCCTCTCTGGCTTTTGTGTATGACCGAATAAAGTTGACTTTATCCACCGGCGCAGAATCGGTCAAACTAGCCAGCTTTTGGAGTTCTTTCCGATACGCACCTTTGATGGCATTAAAAATTCCATTATCTAACGGCTGCAAACCATGAGAACAATGTGCTGGTAGGTAACAGCAGTAGACGTTGTTCAGAAAGCACGTGGCCATCCACTCATCCTGACTGCTCGTTAGCGACCCTATAGCGGGTGACTCTGTGGCGAAAACACCAAAAGGCTCACCTGCGCATGGCTCCCGTGACCGTCAAGGATAATAAGTCTCGCATCCGATGCATCACGAGGCTCCGTTTGAGGTAGATAGACATCTTTCAACCACTCGAGAGCTATATGGTTGTCAGTCCAGCCGTTCGGTGATGTGATGTAGTGCCAGTCCGCTATCAATTCTAATTCCTTAAGGAACCACTGCTTCTGCAGCTCTTTTCCTTTAAAGATAATTCCCGGTTTTAAAGCGCGACCAGTTGCGGTGACAGCCTCAATAAACGATGTCCACGTGCGCGACTGAACGCCTTTTAACATCGCCTTCTTCTTCGGGTCAGAGCTCCCGATTACGAGGCTGTCCAGGCCTCATGGACAACCAATTAGTTATGCCCTATAAAAGCACGTAGAGAAGTTGTAGAGGACTTACCGAAACCCGCCATTATGCCACCCTCGTCCACGTTAACCGTGTTCTCAGGCTTGATCCAGCCGTACTCGTTCTCCCGGATATCGAAGTACCAATTGACCGCCTTCGGAGTAAACCCGTCAAATCTGGCGGCTTCCTGGCGTTTCCAAAGCTTGGTAGATAGTTGTAGGTGACGCTTGACGAACCTGGTGGTCCAGTGCTTGCCCAGAGGCTTGTTATCGCCTTGTTGTTGAAGGATGGCCTCGACACAGGCGCGGAGCTGGCTGTGCGAGGGAGCATATCCCAGAGACTCTTGTCGCAGTACCCAACGAAGGAGAGTCTCCTCCTGGCTCTTTGAAATACGCTGCTGGGCATGGATACGTTCATTCCTGCTCGCTTGACCGGAAAGTCGTCTATAAATGGTCGATCGAGGCACTCCACGTTTCTGGGCCGCCTCAGTCTGCGATAGGCCTCTATCAGTAATATCGAGAATAGCCTCAGCTACGTCGTCTTCGGTATAATCACGCCGAACCATTGTGGCAGGAGTTCCATAAGTAAAGTAGGTGATATGCCTACTGGAGTGGATGAAGTCGGATGGGGTGGATAAGGTGAAAATGAAAAATTTCAAAGGGCTAGAGAACAAGGCCACGAGGGGGAACGGGAAAAAGTTGAGCCGATATTAAAATTTCATGACACAGACTATACAGCACAGGTTTTGGTTTGTGAGTATCTTCATTCTTGGTAAAATGCGGTGTAATTGAAAATTCGGATTTTGTATGGGAGGACCGAAATTTTGGTGGCCCATTAAGTGGGGGTGCCCATTAAGTGGTCGTGGATGGTAAAATGTCTATGATATCCTTAACTTGCTTGAGTAACCTCATTGTCTGATATTAATTTGCATTAAGTAAAACACGACACCAAAACAGGACAAATCACTTCACGTCCAGTATACACCTGACAGTATGCGCTTCTTCGCCGTAGCAACTCTGCTCGTGGCCCTAGCCGCTGCGGCGCCGACTGATGAAGTCGAAAGCCTCGTATGCCAGACGTCCCTAATTCTTCCCCTCTTCTCGCTCCAAGGCATATTACACATATAAACCCTAGCTAACATACGTGGTTTGCAGGAGAAGCGGGCTTGTACCAAGCGTAAGTCGGATCTTTCTCTGTTCAGCTAATAGCGAGGAATTAACGCAATTACCATAAAAGAGGGTTGCATATCGCAGTGCTGCAAGCAATATGGCGACTGTAACTTTTTTACTTGCTCGGAATCCTACTGCGGTGGGCTCACCCCTGTCTGTAAGTGTGTATGCAGGAGGGTGTGAGAGATTGTGTGCTGGACGGTCAGATGGGGATTAGAGGTGGAGAGAGAACATGTTGCATACTGTTTCGACAGCAGTAGTTCATTATTCATTATCTGGAAAAATGAAATATGCGACATCTCCAAATCTTGTGACCGTTGAGGACGGGGAAGAATCAGATGTCTTTGTACAATCATGTTGCTCTCCATCTCTGTGAAAATCTGGGCGTTTGCGACCTCAGCGGGGTCCTCCCTCTGACATCCTTCTCTGGCCATGCAAAGTCCGAACCGCTGCCAGTTAAGGTTTCGCAATCTGTCTTCAACGTTGCGTGTTGTCGAGTCGACCTGTGGCTATCGCAAATCGTATACCGGTATCACTGTCGAGCCTACTGACTAACCGTACCGCCATGCCTCAACAACGCCTCCCTTTTGACCAATGGTCGCAACGAAGAGAGTCGTCAATCTCAGTCGACGTTTCGGAGTTTTCCAGCCGGCAGTTGAATGACCTAGGCCAGAGCCAAACACCCAAATGCCAGTCATCTCGACCTCGCACAGCCTCCACAACCTCCCCCACCAAGCCCAGAACGTCATGGGTCTTCTCTCATATGCCAGACAGTGTGTCCAACAACCAAGTTACTTGACTTGGTTGGTTGGAATTGGTTGATTACATAACAACCTAGTAAAGTAAAGATGGTCTTCAACCAAGCAAAGCAAGGCCCTTCCGCTTACTCGGAGTTACATGGGTTACCGGTACCGATATGATCCTCATATAGCCACATAAGGTAAGGTACCGTCAGGCACCAGCAACGGCCCCTGATCTAGCGGTATGATATCTAGCTTGTATTAAGCAAGCTGTTCTCCATCTAAGCAGCTTCAGGGAGACAGCAGGCAGCGCTGCTAGAAGATCCGGGTGTGAACCCCGGGCGGGTCATCTTTTTTTCTCCTTTTTGCCCCTTGATATGGGGTCCGTGGCGACATGAGGCAGGAAGGAGATCGCTGCTAGCAATTTTGCTTGCGAAGCCCTGGACTCCTGTTCAGCTTGCAATTCATTCAAGCCAATTCAATTCAAGCCAATCCCGGGCTCTACAGCTCAAGGCAATCCAAGTTGAAGGGTCAACTTGGATTGAATTGAATTGTGTGCAGCGCTGAGTATGGGCCGGATCGCGCTGGTAGGTGATGAGTGCCACAAGTTTATACCCAACACCGGCCTCGGTTTCCAGAATGGCATCCAAGACGTCGTCGCGCTGATCAACGGTGTGCGCACGACTGTGCTCGAAACTCCCGGCGGCCAACCCAGCGTCAAGGCTTTAACAGGGGTCTTTCAAAAGTACCAGACCGACCGAGTCCTCGCACTCAAGCCGGACGTCGCCCAGTCAGCCCAAAAGACGCGCATGCACGCCTGGTCAAACTCGTACAATTTCGTTGCCGCTCGGTATATCCTGGCCTTTCCGTTGGCGGAGTACTTGTTGCTCAAGTACGTTGCAGCGCGGAAAATTAAATAAGGATTGGTCCTCGATTATGTGCCTTGTGAGGAGCCGCCCAAGGGAGATGTTGAATGGGTGCATCAGATGAAAAGCCCGGCGAGAACGGCGAGCGCGCCAGCTTAAGGTTGCGGTACGGAATTATTTTGCTTGATCAAGGTGCTTTAAAAGGATTAGACTGTATTTATTTTGCTTGACCAATGTAGGTTTCAAGGCACTAAACTCTATAGCGGAATTCTCATAAATATTGATCTTCTTTAATATTCTACAATTTGTATTCCCTAACAAACGGTTGGAAACAGTGACCAAGAGGCGACCTTTAGATTTTAAGTCAAAGGCCATCAACCGATAAATTTACAATACCTTTCCTTCCCATCATCATACGCCTCGTACAAACCAGACCACATAAACCGGTCTGCACAACGCGGCTTGTCTGCAATCTCAACATCATCGTCACGGCAAATAGGCAACGCGGCCTCCCACTGCTTCTGGGTGCGGTGCTTCCACGGCTTCGGCAGCGGCCAATCGCTGAAGTGGACGAGATATGCCCGTGAGATCTCTCCCATTGCATTCCACTCCTCTCCTTCATCCGGCGCAAGGTACTTGCTGTGGTTTGTAGCGCGCAACTCCCCCGAAAGCATCGCCAACCGTCGATGTGGGAGGATCATGGCCGACCGTCCGAACATGCGGTTGACAATTTCCATGTCAAAGTCACCCGACGCCAGTGCTTCGTTAATGATTTGGTTGTAGCGGTTCTGGTTCGGCTCGATGAGCATGATGTGCGACCCAACCAGTTGCTTTCCAACCGCAGCGTCGTTGTCATTAAGCCAGTACGCGCGAGGGACTGCGACGGGTGCCAGAGGAGCAAGGAAGTAATGATCCATGTTTTGGATCACCAGCGAATCCGAGTCGAATGCCAAAACTCGCGTGTAATCGGTAAGCGCAAATGCGTGGAACTTGGTGAGGCTGTTTCGCCATGTTGCGTCACCTTTAGCGGTCGATAGGAGGCCGAAAGGGCGTAATTCTACATCTGGGTACGCCGAATGAAACTTGCGCATCGCGACTGCTTCCTTCGAAGACTTTTACGGATTAACATGGCCGTATTCCATTGGGGGATAAATAACATACACCAGACGACCAATCCTCTGGAAAGATCAAGATTTTGTCGTAGGTTGCACCAAGTCGATTCAAGCGGGCAAAATTTATGGCCTAAAGAAATCAGCATGAGGCTGACTATTCAGTAGAGAGATGGGCTTACACAATTGCACAAGTAGTCGAGGTCCGTTGCATACTGCGCGTAGGCGAAGCGAGGCTCGAGCTGTTCAGTGGTCCAAAAGGGCCTAAAACCAGGACACGAATCCAGAAAGGTGCTGTTCCCCGACAAAGGGGCCGAATGTAGGACAGTGTTGCCATATCCGAGCCATAAAGTACTCAGTAATATCATGATGGCAACGAAGGCCAGGGCGGCGAAGCGTGCCAGTCGTGTTGAGAGCCTCATGTTTGTGTATTGCGACTTGCGTTCAAGTTCAAAGACTTTTTTCCCGGACTCAAGTCGCCATAGGGGGCCGGGAGAGGCGAGCTTGTTATAAATATGTGCCCAGGTTAATGCAGGTTAGCTTGTAACATCGATCTCGTACCGGTAGGAGAGATACACGAAAATGCCGCGAACGATGCGCAAACCAAGTCATCAGGCGACCCTGCAAAGGCCCGTTTGCAAAATGACCAAGAAATAACTCGGTATTTATTGTGAAAGCGAAAGATTGCATCGCCTTCGTCTCCACTCTTATAACGCAGCTAAGTCTAGCGGATTGCTCGTCGATGCAAACATCACCCCTCAAACATGCCGAGAAACCGGGTATAGTCGTTAACGGTTTTCAGGCAGGGAAGAATGCAACTCAAATCATAATTGCTAGAGAAAACCAGAGTATACATGCCACCAATATCGTCGGCGGCGCCGGGGCGTTTCAGTTCATTGGGACCCTTGGGGTTGGCGACGAGACGTTGAGGTTCTTAGGGCTCTTAGGGCCTGGAGGCTGTGCAATGTTTGAAGATGTCGCAGGTCTAAACTAGACACAATATTTTCATTTCGCAAGTTAGCTCCTTAGGATTATGTGAAGTTCTGTTATGGATAAGGCTGTGGAAGTCACTAGCTGAAAATGACGTGGCTCTGTGTTCTCCATGCAACCCATGAGATCTGGTGCACTCAACGTTGCTTGCAGCGCCGAGGTTTGCTTGTACATGAAGAAATACCGTCGAACGGGTGCGAGCAGGCGTGTTGTGTCACTCCGATTCTCTACATGACGACCCAGGGGTGTCGATAATCAGAACGTGCCGACAAGTACAGATGCAGATCAGTTTCAAACACCATTGCGGTGCGTTGTTGCAGTAATTCTGAGGACGGTTCAGGTATGAGTTCCCACGGTTGATGGGTATCTGAGTAATTACCCCGCGGCTTGGAAACTTGGTGGAGCAGGGTTCATGGACGGGTGCGACTCGTCAACGTGTCGTTGCGCGAAGCGCGTCCACGCGTTTTTATGGGCCGACCCCATTGTTCTTGAAAGTTAGGCCATCGTCAGATGAATGAGATGTGTGTCTTGTTCTCTCTAGGTTGCTTGCTAAAGCGGCGAACCTGCGGTCTCGGGTGGGATTGGCGGTGCCGTTAGTTGCCTTACAAATTAGGCGGTAATTGGGACGCCGCTTGAACACGGGTCCGACACCCGAATCCCACCAACAGTTCGTTCTTAGTGGCCTATTTAGAGCTACCCAATCTCTCCGGTGGGTCCTCTTTTTGGTGTTGGTTGTGTCACCATGGGGTGTCATTCAAAATCCCATTCGCCACCGTACATAGCGCAACCACTCTGTTGGTACTGAGACTGCGCGATTTTTATATCAAATGACCAGATCATGCGTAATCCTGGCAATAGTTCTTTGCCTTGAATAGGTGAGTAATTATGACCCCAGCGATGTTGGCAAGACCAGCGCTAAAGCCATGTTTCTTATTGGGCCAGGGCTGGCTGGCACCGTGGAACCTTTACAGTTCACATCCACACATCCAGAGGGCTCGTCTTAGCGGAGATGAAATCAATGAATTGATACAATAGTGAATTCTTGCTAGGATTGAGCTCCTTAGTGTCGATGTTTGTCGTTCTAGAGGGTGTCGTAGGACGTGTTTTGTTTTCCGTATCCCGTACGGAGAATTCTCCTTGTGTTCTCATCACCCTTATCGTCCGAGGTTTAGCGGGGTTCTTCCCAAACTAGGACTAGCACCTGCATCAGTATCACATTCAAATTACTCCGTACATACATATCACATCCGTCACATGTGGCCAGGGGCCCTGGGATACTGCCGTTTCTGACCGCCATAGTAGTGCATGGTCGGTCAGTTGCGTGAGGGAGCCGACACTTTCAAGTTTCAACTACGCGTCAGTCACAACAACGCAACAGAGTCACAGCACACGCCGCTTCGTCTGGCACAAAGATGGCAGAACCCGATATTCTCGCCCTCCGCCACATCAAGGCGATAAAGAGGTGTGTGTCGCAATGGCATCGGGATGGCAACGCTATCGAGTCGCCCCATGAGTTGTACCAGTCGCAAGTGGCAGCCTTGCAAGAGAAGGCTCGGATTGAGAACGCTAGTAATCACGATTCGAACACGCGTACAGACAACATATTGGAAATAGGCGCTCAGCTGGGAGACCTACAACAACAGCACGCTACCACCATCGCCAACGATGATACCGTTTACAGGCAGTCGTTGGATGTGCATGTCATGCAGCGCTCCTAATAGTCCAGACCGTTTGGACTATTAGTCCAGACTGCAATCCAAGATCAATAATCAATCCACGACGGGCGTTCGTGGATTGACGACTAGGATTATTCAGCCGAAGGCTGACTCTACATTAAGGGTTTGGTGCAGACAGGGGTCAATAAGTTTCCCGGGTTCTGATTGGCCAGCAATTTGTATGGATGGCCGCAAAACGTGCAACAACTGGACAATGGCTGCTAAGAAGTGGGCCTAGCTTTCTGCGGCTCGCAGCACCCCTGGTTTGTTTACTTGCGCTTCGCTTGACATGGAAATTTCATTGAAACAACGCGTCTTGATGCGTGCTTCATTAAGTAATGAGTCCTAAGTCTACTCCTCAAGGGCTTCAAGATGACTTGATTTCCATCGTCTGTGCCCGCTGTGGCGAGGAGAAACCGGCGGGTGACTTCGTCAGTAAACGGAAATCTGCTGGGAAAACCAAAAACTGCCTCGGCTGTCGTAGTCAGTGCAATTCTCATGTCAGCTCTGTCTCCCCACTCACTCCGTAAGACCATAAGAGCATTCAACACTAACTGAATAAAGAATTCCAGATCCAGAAGCGCGATCCAAACATTGAGGAACCTCGCCGTCCGTTCTTCCTCAGCTGAAAGACCTGCCCGGAAGCGAACTGACGGAGAAGCTGGCTTATCCCCGGCTAAGGACAGGTCTGGAACCCAGCCCACGTCGCCAGAGAAGCTACAACAACTTCATGCAGCTAGGAGGTTATTCAGAGAGTCAATCAGCCAGCCTCACGTAGTGCTAGGGACGCCAATTCCACCAACCCAACAAAGCTCGCGGCTCTTCCGGGAAATGGCTCCCTCACCTCCCGCGCAGCCAACGACCCATCCAACCGCCTCACATTCTGATCCATCTACTGTCCGAAGCAGCACAACTAGTGTAGATTACTCTTACTTGGCTGCTAGGTTCCACAGGGCCGGGAAAGACTCGCAAGATGATCCTTCCAAGGCCGGGGCGAGGGCCAAGCTGGCCGCTGTCCAGCGCGACCATCGTTCACGACGCCGTGCAGGGGAGACTGTGTCACTGACTCCCACAATATCTCAACTCGGCGTCTTTGATGGGTCTGAGGGTCCTGGAGAAGGTATCCTTGTGCTGTCGTCCTGGTAAATTGTTCAGGCTAACCACGGAGCGTAGATGGGAGTCGAGATCGACTACAACCGAGTTGGTTTCAAGACGGGAATGGGATAACCAAGGGAGGCAATGACAGGGGACATTTCTCTGAATCTGATATTGACGCCGAGGACTATTTCAACTTACTCCTTTCGCCTGCTCGACCACAGAGGTACCTCAAACAATTAGGGGTGGAGTGTGATTCCGATCCAGGGGACGAAGACGAGAACGACAATAATAATTCCGTGGATGGAAGCCCTCTTCGCCATCGCTTGCCGCAGCCTTCCGCACAGCCAAGGCGTGGTCGCCGTGGTCCTGCCCCTGGTACAGGAGGGCGGCCGAGACAATCTCAAAGGCAAACTCCATCGTCGAGGCCGCCACGACGGTATCGGAGCCCAGTGATGATTCCACCTGAAGAATCGGCGGTATTTCATGCACAAGACCCGGTGTGGAATGGAGACCTTGAGGCTTGCGCCTTGACTGGTCGCGACAAGGAAATCCTCCGCGAGTTCTGGACAGAGCTGGACAATGACCAAATGCAGTTTTGCAGTCGATGCCAAGAGAGTTGGTTCCAGATGAAGATCGATTGCGATGGCATTTGTGCGCGTTGTTATCGGAGGGATGAGAAGCGCCAGCCCGACGAGCCATATTTCTTCTCTGCGGACAATCAGCTCGACTTTGGCCCTGTGCCGGGCCGGTTGCCCCAGCTCACGCCTACCGAAGAGTCGTTGATTGCTCGTGTTCACGTCCACGTGAACATTATGCTTGTGCGAGGGCAGCAGTACAAGTATCGAGGGCACGTAATTCACTTTCTCCGGGAGGTTGGCTTAGTGTACAACCAGCTCCCGCTTTTGCCGCAAGAGTTGAACACTGTGTTACTACGTCCTGCGAATACGTCGTCCCACGCAAATCTTAGCCGGCAATTCACCCGCCAGTTCCGCGTGCGCCGCCAGCCGGTTGTCATATGGCTCGACTACCTCCGCTGCCATCATCCCGGCTATCGATGCGTCGCCATCGACGAAGAGCGGCTGAATCAATTGCCCCAAGATGGTAATGTCCTGGATGCTATCCCCCAGAGTCAGGTGGAGGCTGCCGATGTTGGACCCGACTCACCCGAGGAAGATCAGGAGGCAGAGCCTGACCTGGAGGACGAGGCTGCGGTGCCGGACCTGTTGGCTAAGGACACGGAGCTCGATGCTCTGCGGTCTATTCTCTCCGGAGAATCAGGCGCTGATTCAGGGCTTTCCACAAGCTTCCAGGCGCAGGCACAACACGAGCTGCAGCTCCCGAATATACGACACACACCCATTAATGAGTTCAATCGCTCTCATGCCCTACTCTCCTTGGCATTTCCCTGCCTCTTTCCTGACGGTAGAGCCGACTTTGTTGAACCCCGATTGCGCTCCATTGATTACAAGGATTACGTCGAGCACGCGATGCGCTGGCACGACGGGCGTTTTGCACGCCACCCGACCTTCCGCTTCGTCGCCTTCAACACGCTAATGCGGTCACAAGCACGTTCGCGGTCCAGATTCTTCGTGAAGCAACATGATGGGAGACAGCAGCCGCTGACGCGAGAGCAACTTATTCAGGCGCTCGAACACAGCGAGGACCCCGAGGCGCAGGCGCTGATCAACTCGATCACAAGGCATGCGGTGTCTATTCGCGGTACGCGTCCATTCTGGAACAAAAAGAGGCAGGACCTCGAGGCCTACGCCTATAACCTTGGTTGTCCTGGTGCATTCATCACGTTTAGCCCGGCAGATTTACACTGGCGGAGTCTCTACCAGCACATGCCCCAGTATGACGACTGGCTAGCCGCCACCGAGCCGGAGAGGATGGCTCTATCGCGCCGCCTATTGCGGCAGAACCCTCACATTGCTGCTTTCCATTTCTACCGCCGATACTGCCTCTTTCGGGATATCGTGCTAAGCAAGAAGTTCAGCATCACGGATTACTGGGATCGTTATGAATGGCAAGGGCGTGGGAGTCCACACAACCACGGCCTGTACTGGATGGAAAATTGCCCCGGAGCCGACATGGAGGACGAAGCCGCTCGTGATGTTTTTGCACGCACGTGGGGATTCCACGTCACTGCCATTAACCCCGAGCCGAGTAGGACTATGCCTCAGGGTGAGGGTAATCCCCTGAGCGTGGATCCCCTGAGCATAGAGATGACATTCCTGCGGCTCTCACAAATCGTCAACCGTTGCCAGCGCCACAAGTGCAACACCACGTACTGCTTGCGTGTGAGGAAAAGAACCGGCGATCTGGCAAGGGATATGGAAGGCGCCGCAGCAGATATCGAGGCGGCCAACGTTGCCAATCCAGAGAGGGAGTGTCGTTTTGACTTCCCTCGTGCCTTGCGGGAGCTGGCCGCAGTGATCAGGAAGGAAGGCCGGTCGTACTACATCTTTGAGGCGGCCCGGAATGACACCCTCATGAACAACTTCAACCCTGCGATTATCCTAGGCTGGCTAGCCAATATCGACATATCTCCTTGCACCAGCTTACAGGCGGTCATTACCTACGCTGCGAAGTATTGCAGTAAAGCTGAGAAGAAGACCGAGTCTTTCTCCCGGCTTGCAGACCAGGTCTTGCCTCATACATCGCACGTTCAGCCCCTGTTGTCCTTCTCCTCTCGCCTCATGAACAAGCTGATCGCCGAGAGAGATTACTCGGCGCAGGAGATTTCCCATCTGCTGCTTAACACTCCGCTGCAAGAAGGCACCCGTATGGTTGTCACCGTGGGCTGCCGTCCGTTGGAGCGACAGGCGCGTTCGTATCGTGTGGATGGAGATGTCAACGAGGCCATCGGCAGCTACAGGAAATATCTAGAGAGAAAGGACCAGCATGAGGATGTAACGTATCTCGAATACCTGCAGTCGTACAATCTCAACACGTGGAGGAGACTCGCTGCTCACGCGAAAAAGAGGGTCCTTGTGACGGTACAAGGGCACGAACGAGGTCGTGTGCGACTTGGGCAAAATGATTGTTTACAAGGAGAGAAAGAGATTCCTAAGGAAAGCTCTGACTTAAGCTATTTACACAATATTCATAAAGTGGGACTATTCATAAAGTATGAAAGTCACATGATCGTTCCCTCACAGTCCTGTCTTACTTCCCTCGATACAAATCCATGGAAGCCTCTTCCCAGTTTAACGACTTCTGTCGTGTTAAATTGATGATGGTTCATCCACATCGCTTTCCAGAAGAGTTGCTCGTTGTGGGTGGCCAGCGGTTCGATTCTTTCACAGCCGGGTACATGCGCTGCAGACAGCTCCACGATACCCATGCGGACGATCATTATGGAGGGATACGGATGAATTGACGGCAGAGGACGATGAGTTTGAGCTTGAGGCCCATGAGGAGCCCATCGCGGAGGAGGATTGGCATGAACTCGCCCGCATGCTACCTGACCGCCCGCTGGAGGAAGAGGACATCGACATCCTCGGCCGCCGAGATATTGACATTAATTACGATTGGACCCCTCATGTTGGGCGGTATACCGATGATGGCATTCTCAACGGCGACTACTGGAAGCAACGCAAAGCGGAAAACACCCTTGACCTTGACGTGGATGATCAGCCATTGGAGGCTCGCGGTTCCCTAAATCCAGAGCAGCGCCTGGTGTACGGCACGGTGATGGGCCACTTCCTGACCCGGGATCCCTCCCAGTTGTTACTCCATGTGGATGGCGGAGGCGGCACTGGCAAGTCATACCTCATTAACCTGCTCTCCGCGCACCTTCAAGCCGCGACGGGCGGGAGAGGGACACCCGTCTGGCGTGCCGCGCCCACGGGCGTCGCGGGAAATCAGATTTCGGACACTACCTTGCATTCCCTGTTGCACCTGCCAATTAATAAGGACTTCAAGCCTCTCTCAGCCATTGATAAGGCCCAGCTCCAGAAGAAGCTTAAAGATATCAAGTATCTGATCATTGACGAGAAGAGCATGCTGGGACTGCGTCAGCTATCTTGGATCGATGACCGTCTCCGAGGGGCGTTCCCGAATAAGAACGAAGAGTTCTTTGGCGGCCTGAACATCCTGTTGGTTGGTGACTTCTTTCAGCTTCCCCCTGTGCTGCAGAAGCCGCTTTATTACGATAAAGAGGTTCAGGGAGTAGAGATCAAGGGCAGAAACGCATATAGGCGATTCGATAAATCGGTCTTCTTGAAAGTTGTCCAGCGGCAGCGTGGCGACGATCAGGAGGCATTCCGCCTAGCTCTCGGGGAATTGCGGCTGCTTCAACTATCTGTGGAATCCTGGAAGCTCCTTTCCAGCCGCGTACAGGCAAAACTAGACGATCAAGAGGTCGCAAGGTTTGTCAACGCCTTACGAGTATACGCCACTAAAGATAGGGTGAACGAATATAACCACTATCACCTCGACCGCCTCAGCCGGCCAGTCATCCAGGTCATGGCTAAGAACGTCGGCCCCGGCGCGGCTGCTGCGCCTGATGACAAGGCGGGCAACCTTGCGAAGCAGATCCCAATATGCATTGGCTCCCGTCTGATGCTGACGTCCAACCTTTGGCAGCCAGTTGGCCTCTGCAACGGCGCTCGCGGCACAGTTTACGATATCGGCTGGGCACCTGGGGCCGACCCCATCCAAGACCCTCCCTGTGTTATCATGATGGAGTTTGACAAATACAGCGGACCGGTATTCCTGACCACCGCTGATGGCAGGAAGATTGTGCCGATTCTCCCAGTGGAGAGGGACTTCCTCATCGGAGCCACTCTCTGCGCTCGCACCCAGTTTCCCCTGATCGTATGCTACGCAATTACCGTGCACAAGTCACAAAGCATCACCGAAGACATGATAGTTACAGATCTGTCCTGCCGGGACTTTCAGACTGGTTTAAGCTACGTGGCTGTCTCTCGCGTGAAAACGCTCGAGGGTCTGATGTTGGATGCACCATTTGATCGTAATCACCTGGCCTACGGGTCTCCCCCGGATGGCATGAAGATGAAGATGAGGGATCAGGAGCTTAGGAAACGACAGGTACTCACACGGAATCCGTACATGTCACATAATACCAAGAATAGCCATGCCAATGGATCAGTACGTAGATAATGCAGTAGTAGGAATAGCTTCCCGGCCCGCGGACACACAGCCTTCGGCTGAGGCTACCCCATGCACCCCATCGCCGCTCCAATGTGCATGGGGTGACGTAGTATTTTAGTGCAAACGGTCTGCACTATTAGGAGCCCTGCCATTCACACATGCGCTTCCCCTATTGTCCAACGTCGCATCTGCATGTTGATCTGCTTGTTCGAGAAGCGGCGAGACGTGACTCGATTCAGAAGTTTTGTTCTTGGTTCGCGTGCGCGACTTTGACGGGTCATATCCCGTTCCATATGCCACCAGACATACCCTATTGTTCTCCTCTGCGAGTTTTGCGCTGCAGTTGAGGACACGAACACCAAGGTGTTTGATGGCCATTTCGCGGTCTCCAGGCAGTTTACCGTGAGCCCTCCCGTTGAGATGCTTGGCAGCCGACATGATAGGATGTTGTTTGAAACTGAGTCCGTGCTCATCGCACAGAAGAATGTACCACTCATCACGGAACTGGACTATTGTGTGCTTTATGGCCGCATTCCCATCTTGGAAGACCTCGTCGAACTCGATGGTTTTTTTGGTCTCTGCAGGCTCAGTTTGCCCCATTCGGGCACGTTTTTGTTTACCTGAGACGACAGATCCCATTCTTTTTTTCTAAACATATTAGCGAGGAAGCAGGACTTGAGGTTAGGATCGGAGCCTTGGACTAACGGGATTGATGGACATGGACGGATTCGTGGGTATGGGCGAGTTGGTGGACCTGGTCTGGTCTTCAATGCTGTCGGGTTCTTGCATGTTGGCGTTTTGAAACTCAACTCTGGGCGGTGTATCTGTAGTGTTGTTTTGAGGTGCTGACTGTGTGTTCTCTTGCGATGTAGCGTCTGTTGGAGCAAGGGGCCCGTCAGCAGGACTGCGCGATCCGGGCACAGACTCCGTTGGGTATTTCTGTAGGGTCTCTGTCACCAAGGATCTCCCAAATATATCGACCATATCCCTGCAGAGCTTTCTAACTTGTGCTTCGAGTGAGGCTCTGTACGCCTTGTCGTCTTCCTCGATGGTAGCGGCGTGCTTGAGCTCCAGTTCCTTCAACTGACCACCGAGCCTCAGTGTGCTCCGTTGCAAGGTTGTCAAATCATGCTGAGTGGGATTAGACGGGACACGCGCCCATTCCTGCTCAATACTATCCTTCAGGGCTGCCACCCGCTCCTGATACAAAAGATAAGGAGACTTGGTGTCCTCGAGGTGTTGGCAGGCTTGCGACACGCACTCTTCTATTACTCTGATCTGGAGCAAGGATGGTGGGGTGTCGGGTTCCGCCATGATCATTATGGTCGGAGTAAAAACAAAAGATTAAGATGATGGTATCCCAATGAAGTACCAAGACCGTTCCGGCTTGTCGCTGAGAGCTCTTTCTGGGTTGGGTCTCTAAAGATCACGCTCGCTGGCCGTTGAGACCAGAAGAGGTGCGGCTTCAGTAGTTAAGCTGATACAAGTATCGGAATCGCGAAAGCTGTGGCTGGCTGGCTCTGAGACTGATTGGAGGATGAGCGGGCATTGCTTTTTCGTTGGTTGGTCATGTCCAGACACTCTGGTTGCCTAGCTCACTAATGTAACCGTGTCGGTTTCGTGTCAGAGGAATAAAGTAAATCCGCCCCGCGTGGTGAGTACGGCTGGATGGATGGATTTTATTTCGCCTGGAGGGGAAGTCCCTATCTCTTCAGTGCGCAAGGACCTCCGCACAGGTCACGACGGGGGTTTCGGTCCAATTAAAATACGCCAAATCAAGGGTACATAATTCTTCACTGAGCTGCAAGTTGCACCTCCTTCGTAGCTTGTACACCATGCTCTCGCGCCTCTTTCAGCCTTCGTTCGAGATCGACCACGTATTCCTTGCGGCGGGCGCGATAGCGGCGCTTGTTCTCCGTAAGTCGTAACGTGCGCGTGGCGGTCTGATCCAAGGGGTATTAGCATGATGGACCCAGGCAGAGTATGCTACGGGTCGGCTGGTAACACACGCTTCTCCAGTGACAGATTTAGACAATGTGCCAAAATATCAGCGACGCTTGCAAATGCTACAGGACCAACGGCGGCACCAATAACGGCGCCACTCACAAGTGCTGCAACGATCTTGGCGGAGTTTGGCAGTTCGGAAACGATTGTCGTGCTAGTTCCATTTCCGAGCACCTGCGAGGATTCGACCTCTGCTGCAAGGGCCAGGGATCCGACTGCGACTACCCTCACAAGAGAGATGAGTCGTCTTAGTTACTTGGGTCGACGCCTCTTAGAGTTAGATCGGGGAGGCTGGACAGGAGGATGGGCAGGGGACGGACAGGGGGATGGACATGAAGCTGTGTATTCAGTGAGCAAATCGGGTTATGAGGAGGAAAGAAGGCTCGAGGGATAAAGAAGTATATGTTGCACGTATCCCATCGAGTGCGGATGGACCCCATTTTCGCCAAGGCCAAAATACCCACTTTTATACCCACTTTTACTCCGCACTTCAATCAGTACATGACGAAACATCATTTGCACCTATGTTTTCTTACCTGCTGTCACCACCAAAACCGTCATTTTGTTCAATGCTGCGATGTCTTCTAGTGATTCTGATGCTTCTGATGCCTCCGGTGCCTCCGGGGCTTCCGATGCTTCTGGGGCTTCCGGGGCTTCCGGGGCTTCCGTACGGAGCTGTATTGTGGTTGAGATCCTTCCTGAAGACCTCGCTGTCGCCTGCACTGCCGACTGTACGCCAGAGCAGTGCAATAACAGCACAGTCCGGCCCCACGAACCTCCGGCTGTCGAGCGCGGGCCGCCGGGCTCCTTCGTACCCTTTGACGTACCGACCCGGCCCCGAGAGATACGGGAGCTGCCGGCAGCCCCGCTTGACCTATTCCTCCGGTACGTTCCCCGGGGCCTTATTGAGCGGTGGGTGCAATGGACGAATGCAGCGCCGTTATCTAAGGAAGGTCCCCGGGCTAAACGGTCAAGAGTGTATGAGTGGAGGAAGACTTCTGTAGATGAGATTTACCTCTTCTTAGGAATCCTGCTTTATATGGGGATACATAGCGAACCTCAAATATCAAGATATTGGTCAACTCAACAGCAAAAGGAGGATCCTATCTATCTATTCACCCGGTTTATCTCCCGGGACCGCTTCCAAAGTCTGCTCCGGCAGCTACGTATCTTTGATACCTCTGAATTCCAGCCCAGCCAGTCAGGAGGTCAACGCCAGGCCCGGGCCCAAGCCCCCGCCCAAGCCGGGATGCCAGATATATACCGGAAGGTAAACGAGTGGTCAGCCCATATCCAAGAGACTGGGGATTCCTTCTATACAGCCGGCTCCGACCTTACCGTTGACGAGGCTATGGTCCGGTTTACGGGCCGGTCCCTGGAGACGACGACAATACCGACGAAGCCGATCCCAACCGGCTTCAAGGTCTGGATCCTTGCCCAATCGGGCTACTGCCTCCGGTGGCTCTGGCACGTACACGGAAAGGGCCCGTACGGACTAGTCCCTCAAGCCCGGCCGGAAGACAGCAAGGCTGGAGCTGCTGCTGCAAAGTGGGTCCCGTTAACGCCAACGCAGCGGGTTGTAACGACACTAATTACCTTACTTCCGGCTGCAGTCTACCACGTATTCCTAGATAATCTCTTTGCTTCCGTACGGCTTCTCCGGGCCCTCCGGAAGCAGCAGGTCGGGGCTTCCGGGACCTGCCGGAAAGACAGTGGGATAGATAAGATCCTCGTCGCCGAGAAGGAAGCAGAAGGCCAGGGTATTCCTTGGGGTCAGATCCATTGCATCCCTACCTTAGATGGGGAGGTATGGTATTGCAAACTGCTTTCTATAGATATCTCCATACTGATCAGTTTGTCTCTTCATAGGTCAACCAATTCACCTGGAAGGATAACGCCCTTGTCCTCTTCTTGACAACCGTCTTCCGAGACGGCCGGGAGGTTATCCGTCTCCGGCGCCGACCGGCCGGAAGCTCTGCCGGAAAGCGGGCTGCCCGGAAAGAAGCCTTCGGCCCAGACGTCCGGAAGAACCTCCCGGTGCCTGAGGCAATTGACGAGTATAACCATAAGATGAATGGGGTTGATATAAGTGACCAGATGAGGTCTTATTATCAATACAGCCGCCCTATTCGTCGAGGAGGCTGGCAAGCCCTTGCTTGGAATTTCCTGCTGGAAGTGATCGTTGTGAATAGCTTCTTCCTGCAGCTCTGGGGCAAGCCCGAGTGGCAAAAGGTCAAGAACCAGTACCAATGGCGGCGACTGCTTGCATCCCAGCTTATTCAACAGTTTGGACCATTAGCAGGAGGTCGAAGACTTTCACGACCTCAACGGGCTTCAGATAAGAGGAAAACATCTATTCCTTGGCAGCACCATCGCAAGGGATCAAGGGGGGTTAACTCGCCTTGCACCTATTGCGGCAGGAGGAAGAAACGCGAGGCTCTAAGTGAGGTATCTAGGAATAGCCTCACTCAACAGCCGCAACAGCGAAAAAAGACTCGAAAAGGCTGCTTAGACTGTAACGTACCGCTATGTACTGATGGAGATTGTTGGTACCTCTGGCACACCCAAAATCTATAGAGGAATCGAGGTACCCTGAATTTTAGCATATGATTCGATTATTCTAGTGGTCCCATAAGCCCTGATTGGCTTTACCCCGCCCTTGGCGAAAATGGGGTCCATCCGCACTCGATGGGATATCTACACCCACTACCCTTGAGGTCGACAGACCAAAGGTGCCACAAGCAACCTGGTCTCTTCAACAATTCTGCTCTACCAGACTCCCGTGATCGCCACCTTATTGTCTACGTGCCGTCTTTGCTGAATCATGTCCTCTAGCGTGGATCACTCCGAGACTGCCAGTGCTATTGGCAGTACCAGCCATACGGTTGACTCCGACCTTCTTGCTCATACAGCATTATCACCATCATCTTCGCCACCCTCTAGTGCGCCCCGCAAAAAGACGTCTCCCATCTGGCGGTACTGTCGAAGCGAAGAAGGGAAGGGTACTCCGGCAGCTTGGGTCGATTCCAACGGAACGAAATGGTGGCATTGCCAACCCTGCTTCGACAAGAAAAGAGCGAAGAAATACAACTGCTCTGGTGGGTCGTCCGCCATTGTCAATCATTTGCGGACGGAGCACAAGATCATGGTTTCTGGAAGGCAAGAGACCATGCGGGAAGTGACGCAAAGTCGCCTTGGAGACATCACTGCCTTCCTGGCCGATGAAAGTCTTGCCTCCACCAAGAAACGCAAGGCGACGGCAGAGGAAGATGCCCTAGACCCAGCTACTCTGCGCGAATTGTACTGTCGATACACAGTAGCTTGCAGCCTCTCCTTTGCTCATGTTGAGCAGCCGGCCTTTCGCGACTTTATCCGGTATATTCGTCCGGCCGCTGATGATCTCCTCCCGAGGTCTGGTGACACGGTTAAAAATGACTTACAATGGGGATACGACAACAAAAAGGAGTTTGTAAAGCGAGCTCTACAGAATGCCCTCTCATCAATCCACATTGTTCCTGACAACTGGACATCGCCAAATTGTTTTGGCGTAATAGGATTCACAGTTCAATTCGTTACCGAAGATCATGGCCTGCAGTCACTGGTGGTGAGGATAAAGGAATTGGAAGGACAGCACAGCGGCGAGAACATGGCAGAAGCTATCATGGAGTTCATACGAGAATTTGGAATAGCGTCAAAAGTTGGATACTTTATGATGGATAATGCCACCAACATGAACACCATGATCGACAAAATCTCCGACGACTTAGAACAGGAGTTCGATGTTTTCTACGATCCTCTTCCTCACCGACTTCGCTGTTTCGGCCACATCATTAATCTGGCTGTGATGGAGTTCCTCATTGGAAAGCGACCACCCACAACTGATTCCTACCACGGGCCATCCGACGAGGAAGTTGAGCAATGGAGAAAGCGAGGGGCGATAGGCAAGCTGCATAATATCGTGGTCTACATCACTTGGACCCCCCAGCGACTTCAAACGTTTACTCGTCTCACCGACGGTCTAAGGCTACGACGCGATAATGACACTCGTCGGAATTCGTGGTACGGCATGGTCGAATGGGTCCTCAGGCCTAAAATCCGGCAAGCTATCACTGTATTTTGTGCTCAGGAGCCGGCTCTGCAGGACGATGTTCTGACTCCACCTGACTGGACAACTTTGGCGGAGACTCATAAATTTCTCGAGCCATTTTATGACGCTACAATAGCCAATGAAGGCATGGGGATTTCCATCTCTGACGTTCTGCCTGCCATGGACTATCTCTTGCATCACATTGAGGCGGCCAAGAAGGCCACTACCACCCCCCACCTGGCAACTATGATGGAGACCGCGTGGGCAAAACTGGCCGACTACTATGAATTGACGGAAGATTCGCCGGTCTATTCAGCAGCGACGGTGTTGAATCCTTCCCTCAAGTGGGCATACATGGAGAAGACTTGGGAGGGCAAGAGTGAATGGATTGAGAGGGCTAAAGCCCGCGTAGGCGAGCTATGGAGGGAGGCGTACAAATCAACCACCTCCTTGCCTGTTCTTCGACCAGTTTTCGCACAGGAGCCAACTACAAGGCGACTAAATGGGTACAAAGTGTGGATGAAAGAGCAAAAGGCTACCATTTTCAACATGGACTACGACGAGTACGAAGCGTACTGCCGTGAGCCTGTGATTATGGTATTGGATCCGCTGAAATGGTGGTTGGAACCAGCGCAGCGACGGCGGTTCCCTAACTTATCTTTGATGGCCATTGACATTTTGTCGATTGCGCCGATGTCTACTGAGACAGAGCGACTCTTCTCTAAGGCCAAACTCTCGGTAACAGAGCAGCGAGGAGCTATGAATATCGAAACGTTGAATCTCTTGGAATGCCTACGATCCTGGGACAGTAGCGTTCTGATAGTCCCATCAGAGGTAAGATTTCTGCTTTGTCAGATGCGCGGTTGTCTAAGTGTGTCTAGTGTTGCTATGTACGGCAGCCGCCAGCACCATCTCCAATGCTTAGGATTCAGGAAAGGGGTTAGCAAGGCGGCGGGTGAGGCAATTCGACGACGGCGTTGGGAGCTTTGGAGGCAGCGTGGCAGGTACGAGGAGGGCAGGCCGCAAGTCGGGTTATTTTGTTCAGACTAATAGTGTAGACCACAGTTTGCACTGTTGGTTTAGTTTGGCCGTGATGAACAGACCAACAGTTCAGTTTGCGTTTCTCAGGCAGACTGATAGTTTAGTTTGGCCAAGTCAGGCGGACTGGCAGTTTAGTGTGGCTAAGTCAAACGGGTCGGCAGTTTAGTGTGGCCAAGCCAAATGGACTAATGGATCAGTTTGAGGTCTCTAAACCGAACGGTTGCACTATTAGGAGCCCTGGTCTAGATATGGTCATAGTAGAGTTTCAGTTCATGTATGATTACTCTTGATTATGATTCTTAGTGGCCAATGGCATTAATGCCGCCCTCGGTCGGCCAATGATTGGTTTAGTTCTTGGCCGACAATGATCACAGTTCAAATTTTGTTTGACGATAGATACAAGCGCAGTATTCGATTAAGAATTCTTACTATCCAGTCCTTGTTTTCACTCTAGAGTACAGTCCCTCGCCGGCTTGTTACGGTGGAGTTATATGGTGCTACATGTTTACAGACAGTCTCTCGTTTGGGCATTGTGGAGCGGTTCATTACGGCGTGTGGATTACAATGTGGCCATGGGCTCCTCACAGAGTAATTAGTCGGCCGACCGCCAATAATATTCTAAACCAGACTGTCGGATCCCGAGCCAGGCGTCATAAAGAGAGTGCTTCGCCTAGTCCGACCAACACCCCTTATTTCACTTTTTTTTTTTTTTCTTCAACAGTGCGCGTACTCAAGCTGCCAGCTCGATTTCCAACTCGGTTTTCGCCGGTCGCATTTTGTCAGGCTTTGACTATCTCATCTCGGCATGGCGCAGACAAGTCTTGATCTGCGTTCCGGTGATGCTACGCCGATAAAAACATTAATGGAGTACCCCAGCTTCCAATCGCTTCATCCGATTTCCCATAATCTTTTGAACGCCCCATTTTCAAAACTGAATGTCGAGACAACGCGAGTTCCGCCAAGCCCTTCAACAGAGTCCGGTGATTCCGACTCAGTCATCGGGGAGACCATTGTCTGCGCCAGGGATGGACATCTTACGAATGGGAATCGAATCGATAGATTCATTCGATGCCAAGTCTTACGAATATCGAATCGAATTTCTTGGCGTTCGATTCGACGTCGAATCTACTACAAGCCCATTCGATTCGCATCGAATCTACCATCAGCTGGCACCACCCCGTTCGATTCGCATCGAATCGAATTTCTTGGCGTTCGATTCGATGTCGAATCTCGTGCAAGCCCATTCGGTTCGCATCGAATCGAACGGCGCGCTGGGTTCGATCGAAAATCGATCGATTCGGTCGAACGAGCGCCCCGGTTTGCTGAAACGCGCCGGGAGCTTGTTTTAGCGTGATTTCATTGACGCGCTGACTGGCCCCTGGCGCGATCTTACGCGACTGAGCATGATCTGTGTCTCGATGGCCCTGGAGATGTGTCGGTGCTAAGATACATTAGTGAGTACATTCAACCCCAAGAAGTTTACATAGAAGAGCGGGTATCTTGCAACTGTAGCCATCGTCCCTTACAACAGCCTACAAGTAGCTGCTTTATAAAATTTCAGCGACACTCTATCTTGTAACTTGGAATGAGACAGCTAACCAGTTTCTATGGGGACTATGTGACGCGTGGGAGAGGTTGAAGAGGGAGTCATCTTGGGTGTAAAATCTGACTGATGATGTTAGGGGGTACTAGCCCCACCACTATAGAATAGGTGAGAGCCCTAGTATCCTCTAGCTCCCGTGGTATAGGGTAGGGCGGGAAGCTTCCAAGCAATTGCTCCCACACGAGCGACAAGAACATCCCAAACAAATGCCGATTTTTCTATAGAATGAACGGAATGCAGACAAAAATTAGTCGCTCTAGATTTCTGTCGCCGACGGCTTTCTATCGGTGCCAGTTTTGGTATGATCAGACCGATATCTCTGGCTTGGGGTCTCATGTCCATCTCACATCCTGAATTGTGTCCGTCATGCATCAAGCAACCGCCATTTTCAGGTACAAGATCCAGGAAGACTTTGTCCGGATCCAAACCCAAGCGAAGAAAGAGATCCCAATCGAATTATATCACTCTCTAAGTCTACTAGATAAGTCAAATGCATTGACCAGTACGGTATTCATCGTTTTCCCATGTTCACCCATCGCTTTTTGTCACAGGAACCTCTACCCAAACCCAGCTTACCATTGAGCCGAGGTACCAGCTACCTGCATCCGTATTAGTCATGCGGTCGATCGAATTCGAATCGAATTCGATCGAGTCTTGGCATTCGATAGGTATCGAATCTACGGGAGACGCATTCGATTCGATCCGAATCTACGGGAGACACGTTCGATTCGAGTCGAATCTGCGGGACAAGAGTTGTGACGCGTTCGATTCGATGCGAATCTACGGGAGGCACATTCGATTCGATACGAATCTGCGGGAGATGCGTTCGATTCGATTCGAATCTACGGGGGTCTTGTTCGATTCGAACGCCAAGGCTTGGCGTTCGATTCGATAGATTCGTAAGATGTCCATCCCTGGTCTGCGCGCCCTTTCCGGTGAGTGAACCGTGCCAGATGTCTTGCCAACAGCGTATTGATACGTAATATTAGCTGCTACCGGTCAAGTTTACACAGAATGACACCACAGAACAAGACTGGCATCGAAACGCCATGCCTGCAACGAGATCCATGTCTTTCGACGCAGTCTTCCAAGGTGGCAAAGCCCCTGTCAATCAAATCATCATCCAGTTCCCAAATAGCGACGGATCATGGTTTATTCTACGTTGCGGAGAGCATGACCATGATTTCATGTATCCTCCTCTTAGAGGTGCTGCGGCCCACCTGAGGAGTAAGAAGCATGGTTGGCTACGAAATCCATCTAATGCGGTCATCGTCAAGCATTTCGGGATTGAGGTTTTGAACTGCAACGCTGAACTGGCAGAGAAGAACAATTCTATTTCTTTTAAAGTCGGTCAGGGTAGCATGAAGCGTTCAATTTCCCGCATCGCGGATGGAATGCCCGGACTTCGGACTTCGGGATCAGAGAAGAGACCAAAGTTTACCGCCAAGGGATGCAGCCAGACTGGAGTCGACCGACATAGCCGTCTCAAGCGGCAATCAAAGCAAAGAAGACACGAGGGAATCTCTAGCCCAATTCCAGGCCGAATTTATCTGGAATACTGGGAAACGACGAAAGATTGGTTGCCCGCGCTTCTTCTACCTCACATCGGCCTAGAGGAATTCGGGGTACCCAGTACACTTGAGAGCATTGGCTTGACAGAGTACATCCCAGAGTGCTACTACTACGACACAGAAACCAAAGATCTCAAGTGGAAGAAGGGATACGAGCATGGGGGGCCTCGTGTCATGGAGCGGGAATTTCCCGTCTTATACTTTGATGGGAACAAGTTCCCAGATGGAAGCCCTGCTGATTGGGTGAGGGCAGGAGACTTGCAGGATTTGGATGTGTTTGATGCCTCGCCACGTCTTGTGCCGAATGTGAAGTCTGCAAAGAATTACCTCCGGAGGCGCATGGAAAAAGAGGCCGACGCCGCAAACGAAAGTGCTACTGCGTTGTTAGAAAGTGAGTTTACCCGTCGAATCCTGACTGCGACTCATGCTAACCAAACTACCATTAAGTCGAATCAGATTCCGGGACAACGCCCTCATCTTGTGTCGCGGAAAGTGGCAGTCCTATCACATCTGCCTTAGATGGCATGGTCCCATTGATGGGGGAGCTTGCTACCGAACCGATCTCTCGAGAAGGGGAAGTCTCTTCGTTTCCAAGCATGGGATCAGAAACATCCCGACCGGATTCTCAGCTGGAGCGCGCCAATCGAAATTGTTGCGGGAATGCCCTTGAGCCCGAGTTGGGGAGCGTTTCAGATGCAGAGCAAACCACCAGTTTTGACACTCGCTCGCAAATGGCTGTTCCGGAAGTAAATTACCGAACGACGATAGAAGACGAAGCAAATCATGAGACACAGTCTTCATCCGGCGTCACACGGACCAGAAGTCCTGCCATGTCTATTTCTATCGACTTGAACCAATTAGAGGAGGAGCCGGCAGCGGAGTCATTCTCCCAGGAAAGGGAAACCTCTTTGACTCCGAGTGTGCAATCAGAAGCTCTCTCGCAAGACCCCCGGCTGAAGCAACGCGAACGAAGTTGCCACAAGAGTGCATCTGAGCCTAAGCTGGGAAGCGCTCCAAACGCAGAGCGAGCTATCAGCACCGATGCTCGCTCGCAAATGGTCGACCCTGAGGTAATCTCCATCTCAAGTTCAGAAGACGAAATGTCTGATAAAGGCCAACCGAACACAGCAAATGAACTGCGAAGTGTCCAACCTGCCAACGACGCGATGCAGATTGACGGTGGTGATTCAACTAGGAACAACGACAGAGGCACCACACAAACCAACGACCCTTCCCCATCACCTGTACACATCCATAAACGCCGGATTCAACGCGCCTTGTTCAATCACATGGCAGCCGACCTACTCAACCTGAAATTAAAGTCAATCGATCTCAAATTTCCCAAAGCAATACAAGGACTCGAAACAACGCAACCTCAGCTACCCCCAGCTCAACCTCCAACTGCTCAATGGCATGATAGAGCTCTCGTTCCACCTGATAATGAACCCAACTCCTCATCATCCAACTGCCATCCCATACAAATGGCGGTGTCCCAGGAACCAAACGATTCCAATACAGACACCAATCTTTCCAAAACTTCACAATCAGAAACATTCCGCACACTACAACCGAAACCTACTCTCACAGCTTCAGATCCAACGGGCATGCCACAGTTAGCGATACCTCGGGACGCCGACGATAGAACTACATTTCCTACTCTTTCCAAGGTTTTGCAAACATTCCGCGCTTTGACTTCGAAACCCCCGGTCACAGCTCCGACAAGTGGATCACAATCTCGAGCGGCCGGGACACCGCCGTGTCAAGTTCTGAGTACACAACTCGGTGCTGGGGTTTCTGTTCCCGTCAATACTGGGGCCAACTCCTCAGCACCCCCTGTCGGCCAGACACAAGCGCCGAAGCCTCAGACTCTCCAAGTTCCAACTGCCCACATTCCATCTGTAAATGCGAATGTTGTCAATACATCACACTTAGGAACACTCCATTTGATACGTGAGCAATCTTCACTCAGATCCCCAGACAAACCGCCGGTCAAACCACTAGTCACAGTTCCGTTTCCACACAACATTCAACTGCAAACGGGTAGGCCACGATTTGGCCAGCCGCCGCACGAGGTCCCACCATACTTTCTCAATCGCCTGCGAGAATTGACGGAAAGCCAAGATGAAAACCCCCTAATATCTGCCTTTCTTACAAAAGGCCTTTACCTTTGCCCTTGGTGCCAGAAAAAATATCATCGCGCCGTCTATTTTACGGATCATCTGGTCTTGGATCATAGCAGGTCGCCCGACCCGAATCAAGGGCCCATCGTGTCTCAGGCAGCTTGACTCTAGCTTTGACAGCGATATGATCGACTTGACTACTGAATCGTAGTTCTCAGACGGCATCTCCTGTTTACCGCTGCTTGCCACATCCCGAATTGCCCCGTATGAATCGATTTTCCTGCAGGCTTGCAAACAAATAAATCAATCAAACTCCAGCCCCCAATTTGATTTGTTTGGATACGAAAATGATCAATTTGATTTGGTTTGGATCGATTTGGATCGATTTGGGTAATTGAATACTGTGGGGGTCTCTAAATCGCCCATCCCCTGACCTCCGTACCTCCGGTAGGAGGGTGATCTGACTAGCAAATGGAGGGTTGATTCGCGAAGAAAAAACCGAGGTACCTATATTTATATAGGTGCCCCACTAAACCTAAGGTACCATGTTTTTAATATATAATCCCACGTACAACGATTTGTTTACATGCTCGACCCCACCCTGATTGAAGCTATCCCGCTTTTGCGATATCACCCACCTTGAACACTTCTGAGTAACTCGACCACAACTATTGCAGTTGTGTATTAATTTGCGATACGACGACGATAATAAGTAGGGAATCTTCTGAAGATTTCATAATATAAAAATGGATCAACCTGGCCACCGGGAAGCCTAACTTTTTACGCTTTAATATTGAGGATATCGAGGAACGCACCATCGCGGCCAGGGAGTTATAAGCCGGTTTTTATCGCTCCGTCAAGAAAGCATCTGACGAATTGAAGGTCCCATATTATAGGCTGCGCGGGCGTCTTCTCGGCGCCAAGTCATGCAGCGAAAATGGCGGTAACCGCACGCTTTTAAAGACAGAATAGGAGAAATCAATACTCTGCTGGGCCTACCGCCAGGTGACATAGGACACCACATACAACTCCGGGCTCTTCAACACCACGCGAATGTTATCCTCAAAGCCACGGGTCGTGCGGATATGTTAGCTTCCTATGACTGGGCTAAGACGTTTATAAGGCGTCATAGAGATCTCTTTAAATGGCAGAGGTGTCAGACAATTGGCTCACAGGGATCATTGTTGGCACCAATCAATTGATGAGAATTATCTAAGGAGCAAGAACTCAATGACTGGATTCAGTGAGTCACGTTGCTCTTTATCTCCTTGACCTCGAAATTATTACGTTTTTCAGCCACAAGGCTTGGGGCCAATCAGATGGGCCATAATCCTTGTCATAGACCCACCGGTACAAAATGGTACGTACAACCACAAGCCAAACACGAGTGAAAGTCAACCTTCCGAATGCCATTGATTCTATCAGTTCCTCTTCGAATTACTACTACACAACGCGACGCCGCATTCTTGGCACCCCGTAATAACAAAGTGTTTCTGAGATGGTCGTTTTACTAGTTGTGGTTGATTTAGTGACATGTTTTGTCATTTTGAAGAGCAGAAGGCACAAAAGCCACGTTTTCGTGAGATGTACTCTCAAGTGGGTTAAGTTCTGTGAAGGGGTAGATTCTCCAGGACCTGCCAGCCCGCTGTTTCGAAGCGCTACCTGCCGACCGAACCCCTCGAAGATCTCGAAATACAGGCACTTTCGAAATCTATTCTAACTCGTAGTTGGTTTATCCCAGCCATGACACCGAAGGGGTCATGTACCGAAAGTCAAAAGTGGGTCCGCTAAAAACGTAATAATTTCGAGGTCAAGGAGATACATAAATGAAAACATTGCCTGTTTAGGCAGCTGCTCCAGTGGGGCCGGGGCTTGATATGCGACACAGGTCTAGTATCCCTCCTTCCCATACCCTAGCTAGCTAGCTGTAGCTTAGCTACTTAGGTCTAGCTAGTTTGATTTGTCTTCTTAAGCCTGAGACTCCGGCCCGGCCGGGTAACCCGGTCGGAGCTCTCGGATCCGGCCGGTTGCGCTTAGCCCGTGTTTCATAACTCCCTCAGCCACTGGCTAGCTGAAACCCAGCTCTGGCAAACCTGCGACGTGGCTGCGACCTTGTGGCTGTTAGGCGCGGCCGCCACTGTGTGACGGTGGATTTCTGCAGTTGGGACCCCATAGACCCTTCTTGTGGCTTTTGGCCTCTGACATCTCATCTGGCCCGTGACAACCTATCTCTTCGGCTGCTAAAAACCTCCACTGTGGTCACGACAGGGGTCTCGAGCCAATTAAAATGAGCCAAATGAAAGGTACTTCTTTTTCCTAGTAAATTGGCCTGTGATAGAAGTCCCAGCAATTTTGGTTGTTACAAATCGCAACATTGCACAACTTACATCCGTACCAAGTCTGCCCGCCGCGCTTCTTCCTCGTATTGCCTGTTACCTCCACTAAGGGGCTTCTTTTCTGGCCCCTTGACCTAGGCTGCCCCTGTTAAAAGCCCTGACAAGCTAGGCAATCCGATTTTACCCCCCGGTTGACATGATTGATGCCCCGATCGCTGTGTTCACTTGAGTATCAAGCTCGACCCCAGTCCGGTAATGCTTCCTAGAATCGCTTTCTTCAGAATAGAAGTTAAACAAGGCGTTAAAAATGCACTCCCTCCACTCTTGTTGATCTATATACTTTGCCCAATCCGGCTGGCCGTGTAGCTACAGAAGATAGGTATTAACTAGAATGACTTCAAAGAGGAAGGTCCACGTAAGAGCCTGCCAAGCGCCGCAGCGAAGGGAGTGGTCATAGCCTAGATATGCCCTTAGTTAATCGCCTCGATCAACATGATTCATCTCATCGTTATAGAAAGCTGCTACGGTAGGAATGTTGACTTCCTTCACGGCTTCCTTACCAAAAAAACGCTGTACCGGCCATGCTCGTGGATGGTCTGTTGACAGCCTCTTCCTCTTCCGCGAGGTACGCTCATCGCCCTTGAATACGGTTGTCAGGAATAGCACGAGGGCGTTGTCCTTCCAAGCGATTTGGTTGACCTATAAAGAGAAGAAGAAGACAAGTTAGTAAGAGATTTGCATAGAATCTTATCGTGGCTTCCTACCTGATTGTCAGCAGTCGTAATGACCTTGACCTCGTTATATTCGTAACCTGATTTTCCGCTATCCTTATCCCTCTTTTTATCTGCCTTGAGCTCCTTGTGGATGCCACAATTAGGGCGAGCTGTGCCTGTAGCACCGTGGCCGTGTGTGCGAAGGCTGCGGAAGAGACCTGCTAAGGAGAAGAGGTTATCCACGACGACGTGATATGTCTGCTTTGGCAGCAGATTACATAGGGCAACAACGACGCTCTGAGTCGAGTTCAGGGGGATTATATCGCTGCCTTCTTCCTGCTTCTTGCCGCGCCCTCTCGAGGCCCTCGTCTTCGCGGGTTCAATGCCAACAGCGCCGTACTTAGCGTTCTTAAGGTGCCACAGCCACCTAAGGAAAAAGCCCTTCTGTGCGACGACCCATATCTTGAAACCTAGCTTCACGGGCTTATTCTTTAACGTAGCCGTCTCTTCTGATTTGCCTGTGTAGCGGATCATACACTCATCTACAGCGAGATAAGTGCCTGGTTGAAAAAGCTGGAGTGACACTTGCTGGATAAGGTCAGACCACTCTTCAGCAGCTTGGAAGACCTTAGGAAGAGGCGCAGTCTCGTCAATCTTAGTGTGGTCAAAGGGACGGAGATAGCGGTGGATAAGCTGAAACTTCGATAGAGGCATGAACTTAAGGATAGAGTGAAGAGCGCCTTGCTTCCCCAGCTTTGGGGTACTCCAGTGGCTTTCGAACCTTCTTTCCTTATGAATTCCTATGTAAATCAGCATGCCAAACCATATGTATACATCTGCAACAGTGATCCCTTGCCCCTAGCTCCAAACCCTTGACTTTGGCTTCAGCTCGTCATTCCAGCTGTCAGTTACGCCCTTTGCGATCAAACTAGCGACCCAGCTATTACTGTAGTGAATCCATTTCTCAACGAGCCAAATAGGCAGGAAAAGCTGGAATAGCTGCAGCGGCGTATGGGGCAGTTGGTTGATGTGAAGGTCGCGAGCTTCTATGTGGAATGGCTCGAAGCTATGGCCGCGGGTCGTATCGGCCGGAAAAACCGGCGCCTGGGTGGATTCATTGGGCCCCACTGGATAGCTGTGCTTTTTCTTGATAAAGCTCTTGTCGTCGAAGGCATTGAGTGCCTGCGCCTCTTCAGGAATTGATTGGGAAGTCATTGTTCTCTTCAAAATGATTTGTATGGTGTTTTGCTAGCAAATGCTTCATAAGGGGAACTTTGGGTACCCCGCTTGTACTCTCGTCATCGCAGGGTCATGTGGGGCTCGTGACTTCGTGGAGGTTTTTAGCAGCCGAAGAGATATTATGGCTAACTAGTGGGCTAAGTGCGCTATAATTTAGGGCCTCTTTTAGTGCTAATGTTCGTAGGTACGGTTGACTGTAGGGCTCACTGTCTCAAAACCCAAATCTCACTAGCTGCACACTACAGGCGTGTACAGGCCCGATCACATATTGAATACAGACGTGTACAGGCCTGTTCACATATTTAATATCCTTCAAACCGAATATATGACGTCAACGTACTCCAATTGCAGCATTGGCGATAATTTGAATACACCCATTTACAGTCGTGTACAGACCGTTACAGCTGTAAAGCAGGTGTATAAAGATTTTTCTTTTTTTAGGGCGCGCAATTGAAACTCTTCGTGCTACATATTTTTTTTTGTTGTTTTTTTGTTTTTTTTTTTGAACTTTGTCTATAGGCTCATACGCGACCAAACATCGCCAAACATCGCTCAACATCGCCTGCCGCAGCTCCACGTTCACGATCGCACAACACCACGACTTCGCGCATACACGTTCGTACACGCCTGTACCGCACCAAACAATGGCGTCCACCGTTACTTTCGCGCTGCCCACCGATCTCGACGGCGTCCCGATCCCATCCGAGGAAAACATCGACGCGCTCGACATGTCGCCCGAGCACACGACCGCTCGGTGGTTCTACGAGGCCAAGAACGCATTTACTGCCAAGGCCGCTATCATTTTCGAACCCAACGCAGATTTTTCGGTGAGTATCCATTCGATCGAACCCGTACAGCTCTGTATGTGCCTAACTGTGGAATAGATGCGCCGATTCATTACGCTCCGCCCTCGACAGACCAAGGCGGGCAAAGTCATGCCTGTGATGTCGCTCACACGCCCTCAAGCTGACGATTCCCTGGTCAAATTCATGTACGGCGAGGAACTCGAGGACAAGAAGGCGTGCAAGAAGTGCAAGGACAATACTGGTATATTCAATGTGTCAGACAATTGGCTCCACAGGGATCATTGTTGGCATCGGTCAATTGATGAGAATTATCTAAGGAGCAAGAACTCAATGCCAAGATGCACTGAGCCGTGCAGCTCTTTTATACACAAATGAAAGCGTTGGCTGTTTAGGCAGCAGCCTGCTGCTTGACGCTAATTGTGGTCGTTCACTCTCATCGTGAACAAGTTCACGATGATCGTGATCCTTGCCTCATTTCGACGGCAGCTGCTCTAGTGGGGCCGGGGCTTGATATGCGACACACCCCCCAGCGTTGAGTGATCAAGTCGACGCTGCTAGAAGCTATCACAACCAGCCATAAAATCACCATCATCCTATTGCATAGCTTGGTCTCCCAAGCCCACCTCCCTCTTGATATCGACCAAATTCAGCATTGAGCGGAAGTGCTCAAACTTAGATCTGGACAGAGCTTTCGTCAAGCCGTCTGCTGGCATTTGATCAGTCTTGAGGTATTCCACCAGAAATCTACCTTTCTTGAATTCCTGCTTCAGCCACATGTTCTGGACGTCAACATGTCGCAACTTCGTCGTAATTCTCTGGTTCTCCTCAACCACAAGTCGGATCGACTGAAGATTGTCGCAGTATATCTTAAGTGGTCCAAGATCAAGAGAGATATCCCTGAGAAGGCGGTCTAGGGCGTAGCTCTCTTTGGCTGTTCTCTCTAGGCTCAAGATTTCTGCTTCAGTTGTCGAAGTCGTGACTGTGTCTTGGAGACCAGCCTTCCATACGACCGGTCCGTTGAACAGTGTCATGACATATCCCTGCGATGAGCGTCGGGTCTCGATATCATCTGCAAATGACGCATCACTTGCGATCACAAGAGCCTCTCCTGCGTGCATCCCATCATAGATGATGGCAAGGAATCTCGTCGCGTAGAGGTAACGAATGCATTGGTTGGCTGCAGCAAGATGTTCAGGCGATGGGTTTGTCAAGAACCTTGCAAGCTGGGCTGCTGCTCGCGCTATGTCCGGTCTGGTCATAACTGCGATATACATCAAAGACCCAACGCGTTCTTGATACGCTTTGACTTCTTCCTTGGTGGCCTGTCCGTCATATTTGACAAGAGGGATCGTTGTGATCGGGATCGATGGCACTCGAAGTTTTGAATCGCAGAGCTTGAATTTTCGTGCGATTTTCTCAACGTAAGCGTCTTGGCAGAGGTAGATCTTCCGATTTGGTCGATCCCTAATAACTCTGATGCCAAGATACCATTTGAACTCTTCTTCGCGCAGGTTGTATTTGCATTGGAGATGTTGAACGAGGTTGTCTACCACCTGCTTCTCTTGCCGTGGGCTGAGGATCAGGATATCGTCAACATAGACGAGAACTAGGATCTTGCCATTGGTAAAGACGCAGGGTTCTTCATCCGTGCGATCAATCCCTGCTTCCTTGAGCGCCTCAGAAATCTCGTTATACCAAAGGAGTGGAGCCTCGCGAAGACCGTAGAGGGCCTTGTCGAGTTCCGCGATCATGGTTGACGTTTCCCCTGGCTTCAGGAAACCAAGTTCCACATATCCCTTGGGAAGCTGAACGTAGACGGGTTGGTCCTTCTTGAGGTCGCTGTAGAGGAATGCGTTCCCAACGTCGAATTGTCGAATCTCGAGATCGAATCGTGCCGCTGTTGCCATCATGATCCTGAAGGTCTTTGCTGCAAGCGTGGCGGCATAAGTTTCCAGTCCGCCATCGTCATCTTGGAGATCCCCACGGACACAGACGCGAGCCTTGCACCTTTGGAGGTAGCCATCTTGATCGAATTTATAGGTGAATACCCACTTCAGCGGAAGGGGTAGTCCACGAGCTTTATCGCGTTCGACCAGTCTCCAGGTGCCTCGTCGGAGGAGATCGTGTAATTCCTTTCTTATGGCTGCTTTGAATTCTGAGCCCATTGGGTGGTCTTCTAGATCCTGATATCGTTTGGGAAGTCGTACAAGTTCATCCCGGTGAAATCGATGATCTCGTGCCGTCTTGGAGGCTGCGGCGAGAAAGACGCTATGAAATGTTGCGAGGTTTCCCTCTGGATGTTGATCGGTTGGAAGCTGGGTAGTGAAAACGCTGTGCACGTTATCATCATACTTCCGATTTGGCTTTGGTGTCCGGTCACTCTTGCGAGTCGGTTGGTCACCGTAGAGTTCCTTTTGGCTGCGGCGTGTGCGCGTTGTGCCGCGAGCTTCAGGAGTTGTTTGGTCACCTGACGGCTGCTTGTCCGGTTGCATGCTATTGCCTTCTGGGGAAGGTCGCCGGCGTGGGTTCAGCGGTTGAACTACGATCGTGTCCCGGGTGACTCCTTCAGGACTAAGATCGCGTGACTCAGTTGAACTTGGAATGGCATGACTTGGCTCGATGTCTTCGAATCGGCTGTCTGGCGATGGGGCAGCTGATCTTTGCATCGGAGGGCCATGATATTCGTCAAGGTCACTGTCTGGACCAGCCACGGACCGTTGGGCAGGTGAATTCGGGTCTGTTTGCAACGGCGGGTCTGGTGTTGAAGTGTTCGAGCCGGTTGACCCGAAAGCTGGTGAGGCGTCCCTACTGACCAGCTGTGGTGTTGGGTCCGGCGTCGGAAGGATTGGTGGTTCGCCCAGAGGTGTGAGAAGTCTTTGCGATAGAGGCTGTACAGGCTGTGACGTGCTGTCTGCAGCACCTGAAGTGGCTCCTCTAGCGTCTTCCACCCCCGAGTTCGAACCGTCTGGGTTGAAACCCAAGATGTGGTCATCGAACTCATAGAGAAATTCGTCCAAGATCGTGTCCCAGTCTCGCCGAGGAAGTGGCTCCAACGCCTGCAGTGTTGGTCTGTATTCCACGACCGCTTCCGTCTCGAGCTGTTCTTCTTTCTCTGGGTCAAAGAATTCCTCTTCATTGAATCGTACGTCTCGGGACAGGATGACCTGATTGAGCTTGGGGACCCAGATACGATAGATATTGCTAGCATGATAACCAACGAGATATCCAACGTGTGCTCGTGGGCCAAGCTTGAACTGATTGATGTCTTTCCCGGCCTTATAGCGGCTGTTTAAGGGATATGCTTTGCATCCATACGCATAAATCCCGCGCCAGTCTGGTCGGAGGTCCTTTGTTGCATCAAAATCGACGTTTGGTGGTCTATACCATCGAAAGTGCTGGTGAAACCAACGGTCCATCTTCTCCTTGGGTGACATCCACTCGTTCCTGCGGCTGGGAAGGATATTATGTATCCAAACGGCTGCACGGTAGAATTCTGGCCAGAGATCTTGCGGAAGGAGGCCAATCATACAGCGCATTCGTAGCTGATTGATTCCACCAGGTCGTTCCGCTCCACCAGTCGGTTCTTTGGTGTGCGTCGGCGGAAGTTCAATCTCCATTCCTACCTCTGTCGCCCAAATCTGAAACTCGGAGTCTCTTTGAAAAGGTAGATTAATGACGGCCCTTTCGTTGTCGATTCTGATCTTGCAGATCGATGCACCCGTGTGTCGCTTGACTCGGGCCTCAAAGTTCTTGATGATCTTGCTGACTTCCGTCTTTGAAGCCAAGGACCAGGAGAACATCATGCCGCTGAATTCGTCTGTGATAAGCAGAACGTAGCGGTGTCCATTGTATGCCGCAGGGAACTCGAAGATGTCGATGAAGATCCGGTAAAACGGTTGTCTTGACCGGTTTGGTGATTCCCTGCGGGAGATAATCTCGGTCGCCTTGCCAGTGCCGCAGGCCGTGCATTGAACAGTAGTCGGACCCTTGATCCGGACTCCCTTGGTCTGTAAGACAAGTTGTTCAAGTGCTTGTGGTCCTGCGTGGCAAGAGCGAAGATGCCATATTTCGGAAGAATCTAGTCGCGGTGGAGCCGGAACCCTTGAAGTCGCCATTCTTTGTCGTCTCGGCTTGAGGCGGTCCGCTTGGAAAGAGGAAAATACATCTTGGAAGGCGTTGAATACGGAGATCAAGGATTGTGGAAGCTTGAAGTAAGAGCGGGAAACTGGCTTGTATTCGACTACATCGAGGTCGTATTGGTCTGTGAGACGACAGAGAATATCATTGTCGTCGTAGGTGCCCATTCGGAGCGTATTATCAAACCCACAATGCCATAATCCCTTCCTTGCAAGTTTCTTCGCGCTGATGATGTTCGTATGGAATCTTGGCACATACGCAACGTCAAGGAGGACAAGAGCGCGCGTGTTTCTTCCGTCTTCGCCATCCAGCACGTTTTCCATCCTTCGGATGCCTCGTGCTTCGACCTTCAAGGAACCTTCGCCGATCATAACATAGTCGGTTTCCACAGCTTCGCGGACGTCAGTCAGCAGACTCTTATCATTAACGATATGAGTAGTTGCTCCACAGTCATAGATCGTCGAATTGTAAAGAGGATGCTTCTCGCGTAGGGCTGCAAAGACTGAATCGGAGGTTCCACTGGAGAGGCCGTTGGCATCGATGGTCAAGCCAGCAAAGTCTCCGTGTTTACGTGGGTTCCCCTTGTCTTCTGGTTGGTCCGACTTGGCGGTCGCTGCCGAGCCCTTGACTGTGTCGACAAGGTTCTTCCACTTGGCTTGCTTCAGAGCTTCCTTGCAGGTCTTGACGCGGCTGGACTTAACGTGTCTTCCATCCTTGGACTCGCCATTGGTTGCGATCTGCACTGCGGCGCAATCAACGGGCTTCCACCGATGTTTGGACGACGGCAGTCCACACGGACAGTGGCTTTGGGCTGCATCAGAGACGGCAAACACGCTGTCGGTCAGCTTGCTGGTCATTCTGGTGCTTCGAACCTGTTCGTGAAAGAGTTCGCCCAACGCGCGCAGTGTGACATCCATCTTGAGGCCGAACTTCTTGCTGTTCATGATTTGAACCTTCTGCTGGCTTGCCCAAGTTGAGTCAAAGGCAGAAGTCGCAGCGAGGAAATCATTGATGGCAGACTGTCCTTCCAGTTCAGCGATCTTGTGCCTTTCGCCTTCTAGCTTGGCTTTACTCCAAGCCACGAGCCAGTCCTCCGGCTTGACCCTCTTAGTCTGGGCCAGGACCTGTCTGTATCTTAACCGTGCCTCCTCCTTCTGTTCGTCCTCGGAGGGTGCAAGGCTTGATCTCAGGTCTCGGACTATAGTACGAAGGTCAGACTTAGAAGTCGTGTTGCCGAGATAGGTTTTATCGACGGTTGATCGAACCCAAACAGCGAGTTCAGCGTAGGCACGCTGCCTGTTGGCGAAGGTCGCGAGCTGGACCTTGTATTCTGACTGCAGGCGAGTGAGTCGAGTCCACTGACCATCGGTCAGGTCCGTAGCCGGCTCTGGTCTTGGTCCGGCGACCGCAGCGTTCTGCTGGGTTGCGTGTGTCCAAGCCTTGTAGGCAGCCTTGTTGAGTAGACCGAGCATTTCTTCAGAGGTCATGGGTTCCTTTGGTTCTTCCAGGATCGGAGCATCCTTATCGGGATCGACAAAGTCGAAGATCTTGGAAGTCTCAGCCCTTGAGACGAAATCGTCGTACCAGGCAGTCCATTCGGACGGTCTGGAGAGCGCAACTTCGGACTTGGCTGTCATCTTTGGAAACGCTTGGTATTGGGCAGCAAAAAAGAAGGGGCCGACAGGCAGGCAGGCAGCAGATGAGGCTTGTGGCAGGATTCGGATCCGTTATGTGATGTGTGGTGATAGGCGTCGTGCAAGTGTCCTTGCACAACGGTCGGAATCAGCTATGATGAGCGCCTAAAGTGCTACCGGGCTCATAACTGTCAGACAATTGGCTCCACAGGGATCATTGTTGGCATCGGTCAATTGATGAGAATTATCTAAGGAGCAAGAACTCAATGCCAAGATGCACTGAGCCGTGCAGCTCTTTTATACACAAATGAAAGCGTTGGCTGTTTAGGCAGCAGCCTGCTGCTTGACGCTAATTGTGGTCGTTCACTCTCATCGTGAACAAGTTCACGATGATCGTGATCCTTGCCTCATTTCGACGGCAGCTGCTCTAGTGGGGCCGGGGCTTGATATGCGACACAATGCTTATGTGACATTGAATGCAATGTCTCCGGGTTGTGCCTCCTATCACTATGGTGGTCAGGCCAAACACTGCTCGCTTGTGACTGGTAAGTTCCATACATGCCTGTACGCGTCTGATCAAGGCCGATCGCTAATAGTTACAGATGTCGAGAAGCGATCCCGCGATGACTCCTCCTCCGACGACCATACTTCCAAGCGACAGAAGAAGAAAAAGGAATCGGGCAAGAAAAAGAGCAAGATGGAAAAATCTGGCCAGGACTATACTACGAAGGACATTACTGACGCGCTCAAGAGTCTGGACCAGAAATCACTTCGCACCATGAAGAATATCTTCGAAGCTCTTCTGGATGGCGATGTTTTTAGCGATAGTGATTAGTTTAGTTCTGATCAGCTGCGAACATAGCAGTACAGGGACATATGGGCCTGGCTTTCTGAAGATTTGAGTATAAGGATTAGTATAGTCCTGATGAGTTACGAATAGAGCTGTAAAGAAATATACAGACTCAACCTTTAAAAAATAATTAAATTTTTCTATGTTTTCTAAAAATTAATATATAAAGTGATAACTTAGATATTTTAACATTTTATATAGTTATAAATTTTTTAATAAAATATTTATCTAAATATTATATGTAATTAAAGGTTTATTTACTAAACATGCGTTTACTTATTCTATTTCATCTATACATTCTCAATCTTTCTAAATTTTCTTTCCCCTCTTTCCATTCTATTCAACATGCCTCGGCCCCGAATAGACCTCACCCCTCTCCGTCAGGATATTACTATATTAATTGATGAAGATACAACAATCTCAAATATTATTCTTTCTCTTTCTACCAATTACAACATCCAAGTCAGTCGCGCTGTTCTTTACCGATTTCTACAGAAATGGGAACTCCTCCGTCAACGGCGTACAGTTGACACTGAACCTCTACGAGACCGAATCAAGTCAATGTTCTTTGATGAGTGTTTAAAAGATGCTATTATCTTACGCCGGCTTCAAGATGAGGGGTTCAGTTTAAGCTTAACTGGACTTTGCAAGATCCGTCGGGAACTTGGTCTTTTCAGACGACAAGATAATAACCAGCTTCAAATAGCTCAAGAACTTGCACGAACCTTCTTTCATGATGAGTCTCAAGTCTCAACTGTTATCCAAAACTATGGTCGAGGCTATCTTTACACCTACATGCGGCAACAACATCACATCATCAGTCGCGATGCATTGTACAATGTTTATCGAGACTTTGCACCTGAAAGCATTACTGATCGATGGGGTAAAGCACGTTTTCAACGTCGTGACTTTATTGTTCCAGGGCCTGACTGGGTATGGTCCCTTGATGGTTATGATAAGCTTAAGCAATGGGGCTTTGAGATCTATGCTGGTATTGATGGGTATGCCCGATATATTACATGGTTTTACTGTGGATATTCTGCTGCAACAAGTTGGAACGTTGCCTTACAGTATCTATCAGTTCTGCGGCAACGTGGTATGATGCCACGAGCTATTCGATCTGATCATGGAGGGGAAACAGCTTTGATGTGTGGCTTACATTACTTTCTTTCTGGGAATAGAAAGAAACGACTTGGAACAGAGTTAGTTCCAATTGAGTTTAAGGATTGTTGGTTTTTTGGATGAAGTATTCATAATACTCGAATTGAGAGCTGGTGGCATCGGCTTTATCAAGCACGTGGAGGATCGTGGAGGGTAAGTTTCTATTATTCCTTATTGAACTTTACTAATTCTCTTCGATTAGATATACTTCCAATGGCTGACAAAAAATGGGCTCTTTGATGGTGGCTCTCTTCCTGATCGCATTGCTATTCTATTCATCTTCATGAATCCAATCCGACATGACTTGATCTCATTTATACGAGTCTGGAATAGCCATTCTATTCGCCGTCAAGCCAATCGACCACATGTTCAACCTGGACAACCCTCAGTTCTATATCATGATCTCAATTCAGAGACTGCACGGAACTTTGCTGAAGAGATTCCAACTGATCGATTCAGATTCTGTCAGGAAACCTTTGAACTTGATCAATCTGATCTGGATGCTTTCTTGCCAGAAGAAACAATGTCTATTTGTCAAGATATCATTACAAGGACAATTGGCTCTTTACTAGAAATTTCGAACGTTGTCATACATCCACTTTTAGATGAGTACAATCTTCTACGAGTTGAATTGGCTCTTTATATTCAGAATGGGAATTCACCACGACTATCCTTACTTGACCGACCTCGAGATGTTCTATAGGCTCAGAATATTGACATTGAAGTGTTTGATTCATGGATAGTAGCTGATTAATAAAGGAAAAGACTTGAGAAGATTGAAACTACTTACGCTGGCGAGTTACCATACTTAATGGAGGCAGTGGCTGTTTACTGCCAGTCTTCCGCCCTGTACTAATTCACCTTCCTCAATAACTTCTCTACTTCCATCATCTGATATAAGTGCCTCCAAATCCTCACTACCTTGCCCAGCCACTTCTATAACCATATTATCTTGTCCATTCAAATCCGATCTATACACATCAGTATCGAAGAATGCAGCTAAGTCATCTTCTTCATTAGACTTCTCTAGTAAGACCAATACCTCCTCCTTTTTCTTGTCTACCTTTACCTTCTTATCTGTTGCTGGAGCTGATTGTGTAGATGCCTTTCGTTTGCGATTAATTGGAGATGGTGTTGGGGGTTTGTTTTGTATTGGAAGAGATAGATCCTTTTCGCCCTTGACCTTCTTCTTTCGCACTGGAATAGGGGTGATCATGTTATCTTCCTCCTCTTTCGCTTTATAAGCATAAAGAAGTGAAAGATTGACCCTGGTTGGATGCGGAATTCGAGGATTGATTGCATTGAGAAATGCAGCAAGAGAAGTTTTCTCTAGAACTTCCTGAGAAAAGAAAACAATACTTTGCGAACTGTTACTGGTGCAACCAGAAATGAACTCCCAGTCAACGGCCCGATATGTTGCATCAGTTGTTGCACGTGCAGCAACTGATCTCACAAGGTCCGCATGTGAAGGATAGTTATGTGTTGCGTTTGTAACAAAGCAATTGCCAACTCTCCCAGCGATAGTAGGAGATCCAGACTGCCACTTCCTGATATCCAATTGACCGCTTGATATACCCTTATATGCTGCTGTATATAAGGTAATTGCCAACTCAATGGGTGTATTGGGTATCGGCTTCGTTCGGGTAGCTTGAGCATGGAGACTTCGGCTTTGGTTGCCTTGATTGACAGCGGATTCCAGTTGAGCAGGATTATAGGAAGGGATAGTCATTGCAGGTGCATGTGCATGTTGGAGTCGTCGTGATCGTGCGTGTGTAGGTGGGATTGGGCTGTCTTCAGTCAAATCGACCATGTCAATTTGAGGATTGGCAGAAGAAGGAAGAGTTAAAGGTAAAATACTACGTCACCCCATGCACATTGGAGCGGCGATGGGGTGCATGGGGTAGCCTCAGCCGAAGGCTGTGTGTCTGCGGGCCGGGAAGCTATTACTACGACTGCATTATCTACATACTGATCCATTGCCATGGCCATTCTTAGTATTATGTGACATGTACGGATTCCGTGTGAGCACCTGTCGTTTCCTAAGCTCCTGATCCCTCATCTTCATCTTCATGCCATCCGGGGGAGACCCGTAGACCAGGTGATTACGATCAAATGGTGCATCCAACATCAGACCCTCGAGTGTTTTCACGCGAGAGACAGCCACGTAGCTTAAACCAGTCTGAAAGTCCCGGCAGGACAGATCTGTAACTATCATGTCTTCGGTGATGCTTTGTGACTTGTGCACAGTAATTGCGTAGCATACGATCAGGGGAAATTGGGTGCGAGCGCAGAGAGTGGCCCCGATGAGGAAGTCCCTCTCCACTGGGAGAATCGGGACAATCTTCCTACTATCAGCGGTGGTTAGGAATACCGGTCCGCTGTATTTGTCAAACTCCATCATAATAACACCGGGAGGGTCTTGGATGGGGTCGGCCCCAGGTGCCCAGCCGATATCATAAACTGTGCCGCGAGCGCCGTTGCAGAGGCCAACTGGCTGCCAAAGGTTGGACGTCAGCATCAGACGGGAGCCAATGCATATGGGGATCTGCTTCGCAAGGTTGCCCGCCTTGTCATCAGGCGCAGCAGCCGCGCCGGGGCCGACGTTCTTAGCCATGACCCGGATGACTGGCCGGCTGAGGCGGTCGAGGTGATAGTGGTTATATTCGTTCACCCTATCTTTAGTGGCGTATACTCGTAAGGCGTTGATAAACCTTGTGACCTTTTGATCGTCTAGTTTTGCTTGTACGCGGCTGGAAAGGAGCTTCCAGGACTCCACAGATAGTTGAAGCAACCGCAATTCCCTGAGAGCTAGGCGGAATGCCTCCTGATCGTCGCCACGCTGCCGCTGGATAACTTTTAAGAAGACCGATTTATCGAATCGCCTATATGCGTTTCTGCCCTTAATCTCTACTCCCTGAACCTCTTTGTCGTAATAAAGCGGCTTCTGTAGTACAGGGGGAAGCTGAAAGAAGTCACCAACCAAGAGGATGTTCAGGCCGCCAAAGAACTCTTCGTTCTTATTCGGGAACGCCTCGCGGAGACGGTCATCGATCCAAGATAGCTGACGCAGTCCTAGCATGCTCTTCTCGTCAATGATTAGATACTTGATATCTTTAAGCTTCTTCTGGAGCTGGGCTTTATCAATGGCCGAGAGAGGCTTGAAGTCCTTATTAATTGGCAGGTGCAATAGGGAATGCAAGGTAGTGCCCGAAATCTGATTTCCCGCGACGCCCGTGGGTGCAGCACGCCAGACGGGCGTCCCTCTCCCGCCCGTCGCGGCTTGAAGGTGCGCGGAGAGCAGGTTAATGAGGTATGACTTGCCAGTGCCGCCTCCCCCATCTACATGGAGTAACAACTGGGAAGGAACCCCTGTCAGGAAGTGGCCCATCACTGTGTCGTACACTAGGCGCTGATCTCGATTTAGGGAATCGCGAGCTTCTAAGGGCTGATAGTCCACGTCGAGATTCCAGGGGTTTTCCGCTTTGCGTTGCTTCCAGTAGTCGCCGCTGAGAATGCCGTCGTCGGTATACCGCCTAACATGAGGGGTCCAATCGTAATTAATGTCAATGTCTCGGCGGCCGAGGATGTCGATGTCCTCTTCCTCCAGTGGGCGGTCAGGTAGCATGCGGGCGAGTTCATGCCAGTCCTCCTCCGCGATGGGCTCCTCATGGATCTCAAGCTCAAATTCATCCTCCTCTGCCGTTAATTCGTCTATATCTGGCTCCCCATAATGATCGTCCGCATGGGTATCGTGATGCTGTCTGCAGTGCATGTACGCAGCTATGAAGGAATCGAACTGCTGCCCGCCCACAACGAGCAACTCTTCTGGAGAGCGATGTGGATGAACCATCATCAATTTAACACGGCAGAAGTCGTTAAACTGGGAAGAGGCCTCTATAGATTTGTATCGAGGGAAGTAAGACAGGACTCTCTTCTTCGCTTGAGCAGCGAGTCTCCTCCACGTATTGAGATTGTACGATTGCAGGTATTCGAGATAGGTTATATCCTCATGCTGGTCCTTTCTCTCTAGATATTTTCTATAGCTGCCGATGGCCTCGTTGACATCTCCGTCCACACGATACGAACGTGCCTGTTGCTCTAACGGACGGCAGTCCACGGTGATAACCATACGGGTGTCTTCTTGTAGCGGAATGTTAAGCAGCAGATGGGAAATCTCCTGCGCCGAGTAATCTCTCTCGGCAATCAGCTTGTTCATGAGGCGAGAGGAGAAGGATAACAGGGGCTGAACGTGCGATGTGTGAGGCAAGACCTGGTCTGCAAGCCTGGCGAAAGACTCGGTCTTCTTCTCAGATTTACTGCAATACTTCGCAGCGTATGTAATAACCGCCTGTAAGCTGGTGCAAGGAGATATGTCGATATTGGCTAGCCAGCCCAGGAT
This sequence comes from Dactylonectria macrodidyma, assembly GCA_020744425.1. Lineage (NCBI taxonomy): Eukaryota > Fungi > Ascomycota > Sordariomycetes > Hypocreales > Nectriaceae > Dactylonectria > Dactylonectria macrodidyma. Next base: position 1,984 of record JAGMUV010000041.1, on the reverse strand, counting down.
AATCGCAGGATTGAAGTTATTCATGAGGCTGTCATTCCGGGCCGCCTCAAAGACATAGTACGACCTGCCTTCCTTCCTGATCACTGCGGCCAGCTCCCGCAAGGCACGGGGGAAGTCAAAACGACACTCCCTCTCTGGATTAACAACATTGGCCGCCTCGATATCCGCAGCAGCACCTTCCATATCCCTCGCCAGATCACCGGTTCTCTTCCTCACACGCAAGCAGTACGTGGTATTACACTTGTGGCGCTGGCAACGGTTGACGATTTGTGAGAGCCGCAGGAATGTCATCTCTATGCTCAGGGGATCCACGCTCAGGGGATTACCCTCACCCTGAGGCATAGTCCTACTCGGCTCAGGGTTAATAGCAGTGACGTGGAATCCCCATGTGCGTGCAAATACATCACGAGCCGCTTCGTCCTCCATGTCGGCTCCTGGACAATTATCCATCCAGTACAGGCCGTGGTTATGTGGGCTACCACGGCCTTGCCATTCGTACCGATCCCAGTAATCTGTGATGCTGAACTTCTTACTTAGCACGATATCCCGAAAGAGTGTGTATCGGCGGTAGAAGTGGAAAGCAGCAATGTGAGGGTTCTGCCGCAATAGGCGGCGCGATAGAGCCATCCTCTCCGGCTCAGTGGCAGCTAGCCAGTCGTCATACTGGGGCATATGCTGGTAGAGACTCCGCTAGTGTAAATCTGCTGGGCTAAACGTAATAAATGCACCAGGACAACCAAGGTTATAGGCATAGGCCTCGAGGTCCTGCCTCTTTTTGTTCCAGAATGGACGCGTACCGCGAATAGAAACCGCATGCCTTGTGATCGAGTTGATCAGCGCCTGCGCCTCGGGGTCCTCGCTGTGTTCGAGCGCCTGAATGAGTTGCTCTCGCGTGAGCGGCTGATGCCTCCCATCATGTTGCTTCACGAAGAATCTGGACCGTGAACGTGCCTGTGACCGCATTAGTGTGTTGAAGGCGACGAAGCGGAAGGTCGAGTGGCGTGCAAAACGCCCGTCGTGCCAGCGCATCGCGTGCTCGACATAATCCTTATAATCAATGGAGCGTAATCGAGGTTCAACAAAGTCGGCTCTACCGTCAGGAAAGAGGCAGGGAAACGCCAAGGAGAGTAGGGCATGAGAGCGATTGAACTCATTAATGGGTGTGTGTCGTATATTCGGGAGCCGTAGCTCGTGTTGCGCCTGCGCCTGGAAGCTTGTGGAAAGCCCTGAATCAGCTTCTGATTCTCCGGCGAGAACAGACCGCAGAGCATCGAGCTCTGTGTCCTTGGCCAACAGGTCTGGCACTGCAGCCTCGTCCTCCAGGTCAGGCTCTGCCTCCTGATCTTCCTCGGGTCCAACATCCGCAGCCTCCACCTGACTCTGGGGGATGGCATCCAGGACATTGCCATCTTGGGGCAATTGATTCAGCCTCTCTTCGTCGATGACGATGCATCGATAGCCAGGATGATGGCGGCGGAGGTAGTCTAACCATATGACAACCGGCTGGCGGCGGACACGGAACTGGCGGGTGAATTGCCGGCTAAGAATTGCGTGGGACGACGTATTGGCAGGACGTAGTAATACAATGTTCAACTCCTGCGGCAGAAGCGGGAGCTGGTTGTACACTAGGCCAACCTCGCGGAGAAAGTGAACTACGTGCCCCCGATACTTGTACTGCTGCCCTCGCACAAGCATAATGTTCACATGGACGTGAACACGAGCAATCAAAGACTCTTCGGTAGGCGTAAGCTGGGGCAACCGGGCCAGTACAGGGCCAAAGTCGAGCTGATTATCCGCAGAGAAGAAATACGGCTCGTCAGGGCGGCGTTTCTCATCTTTTCGATAACAACGCGCACAAATGCTATCGCAATCGATCTTCATCTGGAACCAACACTCCTGGCATCGACTGCAAAACTGCATTTAGTCATTGTCCAGCTTTGTCCAGAACTCGCGGAGGATTGCTTTATCGCGACTAGTCAAGGCG